>VYXC01000743.1:1722999-1768419 GCA_013397175.1 Platysteira castanea
TGTTTGTTTGTTTTAATAAGACTATCCCAGGTTGCCAGCAATAGACTATGCATTTTACTTAAACTGGAATGCAGAGTCTATGAGTCTCTTGGAATGAATGTTCCTCCAATGAATGCAAATATATCCATTCGACACATTGACATCTCTGGGTTTGTCTTGCTTGCTACAAAGTGTGACTGTTTCCATGTCACCTTTCCATTTGATTACATACTAAATTAAAGAAAAAAAATAAATTTTATTTTCTACAGGTTGACTGTGCATGGGAAAAAAGGTGTTTCTTTAGCACAGATACAGTTATGTAGTTGGTATGATCTGTTTTCTTCTTACTTTTCCTTCACATTCCTTCGTAAATAACCACTCTTCATAGCAGAGGTTTAATTACAGGTATTAAACACTTCTTCCTGTTGAAAGGACTACTTCTTTTCTTTGACCTGGTTTTTCAGGCTGTCTACAAAATCAAGCAGACTTGACCTGAACTTGTCTTACGCTTTTAAAAAAACTGCAGCCACTGTAAACTTTCATAAAACAAAAGTCAAAATTTGGGAGTCATGAAAAGATTAACACAAGCAATGTTCGTATGCCAGTGTGTACCACCATAGTTCAAGGCATGATCCAAGACTAGTATACAGATCTTACTTAGAAGATGTAGCTTTGATATACTTAAATAACTTCCACATGGGGGTTCTCTCCTGAGAGTGCTTCCTTAAGGAAAGGAGCCATGATGGGAAGAGTGCAGTGTCTACTGAAAACTGTTCAGACTAACACAACTGTTTACTGTAACTAATTATTAGCACTAGACATTGTCTAAAAATGTTATATGATAACATCTCTTTATGCAGACAGTATAGCTATCCACAGTATTGTACACAAAAATGAAAACACATTTCTGATTTTGACACTGCATTATAATATGTGATTCTGAGGTTTAATAGCAGTTTTTTCGAGCCTGGATTCCATTGGCACACCCTCAAGAAATTAGGAGTGTGTTTGAAGTGGTGAGCATTTATCTTTCTTTACTTATTTTCTTCTAGACTCTCAGAAATTCATCTTTCCCTTTCAGGTAAAAAAAATTCCCCTTACTAGATCCTAGATTTTTCTAAAAAGAAGTATAGCGTACAACCAGCACAAACACTGACCAGAAACTGACATCTCATTCTGTGACAGTCAACACTCCAATGTAAACACAGGCAGCATTGAGGAGTCTTCCCACTATGCGCCATGCAAAAGGAATTAGGACCAACTCGTCTAATTTCAAGAACTCAGAGTTGCTTAC
Source organism: Platysteira castanea (assembly GCA_013397175.1). Taxonomy (NCBI): domain Eukaryota; kingdom Metazoa; phylum Chordata; class Aves; order Passeriformes; genus Platysteira; species Platysteira castanea. The sequence goes on from VYXC01000743.1 coordinate 1,724,273, forward strand.
AAAGAGAGAAAGATTAACCTCCAGAGGATGGTTCATCCTCCTTAACATCTTGCTGGATAACTGAAATGTGTTGGAATGAATCTAAGCAAAAAGCTACCATCCACCTGCCTAGGTCCAGCAGCTCTAAAAAATATCCCGTCTACAAATTTCTGAAGAAGACAGACCAAGAGAGACCTTTTCTAGATCTGGTATTATGTACTGAAAGTGAAAATGGTTTACATCCTTGGCACTGGCCCATAAGGTTTTATAATGCAGAGCGTGGATATCATCATTTCCACAGTGTAGCTTGCTTTCCTGCTGCCTTCCTTCCTACAGTGACTTAGGCATTGATCAAACAGAGCTGTTAAGACCTGACAACAGATATTTCTACAAAATAATGAGACAGCTGACCAATTCAAATCCAAAATAAATTTTACTACTTCCACTAGAGCTGTGGGTACAACCCTCTGACTAGGAAAACAAATAAAACCATATTATGACTTCATTCATTTACAGGTTAAAAAATAGTGTTCCAAATTTTGTGTTTTGAACATTTTTAATTTCTCAAATGAAATCTAAAAAAAGAAAATTTCAAAGATAGCTTTTAAGCCTGAAGAAATCATATTCTTACTGCAGAAACAGTAGAAATTGGCTAAGTAAATTGTTGGCTGCAAATTGTTTATTTGGCTATAGGGACAGGCTAAATATTTTCCCCAATTTGCTGGACAGTCTCTTAGCACCTGAGGAAAGCTCCTACCAAAGCTATTAAATAAGTATTAATCCATACTTTGCCTCTAATTAAATGTCATTTAAATTATCTTATGTGCATTAAGGGCAAAGGATGATACAGTTTTGACTTCAGATAATTAGATGGCTTCCTTTAATTGTGCCTCAAGACAGGCTTTGATTCAGAAACTTCATGCTACCATTAATGTTTCAGTCTTCCTGATCTGTCCTGGAGAAAGAGAATAATGTCAGCTCTAGAAATGTGATTCCTAATACCGTGGGGGAGAGCAGAACTTTGGACATTCATTTTACAAAGCATCTTATTATGCAAATATCCCAAGACAGTGTGCTACTTTAAAGGGTTTATACATAAGCTGTGCTTGAAGCAAAATGTAAAAGTCCTTCTGTTACATTTTTTAAAACATTTAGTAAGAGTGCTTCTGTAAGTATCCCAGGGCTGATTACATTCAATTATTAACATCATACAAATGAGACTAATTAACCTTGTATTCCACTATATCTACTAATAATTACCTTTATGTTTTATTTCTAATAGACTTTTGGCTGATCAATTATTTCACATTTATAATGTTCTCAGATTTTAATTTTTACAAAAATATATCCTATTATCCTCTCAGACAGAACTGAGAGACAGAACTTATTTTTGTCCAAGTTTTGTCTGTCAAATGACATTGACTTTTACCCTCCAAGTCCCATACCCGACCCGCAGATCATGCAACTCCCAATTCAAAATCAAAGAAATACCAAAAAGCAGGTTCATGCAAAGTTCTGTAATTTATAAGCAGATGCGAGTGTGATCATGTCTTCTAATCTTGTTTCTACCTTTTCTGTTGCTCATGATCTTAGAACATAATTCATCAATATTTTTTGAAAGGATAGAGCAAAGAATTCTTCTATTCATATATTATCTGTAACACCTCAGCTATACTGACCTATGTTCAGTTCCTGAAGGGAAGGTAACTATCAGTAACCAAAACACTTAGCAACTGCGCACATAATTTTGTAATCATCTATAACTTTCTAGATCATCTAGCACTCAGCTCTGGCAAAGCAATCCTTTCAAATTTAAGCTGGAAGTGAAATATATGCCACTGCCTAGTAAGTGCTCTCCCTGTTGTTCGTGGGGGAACTTCTTATTTATATTTCATGTTTTGCTTTACTGTTTTTCTCCTTCAATTCCTTCCCTCCCCCTCATAAAGCCTAATGAATGCATCCCTCCAGGAAATCGTAACAGCATGATATACAACAACTTCATACCATAAAGTGGTTACTTTGCATGTTCATGAAATTATAGTGTATTTGTAGTCTTAGATCATTAGGTACCAGCTCCTAAACCGAGAGTTATTTGCCTTGCTACCCTCCAACAACACAAGTGTACCATAACTGTACATGCCACCTTATGAAATCTAACACAATTCTCAAAGAGCCAGAAAAAGAAAATTAACACAAGCTTAGCCTTAATTTTAATATTTCATTGAATCATAGAATTATTAATATTCTATTTTAAGCTTAAAAAATAATTTTATTGAAAGTTGTTATATTTCATAAGATCTGGGTTCAGGATTTTTTTTGCTAAGATTCATAGCTTCTTTGAAAAAAAATTATTTTCTTTCTTCCCTAATACAATTTTAAAATAAAAATTTCTGACAGTGTCAGCAAATAAAACGTCCACTTTGACACCAAATGTTTGCAATAAGATGAAAATAGAGTTGTTCTTTTCTATATTAATGGATCTTATTCTTTGGAGTCTGTAACTATAATTTTGGATTCTTACCAACAATCTCATAATTGTGCATGGAAGTGTATAGGTCACAGACACAACAGGAACCTGCAGCAACTGCTTGGGCTCCCTGCAGCAGGAAACATCACCAGCATCTGAGAAATCTGAGAAACCTTTCTCTTAGTGCTTTTTTTTTGTAACAATAGAAGACAACTCGATCATGTCTGCCTAATGTGTGAAAACCTGAAAGGCCGACCCAAAATGCATTCAGGTCAGTGAGCCTTTCTGTGTGTCCTCAGGCCTTTTACTAACTTATGATGTCCGTCTCCAACTGATAGATTAAATTATTTGCATTACTCATGCAGATATAAACTAAAAAATTAGGCATGCAGCAAACTAAGGGATTTAATTTACTGCAGCCTGCCACTACCTGATTTGCCTGGATGCAGTGATTTCTTATACTGATAAATTGTAGGTACAAAAATGCTCATGGACAATAAACTAAACTTTTGAGATATTTTATAGATATATTTTTCAACACATATAAAAGCTTAGTTCTGGCTGACATTTGCTCAATATTTGTAAAATTATATTTCAGGTGAGAAAAACAAACCTCCAAGCAGCACTACAAACTCACAACCACCTGAAGCTATGTCAAATATGCTGAAACAAACACCTGTATAAGTATGTGCATTTCATGATCTTGACAGTGGATAAATACGTAGGGATAGCCTCTCTTCCACAATGCTTTCGACTGGATGGCTCCTCTTCCAAAGCTTTGGAACAGCCAGAGCTTTGGGACATTAAAAACATGGCAAGAGTAAGGAGCACTAAAGGAAAAATCCTGAAAGCACCTCGGAAACAAATATATTCGATGTTTACCTCTGACAGGCAGGTTCAATAATCAAACATGCATGATTTAACTTCTTAAAACATGTTACCTCAAATGCTTGAGATGAGCCCATAATCCACCCCTTTAAAAAAAACAATTTTTATGTCAAAGAAGTTTAAGAACCTCAAGTCAGTTGCTAATATAAAGAAAATTCCACTGCACAAAGAAGCTACCAAAACTGACACTACTGAACAATGTCAGAACAGAGAAGGCCTTGAACTTCTCCAAGTCAGGTGTAAAAAGCCATGAGCAGAATGCTGTCAGAAGACTTATAAGTCTTTAAGTACCATAATGTGTCTGTTCTGTACCTGTATGGTCACAGCACCAAGACTGACAGACTTCAAGAAGTGTTTGAACAGTGCTCTCTGGCACACGGTGTGACTCTTGGGGCTGTCCTGTGCAGGGCCAAGAGTTGGACTTTGATGATCCTTGTGGGTCCCTTCCAGCTTCGAATATTCTGATTCTGTAAATAAAAAACTGAAGCAACAAGAATTTTTAATTAAACTGTGCATAATTTTTATTATTTAATACTCTGAACCGCACTGAAGTCAAATCTATAATATCTGATTATGACTCCCAGCTGCTACTGTGTATGTTCTGCAATGAACCCTTGAATGCATCTGCTATCAGTAAATAATTTGTCTTACTTTGGCCCAAAGCTGTTGTGACTAGCATTTCCATCACTCTAACACTTTCTGGGCAATCACACTGACATAGGTATTTGAACATTTCATATTCACCTCTGATTTTCCTAAGTGATTTTCAGTTTATTTAAAATTTCTGTGATATTTCCTTCAACTTCATGTGAAAAAGACATAAATGATGAGAATATTGAAATACCTTTTGGAATAGAACAAAAAAATCTGCAGCGATACTAATTGGCAACATCTGATCAGCATTTAAAATACTCCAATACTTTTTACTCCATTAACCTTGACATAAATTATAGTAAGTAGTCTCTGTGTGACAGGAGTTTTAATTTAGCACTACATCTCAAGTTACATACGTCTTTGAGTCTGACATAGAGCTTCTCCTCTTGCCAGTTTTTTACCTTGAGGGAAAGCGAACAGACAGCAAAACCAGGTCTTACCATGTGAACAAGGAGGGGTGTTGATAGCACAGTTTTTGCTACAGCCAGTACTGTGCTACAAACGACTTGATTTTGTCTTTCAGCAACCATGACCATTTCTGGCTTTTAGACTGAGCTGCTAGACAAAACCCTGAATGCAATGAGCTTTGTACTTCACATTTCACCTATTTCTGAAATGATGCCTGCTTTTTTGGCTACTAACACAGAGCTTCAGACTTCAGAGTGTGCAGCAGGACCTAAAATTGTTTTATACAAACTATTACTCACTTGTCTCAAGACATCTGTCAGTTCCTATATTTTACAGAAGTCTTTCCAAGTTCCTCTTGCTGAGCTGTTCCATGAATTTTATATGTCAGAGTTATCTGCCACAGGCTTTTACCTCTTTCCAGTGCCTTCAGTACAGTTGGAAGAAGGAAGCTTTTGCAGTTTTGATTTACATATTTAGATCAAAGTACTCTAGTAGCTCTCCACAGTAGTTTAGGAAAGAAAAGAAAAAAAAAGATAGAATTATATCCCGTACCTTTCCACTTCCTACCTGGCAAAGCACAGCAGGCCTAATCTGGAACTTTCTGGAGCCAAAGAGATAATTTCCGGTCATTTGGGATTAGAGCTAGTAAAGGTAACTCATGTATAAACTAGTTTGCAGCATGCCTGAACCGCACTGGGTTCTAGGGAAATGATTTTTATTTGACATTGGAGAAACACGTTTGATGAGTTGACTTCCATAGTTTGAGCCTGAAAAGGCAGTAACAGATCAGTTAAACTGATCTGTTAATATTCCAGCAGAAGAAAACACATTAGACACACTCATCTTTTTAAAAATGAAACCTGTGTGGCAAAGAACATGTTTTACTTATGTAGCATTATGAAATGCTTTTAAAAGAATATGACAATGCACTGGTTTAATTAGATTGCTCTTAAATTATAATGGGCTTTCCCTTTCAAATGAGGTGTTTTAAATGTTGAATTGCTGTTACAAATGGTATTACAAACTCAGAAAGCCTACACAAGGATTCAGCCAAAGTATGGTTGAAGAGCCAACTCCCCAAAGGCCTGCAGGGGCCATTCCATTTTCCCTTATGGCTACTTAGGGAGTACAAGAGGTTTCCCTCCCTCGTGGATGTGGCTGTCTGCTGCTGGGACCGCTATACAACATTGCCATCTGCTGACTGTCCTTTTTCATTACAGTACAGACAAGCTCAGCGCCCCTCCAAAAACCCATTCCATAAACCAATTTATATTTCAAGACCTTCCGAATATTCGTATTTGTTTTAAAAAAGCAAAAGGAGGAATTCCCAAAGTGGATATTTTTTCAGAGGACTATATTTCCTATTTCATTTGTTATCGTGCCATGGGGGAACATATCTTAGCGTATGAGGGAACCTTACCTAAGGCACATGGATCCTAAGTTGTCCTGTTTGTTAGGGAAAAAAAAAAAAAAAAAAAGGAAGAGTTCATTACTAATTGGACTAATTGCTGCTGTTCATTGTTTTAATATCTTGATACCAAGTAAATCTTCCAAAAAAAGCTAGATTTTTCTTCATTCCCCAAAGCTCTCTGCTGTTGAAGGCCTGGTAATTGCTTTAAAAAAAAGTGACAGACCTCTGTCTTGTACTCTTAGGTAGCAGTGCACAGGGATGGTTGAAAAATTAGGCAGGAAAAACACTTATTTTAAATATGTCATTACATTTAAAGATGGTCAAACATATAACAAGAACACAATGGCTGTGCCTATACCTGCAATTTTGATGTTATATGTTGTTCACTGTCTTTTTCAGCTTTCCTATGACTTTTTGGCACCTATTTTATTCTTATTATAATTAAATAATTTATTTAGTCTCCTGTCAACAGGTATAACTCTGCTTCAGAGGACAGTAAGTTTGGAGATGTGTTTGACCTTTCAGATGCTTAGTCAAACATAAGCCGTACATGAACAACTGCTGTTTGCCCACCATTAGGAGTGACACATTATCCCCTACTCGTGCTGACTGTACTTTTAGCTGCATGAAATTACCTCCTCACTCCACACAGCTGGAACACTTATCAGCATAACCAGTGACAAGGACATGTTAAAGTGCCTTTATTGAAATCTTGTGCTATTTCTAACTGCACAGCAGCCAGTAGAAAAGGAATACTGTTTGTAAATGCTGAATGCACTAATCCTGCAGAAATTTGCAAGCATCAATCTTTTATAGTTTAAGTGGTCCTCACACAGGCCACTTTCGGTATGCAAATTTTAGTACATGAACAAATTTCTGCAAATTCTGTACCTTGGATTACACAGTATTCAATACAAGCCTATCTCTCACTGCTTGCTTTGTACAGCACCAATGACTATGAGAGCTGAACCAGTAATGATGGAGCCTAGTGAATTACAGAAAAAAAGTAACAACCTTATTCTGTAAACAAGTATTCATGTTAATATTTGTCATTTTATTAAAAGCCAATTACCTGATATCAAGAATCCATCATAGACTCTGATTCAACCTAGACTTAAACTTGACCTTCCTGTCTATATCTGAAATGTGTTCACAGCTATGATCATTTCTATATACCAGTGAATAATTTGCAGTAATGTTTGATTATTTCAGCATCCAGAAATAAGAGTTCAAAGGGAATCAGGAGACAGTCGTATCTCTATCTCCTTGAAGTCACTAGGCATTTCAGCATTCAGTTCAAGGACAGATGATGCCAACTTGGAATACTTAAAAATCCCACCCAGAACCTTTCTGTTTCTCCAGGCCAAGAAACAAAAAGTTAAAAATAATGATGCTGCTGTTTAACCTATATTTACTTCCAAATCCCCAAACTTGTAGCATGAATACAGAAATAACCCTTATGTCTGTAGGTCATCAGCTGACGTAGGGAGGGTCAGCCTACAATTCTCCCACTGCAGGGACAGAGGCTAAGATGCTTTGGTGAACATAGAAGCACCCAAACTAGGCACATATTGTGTGTAAGGATAAAATAAAGACTACTGAGGGCCAATACCTCAGTGCTAAAATGTCCATCGTGATAGTACCTACATGGACACCAGTACTTCTCCAGAGATCTTACTAGGACGTGTTCAGAATTCATTATTTCTTTGCCTGCATTTTTTTAAGCGTGTTTGCCATTATATGCACCATCACAGCACAAACCACTATTTCTTTCTTCACGGTCTCAAGTGTGTTCATTTCTTCCCATTTATCAAGAACTTTACACCTCATAGATTCAAGCTGTTCTGAAACAGAGAGCAGGGTTTTTTTGCTATTCTTTTGGTCTCATGTCTGCTGCAGGTTTCCAGAAGTAAAAAAGTACATGCATGATTTTAAAGGACAGAGCTGGCAGTGCAAGGCTAATTGTCATCTAAGGCTGTGTCCATAGGGTTTCTAGTAGGTATACCCACAGATAATCTTGAGTTATATGCACGCCAAGCACCCACAACATTGCCTCCAAGTCGGCTGGGTACACACACCCGCTGTACCCACCAGGAAACAAATGTTGGCACAGGGGCTATGCCACTCACCTTTCACAGTCATCCCAACCAAGACCTTTTAGCACTTCATGCAAAATTAGTCAGGCTCTAGACACAATGAGAACTCAGCCAAGGAGGAAATTACTGAGTCCCCGCACAAAGAACAGATAATAGCACACAAGGAGCAGAATAAACATGCTGTACTCCCTGAGGAGAGTCCAGAAAAAAATGCACTTCAGAATTTTACAGGCCAACTCCACTGTCACTTCACCCACTCACCTCACTACAAGTCAATAATGTTATGTTACGAGATCCTACATGGCCAGCTGATGCTCCTGTCCAACCAGGGTCTTATTTGAGTCAAAGACCTTTTTGGCTTTTCACAGCTTGTCAGCAAGCTTGTCTGCAGCCTGTCAGTGTCGATGCTGCTGCAGCCAGAGCTGTATTACAGGCTCTTGCCAGCTCCTCATCTAGGGAACGAGAGGAGCTACATGCAGAAGTAGTGCCCTTCACTCCAGGGGTCTGTACTGCTACAGAGATATAGATATAGATATAGATATAGATGATATAGATATAGATATAGATATAGATATAGATAGAGATACATGTATATATTAAAAATTCTTTCCTGGTGGCAGTGCAGCTGAGGACCATCCTGTTTCATCTGTCTCCCACACCAGTGTCTGTATACAAGGGAACCTATGAAAAGATGGGTACACATTACACTTCCAAGGCTTTGAGATCACAGCAGGGAAGGAAGGAGGAAGGCAACACACAGGTGAAGGAAGTGAGAATGGGGAAAGGAAGAACTGGCCTTTCTCTGCTGCGTGAGAGCTTCTAACCTTGGTCTCTGGCTTGTCTCACTCCTGCAAGGAGCAGGTCAGGAAAATCCTGTTGACTGAGAGTCTGCCCTGGAGCTGGGAGTGGCTTTCAGGGCCTGCAGTAGTTCATTAGCCATGTTTGACATGTTGCAGCTTCGTGCCATGCTGTCGATTTCAGAACTAGGCACTATATTGAGTAATGATGATGTTTCAGCATTAAAGATCCCAGAACACCTAAATTTCCTACTCTCCAAGTAGCTTGTCCTTGGCAGCCAGCCCTCCTCTTTGTCCCTCTGGTCTGTGATGCAGTATCAGCACTCAGTCGATAGGTCCAGGGAGCCAACAGCTTTGATGAAAAGTGAGGCAGGCTGAAGAAAGAGAACGTGAGCTGAACTTGAGTGATGCACTGCCTCATGTGGGGAAAGGGCCTGACCATGCTTCCTGCTGGTCTCTGCCCTGGGGCCCAACAGCCCCTAGCTTCTCAAAGATCCTGTCTTTTCTTGTGAACCACTGTAAATTATAGAAGAGCATAGTCTCACTCTGTGAATCAGGATAAGTGACTAGTCCAGGAAGAACCTCACAGATATGTTATCTGGAGAGAAGAATATAATGCCTTCTGTTTTAGAAAATGTTAAGAAAACTTTTTATTCAATTTTAAAATATAATCAGATCTCCCTTTTTTCCTCTGAGAAAATCGTAAAGTTCTCATTTCAGGTTAACCTTGATTGAACACTTTTTAAATTGCTTACCATCCCAAATTAAAAACCAAACAAACAAAACAAAACAAAAGGCCTAAACAAAACCCCAACACCCAAGAACAAACAAACAAAACAAAACAAAACAAAAACCAAACAAAATCCCCAAAACAACCAACCAAAGAAACCCCAAAACCAAAACAACCAAATAAAAAAAAAATCAAATAATATTTGTAAAGTTTTTCTCCCGATAGTGCCAGCACATGTTAGAACATGTGGCCCAAATTTCTTGGCTTGGGCTTCTAAATACAGCAGTAAGACAAAAAGAAGAACAGCAACATTAACATCTTTCTGACTTGGCTGGTTTTGATTCCTCAATGTATAATTGAGGAAGATAGAGAGGGGAAGTTTGAGGTTAACTGAGTTAGTACTTCTGAAATGAGTACCTGGTAAGGAGGAGAAAGTGAGAAACACCTATTGTTTAAATGCCTTTTAGCTAATTTTATGCAAAGCTATTCCTCAGATATGCCTTGGCCTGGAGAATTCTGTTTGTTTTATTCATTAGTCCTGTGGAACATCCAGAGACAGTGACTGGTTTTATGGGTTTTTTGGTGGTTGACTGCAAAACAATGGAATTAAAAATCTGTACCATGCTGTAGAAACAAACATAATCAGAGCAGCTGCATTCAGGCATGCCTTCACTGACAGGAAGACAGTTACACTAGGAAGAAATTTGGGCCAGTTTAACTGCTGAAGGAAAAAAAACCCACAATCAAAGCTGGTTTGACTTTTCAAATATTGTTCCTGATACTACACAGAAAGAAGATTTGGGTCTTTCTTTTCTCTCCAAGAGGAACTGTAGAGGCACTTTACATCACCATGTGAACAGCTATTTCCTTATTTACTACTTTATAATTTACTAACTGATACGTTCTCATGCTCTGGAAGAAAACGGCTATCAGAACAGGTTTTCACTAATGTCATAAAAAGCAGGTGGGCTGCGGTCAGACTAGTTATACTTCATCCTGATAACACCAGTCAGGTTTTTTTTTTCTCCACAACTTTCCAGATTTATGTCTTTTATCCTGCTTGAAGATCCTAATCCAGATTGCACTGATCAAAAGTCTTACTTATAAAAAGATACTACTTTCTTGAGCAATACATAAATAGACTGCAAACCTCCGTGCTGTTGCTGAATCAAAGCACTGAGCAAACCTCCAAGAGGGACTGGACTATTGTATGGATAACTACAGCATTCAGGACTGATACAGTGAAGGCTGAAAAGAAGCTTAGGAAGGGCACTTGAAAGCACGTGATTCAAGGCTTAACCTCCTCATCATAAGTGTGAAATCCAGTTATTACGTTTCTGCCAGCTGAAGGGTTTCATCCCCTGAGACATCTCTTAACACTTTAGAAAGTCTTCCACTGACACCTACTGGTTTCAGATAAGGCCAGGAATAAAAGAAGTATAAGAAATATTACATACCTGATTTCATTAAATATCAGCACATTTTGATCACACTAACAGAAAGAATTTCAACAGCAGAGCTAATTTTTGATTGGTTTTCCTTCTGACCCTTTAGAACCTTATTTGAATAATTTATACCATATGTTTTTCTGCTCAACTCAGAGCTGTCCTAACTCACCTGTGTTATCGTTTGGAATCTGATTCATCTATTGCACTGTTTCTAATTATTTCTTCAGTTTACTCTAGAACAAAAGAGATCAACAGTGTCACAAATATCTTTTCAGGATAATATATACAAAGGTAGATGTAAGCAAATAGTTGTTACATATAATGAAGATTATTACACATGCCCAGAGGACAAATGCTGCTCTAATAGGGCAGAGAGAAACTGAGCCTCAGTGAATTACAGCAAAGTGACTCCAGGTTTGAATGCTCAGTGATGCAAAGGAGAGAAGAATTGACACTCTGTGAGGAGCTAACAGGATTCAATCACTCTCTACTTTATTAAAACTGCAGCTTCTTTTCCTAAGAGGAAACCTCTTGTTCTCTGAATGAATGAAGCAACTACACATTATTAGAGATCACAATAACATAAGTGGACAGCTTAGCTCTCTGCCTATATATCTATATTCATATTTTCTCTTCATCATCAGATTTCAAAAATCCTACCAGATATTTTAACAGCTACTAAGCATTGGTATTTAAAAAAAAAAATAAATAAAACAGTCTTGTATGGAAATCTTTTCCTCTGCCCACCTTCCAAGGATGGTTTCCCTACGCATAGAAAGGACCTCGCATGATCCATGGCAAGATGAAAAATTCAGTCTTAGGTCCTCAGTAGTAAGTAATGTATGCAAATGACTCAGATTTTGGTTATTACTTTTCATGCAAAGCTAGAAGTTGACATTAGGATAGCACGTGTTCCCAGACTTCTCTGAAAACAGACTGCTGTTCAGAACTGAACAGTCTTGTGGAGCACTGGATTTTTATACTAATAGCTGGCAGATCTCTCAAGAACTCCTTTAGACAATTCTGGGATGTTTATCACAATTCCCTTTCACCACTTTGGCAGAAGACAAAATGTCATATTCCTCCCCTTTATCTCTAAAATATTTATAAAAGCTTGTACAAAAATCAATCTCTGAATAGCCTAGATAAAATTTGCATGTGCATGAGCTATAAATATTCCACACCATGCCCTGATCCATCTTAAATTCATGCCAGTTTGACTATCCCACAGCAACACATCATGAATTCTCTCTCTGTAGACAAGTATAGACATGTAAATTACTGGGTCACTGTTAGTCATCTTTCTGCTTTCCTTAATGAAAACCAATGAACCTGAGTCTCTTTCACACTCCAGTATCCTAACCGCAGAATCATCCAAAATATCTTTTAAAAGCACAGTGTAAGTATTGTATAGTGTACACACTAAATACACTGGAAACAACAATTGCAAAGATATAAAAGACCTTGAGTCACCCAGCCTTGTTAGAGTTACATTTACAAGGAAAAGAGATGGGTAAAAAGAGGAAACAGCAGCTTAGTGAAAGAGTGACTTGGTAATTCTTCAGGTTCAGACAGTGGAGTGGGCAAGAACAAGGAAGCTGGTAGACTGCCAGGACATCTTTCAAGCCTAAGGGTTAGAGTTCTAGAATTAAACAAACACAAGGTCAAATACTGAGAGCAGCAAATCAGGTCAGAGCTTGGAGCAGCAGTAAGGAGATTTGGAAATTGTGATATAAAACATCAGGGGCACACACCAGTGGCATGGAAGCACTGGGACAGTCCAAAGAAGACAGGCAGCTGCAGAGGGCTAATTAGGCTTTCCTCCCTCCACAGGAGGGAACAAATCAACACCTCAGCAAAAGTGACACAGTCTAATGTTTAACAGTGCCGGCTGCAGTCTGTGGGGTCAGGAGACTTCACTGTGATGACATTCAGCTCTTTGGTGGTGGTCAGCTGGGAATGGCAAAAGTAAGCCTTGGTCCTGCTCAGAGTTTAACCATGTCTCCCAATATGATTGGTACAAAAGAAAGATTTTTTTTCCCAGAACAGTCCATCCACAAGATCTAATCCTCTGGCCTTCCTTCAAGACCTGACATTTAAAAAACTTCGGGAACCCTATTTAGTTGTTTCTGCCCTATCCCATCTGCCTTGTTGTTGCTACAGCTGTTGATAGCATTTGCAATATTATTTGTTTCATTCCAGAGCAGTGCTGGCCTTCTGCATGAGAACCTGCACATCTTTCCTGAGTGCCTGTATTTCATCCCTTTGACGTGAGCCTTCAGAGCCTATGATAATGCATGAGAAAGAGTAAAATTTGGAGTAAGAGTAAAAAGTTGTGCAATTGAATTTGGTGGTTTGGTTTGTTGGGCTTTTTTTTTTTGTGTTTTTTTGTTTGTTTGTTTGTTTGTTTGTTTTGTTTTTTGTTTTTTGGGGTTTTTTTTGTTTGTTTGTTTGTTTTGGTGGGGGGGGAGGTTGCTACAAGTTCTGGAATAATTTTTAAAGTGTAGTTTCCAGTAAAATTCAGTTCTGATGAAAACTTCTGAATGTGCTGTAGATGAGACTAAAGGTTAACATAAAATAAAACCTCTATGGTGGGTTTCAGCCATTCAAAGCTCTTTCCATTTGTAAATAGATTAAAAGTTTGTTACAGATAAAGAAAAAAGAATATGGACAGCTTTCTGCATGCATCACAGCCAGTAAATATGAGGACTCAGACACATGCAACCCCTTGCTTTTAGACAATCCTTTCTGGTGTTATGCCACTGAGCGGTGTGTTACTCAGCCTAGACAAAGCTCTTATGCTGTCAGCTGTGCCATGTTCATCATTACCTTTCATTTTCAGTTCAACAGATTGTCAATACCACACGGGTACTCCCAGGCTCAGTGCTAAAGAGAGTGGATAACTAGGGTGAAATCCTCAGAGCAAATCCACAGGATTGTCTCTGGGTCGATGGAGGACAGGGACCTAAGAAGCTGTCAGAAACAGAGGGGTCTAGTTTTAGAGTAAGAAAAGTAAAAAAGGAAAGAATACAAAAGCATGAGATAGAGAAATGGGCAGGGATTGACAGGTCCAGGATGAACTGAGAGAGGGTGCTGTGCCATGGGCATGACAGGAAGAGGCTCCAAGGGGGCTGGGCAGGTCCAGTCAGGTATAGCTCTGCCCTCAGAGCTTGACATCTGCTCCGTGCTTCCCTTCTGCTTCCATTGTGGAAGATGCCTTTCCTTATGCCTTTTCCTTCTACCAGAATTGAGATGTCGCTGGTGGGAGAGGCAGGGGGAAGGGGTGTGTGGCACTACTTCTGGAAGCCTGAGGCAAATACCACCCTCTTTTCAGCAGCATTTCTCCTGTAAAGCTGGCACAAAGCCTGATGTGGCTCTAGCAAAGAGGAGACAGAAGGATGATAGGTTTGACACTTCAGAAATCCAGCACAGTCCATTCAGACAATGTTCTGTTTATTCTATAAGCAGCTGCTGTCTCTGATTTCTCTACTGTGGGTTGCTCCTACAGAAACTGTTGTCAACAATAAAGCAAAGGGCGAGCCCTAGACCTCTCGTGTCAAAGATAAGGTCAGGGAGTGCCCATATCTGACTTTAAATACTTAATTTCTCTGTAGCATCACCAAGGAAATGAGCTAATATTGACAAACAAATACTATCTTTTAATGTGTGATAAGCAGAGAGTCCAGAAGAGCTCATGCTCTAAATAAATTGAGAGGAAAGAAGACCATCAAAAAATGCTTAACAATCTAGATTACAGACTCTTTTTTCACTTTGGCTCCAGAAAAATCATACCTTTTGTGCTGTGACAGAAGGTTTGCTTATTCTGCCACTTTTAGGTTTGTTCAAAACCTAATGATCAATGGATTTCAGCTATAGCAAAGTCATTCTCAGCACAGTTCACTTACCCAAGTAACTCCTCTTCCTCAAGGATTTCTTGATTTCTCTGACCTCCTCTTCCCTTCTCTTGCCTATTAATGTTGGATATTAATATTTCACCAACAAATATGGAGGAATGACTTTTTTGCCCCCTCAGTTACCACTGGGAGAGCCAATGCACAATTTCCGTCATCACGACCATCATCACATCACAGAGTACAGAACCAGAGTGTAACTTCCAGCTACAATGTATTACTGCTGTTCAACGTGCAAATCATTGCCCTAAGTGCCCAAGAGGAAAAACAAACAGATTTTGTCCCAAATGAAGGATTTCAAGTATTATAATTCAGCATGGTGAAAAAATCAAAAGGAAAAAGGTAGAAAACTGCCTGGCAAGTGACCTAAGAAATATCACTCATCGATAACCTTTCAAAGTGAAAGGTGGAAAAATAATTCACCAGTAGGTTACAGACTGAATTTTTTCCTCTAAATATTTTAAGGATTTTAACAATAGGGCTCAAAAGTTAGAAGGCTGGGTATTTGGAGGGGTTGGTTTGTTTGGGGAGGAGGAGGTTGCGTGGGGGTTTTTTGGTTTTTGTTTTTTCTTAAATAAAGTTTTTAACAAAGTGCTTAAGTGATAACAAAATGTTTGGTATCAGTTTGTGCTACTCCTAATTAAAGAAAACCTGGGAAAGAACTCTTCCATCTTTCCTAAAAGCTGTCTGCCCTTCTCTCCTGACCATACAGAGATATTTCCGCAAGTGAAAATGTAAATATTGCAAGTGATGCTGCTGTCTTGTGACCTGGGGGACATTGCAGGATGAAAGAGTGATGCTTTGCTGCTATGCAGTTAATTAAAAGGCATAAAGTCACAGTAGGAACACTGGGACACATGCAAGGGCTTGTCTCACCAGTAGGGCCAGAAACAGAACTGGGAATGCACTAAGGACAAAACCACGTGGCTTTTGTAGCCATGCAGTTTAACTTGCTGGTCAATCAAGAAAAATTGAGGGAAACAACACACACAGGGACATGCACTCATGACCCTAATTCAAATGAATGAATGAAAGCAGTGAATGAAAGCATATTCTGCTCCTGAATCAATCAATATAAGCATTTTCAATTCACCTTTTTCCCCAGTGCTATTTCTTCCAGTCTTGTGGCCTCTGCATGTGCAGATGGTTTGCAGAGGTGTGCAAATCCTTGTGATTTCTCCTTTCTCCATTAACATGGTGAAGCTTATAGAATGAAATTATGTCAGTTCAAATCACTGAGCAGACTAGAAATCAACTGTCTATACAGGCATCTGTCTTAACACTTGTATTCTCTGTTCTTTTTTGCTTACCTGTATACCACGGAAGAAGAAGCAAAAATGAGGAAGAAATTGGCCATCCCCTTTGAGACCACAAGTGATTAAATTTCAGAAAATTGTGCTAAAAGTCCATGAAGTTTGTTAGATATGTTTGATTTTAAAGTGTGAGCAAGGGGCAAAACAAGAAGCTGACCTTGGAACACATTGCATTCCTTAAAAGTAACTGTTAGCTCATAAAGACATAATATATAAATAACCCAAGAACTCCTAGCTAAGGAATACAACAATTAAAATAAAACACTTATAATCTCATGATTGTACATTGCCAAGTCTGAGTAATAAATCTGGGTGAGAGAAAGAGTGGGTCTCTTAGGCAACCTGTGCTGGGCTCCTCTGCTGTGGGAACTTTTTGTCGACAGTGCTGCCAGCCTCACTTCAAAGTGCTCTGTGCCTAAGATTAACTTTTTCACAACAAGCCTTTTAGGTAGATAATATACTATGGCAGTTCTTTACTTTGTGAATATTTTAGTTTAAAATCAAGGCTGGTAGAAATTCCAACTATTTAATCAAAGGCGAAGATTGACATCACTGCTAGTTAGTACAGCTTTCTGTTAAGCTTTGTACCAGAGTTGCACTATCTCACAAAATTTGCACTGATTCAAATTGTTTCTGGGGAAAAGGTTTCCTGGGGAAAAATGCTTCAAAAATTAAAAGATCAAGTTGTTATCCTGATATAATACTGCACTTTGCCTCTTCTGTTCTCCCCTATCCCTTCCTTTTACTCTGGCCTCTCAGTTCAGAGGCAGAGGAGAAAGGTTGCTTGAGGTTATTGACTGAGATGGGAAGTAGCCAACTTTTGTGGCAAGTTCATTAACGGTGTGGCAGGTGATACTTTGTAAAATTCAGTGGAGGTATGTTGGAGGTATACAAGACTAACAGCCTCTGCTTATTTTGATCATTTTTTTTTCCAGTTTCTGGTCTAGTTGGGCTTCTATTCCAGTGGCTGTTTATGTCAAGTCCCAGCTCTATTTTCTCTTTTAGCAGCCACAGTCCAGCAAGCACCACTGCTAAATTCTCTGTAAAACGCCCTTCATAAATAAGATGGCATCTCATAAAGGATGAAAACTTGGCTGTAAGTACCACAGTGAGGGACAAAGTGCCAAATTCTTTCAAAAATTTCTCTCATCTACTTGAAATGTCCATTCTTCCCCAGGCCACCTAGCTTAGTCATTTCTTAGTTTACCAACCCCCAAATGGTTTCATTAAGTACTACCCCAAATTTCTATGAATCCAATCTAACTCTCACTCTAGCATTTGGCCATGAGTGCTGATGAGATTGTTAAGGCTTCCTTCAGTGCAGCAACTCAAGAAAGAGAAGCAACTCCTGCAAAATGTATCTGCTTCAGTGATCAAATTCACTCCCTATCCCACCCATCACAAGAGGCCAGCCAGCTACACCTGTCTTTGTGTAAAGAGTCTACAGCACACATAGAGAAGGCAGCTTCTTTTCCAAATTATTTCAAATGTGCTGCTGGACAAGATGCTGAATATGCAGTTCCTGCAGAGATGCTGACCAACAGTGATTTTTGTCCTAGAGATCACTAGCTTGCAAGATCCTGCTTACCTGTATATTTAACACATTTCCACATTACAGTGGAAGGAAGGGTAAACAGAGGCATAACAAATTTGGGTTCAGGGTTTTGGAACACAGAGTAGATGTGTCTTACAAGTGCTCAACTAAGAAAACACAGGGGACTGGGTTTTTGAGAAGAAGAGAGAGCTAATTTTGCCTAAGCCTATTTCATTTTCCAGGAACATCTACCCAGAAAGATAAGGTAAAATTTATCTTTCCATCCACTTGGAGACTCATTTTCTTTCTTTAGCCAGCTTGCTTTCATGCTGCTCTAATACTTTGGTCCCTGTTAAATCATTTGATAATAGTTAAATTATTTAACTATTAAATCATAGTTAAAATCATTTAATTATGTTAAATTAAATGGTAATCATTAAATCATTTGGTAAATCATGTTAAATCATTTGGTAATAGTTCATCGTTTGCTATGAACTCCTTCTGGAAATGCAAGAACTTGTTAAATTGTTCAGTTTTATCTACACCAGCCAAGTATGAAGATATGAACTGGTATTCCCCTTTGACAAACTCCACAACCATGATCTCTGACACATTTAACTCATCTCTTTTGATGACTCTCATGGAATCTGCCAGTTCCCTCCTCTTTCCTTTTAAGTGTTTTCAACTTTAGCATTTCCAGTGGAATAGAAAAATCTGCTGAGGCACTAACACAAGTCACAGGTGACTGTGGATGTCTGTTGTTAGGGCAGAAAAATTCAGGCTTTGCTGGAAGCAGAGGGATGCTGGATGAAAAGTTACTTGAAAATCTTTTAATCTTCCTTGCTCTCTCATTTTCGGCTGGGAATTGATTTCTTTCTATTATGGAACAAGTTTGTTTCCTGGCAGAGTACTATCATCCCTGTTTTATTTTCTCTGAAGTCTTATGAACCTTGTTAGGATTTAAGAGGCCAGAGGTGTAAAGTTTAAGATTTGTTCTGTAAGCCATTTCCACACTATCTAAGAGGTGAGTCAGGCTCCTTACTTGACAGTTTCTTTCCGTGGTGAAATGGATTGTTGCAGCACACAGTTAAAAGGAAGAGGAAAGGTAAAATATACCTTAAAAAGGGAAAAGGTTACATGACAAAGTCTTTCAACACACAACAAAACTATTCTACTTTTACAACAGAGTACTTTACACCAATGTGCCCTACAAAAATATGTTACCTTCTCCTATCTTCTCTGGTTGGCAGCTGGATATGAGCCAGCGTGTGCCCCGGTGACCAAGAAGGCCAGTGGCAAGTCCCGCTGTACCAAGAATATTGTGGCCAGCAGAACCAGGGCAGTCCCACTGTACTCAGCACTGGTGAGGCTGCACCTCAAGTCCTGTGTTCAGTTCCAGTCCCCTCTCTACAAGTAACACACTGAGGTGCTGGAGTGTGTCCAGAGAGGGCAGTGGAACTTGTGAAGGATCTGGAGCGCAAGTCTGATGGGGAGCAGCTGAAGGAACTGGGGTTGTTTAGCCTGGAGAACTGTTAGCCTGGAGAAAAGGAGACTCAAAGGGAACCCTGTTGCTCTCCACAACTGCCTCAAATGAGATTGTACCAAGGTGAAGGTTAAGTTCTTCTCCCAGATAACAAGTAGAACAAGAGAAAATGGCCCTTGTACCAGGGAAGGTTTAGATTGGATATTAGGAAAAATTTCTTCACTGCAAGGGTGGTCAGTCATTGGAATAGGATGCCTGGAGAAATGGTTGAATCACCATCCCTGAAGGTGTTCAAAAATCGTGTGGATGTGGCACTTGGAGATTGGGTTTTAGTGCTGAACAGAGTGGTGCTAGGTTAATGGTTTAACTTGATGGTTCTGAAGTTCTTTTCCAACCTTAAGGATTCTATGATTCTTATCCACAGCCGTATACAAATAGTCAGACAAACCTGGAGACACCTGTGGGTTCCTGCAAAGCTCAGCCTCTGCCCACATTCCTTGGTAACCCAGTCTCTGGCTTTTTTTCCCCTAGGTCTCCCCACGAATTTTGCTGCTTGTGGGTGCAGCTTTTCCTGCTGGTTCATTTACATTGGGCCTAAGGCTGATCCCTTTCTATGGGATGCCAAATAATTCCTTTTTCCTCACTCAGCACTGGAAAGGTGAGTAGGTGGCTGGTACAGGCAACATCAGCGAGAGAAGGGCAAATATATCTTAGAAAACCTGGTAGCCTGAATGACCAGATTAGGTACCATCAAAGTAAAGTGTTGCTAATTTGGCTAAACCTGATGAACGTCTGTCTACCATATGTGAAACACTGCCTGAAATACTCTCAGACAGGTTAGCAGTTACTTTTGAGGAATGCTGTGGACTGGTAACTCACCAACAATGCAAACACCATAAGTATGGGGTGTGTGTTTAAAAGAAGTAAGGAAGGGGAAAAGAAAATGAGTAGAAAAGCTCATTAACTACCTTCAACTTCCCCCCTCCAAAAAAAAGGTAGAACTGGGAAAAGGTAAACTTGCTCTAAGCATCCACATGACAAACAAGGAGCTAACAAGGAGCTGAATAACAGCCAGTATGATGGTTCAAGAGCATTAGTGCAGGGGAAGCAGTTGCTGTTGTATATTTTGACTTTACGTAGGCTTTTGGCATTGTCTTTTGTAGTACTGTTATAGTGAGCAAAACAAAAACAAAAGAAAATTACCTGGATTGACAGGCTAGCATGAGTGCAAAATAAAAACATCAAGAACTCTGTTAAACTGTATTCAAAGAATATTTATAAAGACTCCCTGTCCAAATGGAAGAAGTAACAAACAATTTTATATGGAGATTTATCCTGACTCTGTATCTAATTTTCCCAGCATTTTTGATTATACTGTGGATGACGGAATACACAGTATGCTTGTTAAATTTGCAGATGACATGAAGTGGAGAGGGGATGCAGATATTCTTAAAGACAGGATTGGAACTGAAAATGCTCTTGATAAACTGGAAAATTCTGAGAACAGCTGGTTGAACTTAAATAACTGCAGAAATAAGCCGCTTCCCAGTGGCCAGCAGCAGCTGGCTCAGTAGAAACTGGGGAACATGGTGGATGACCTGGTCAGCACAAATCAACAGTGTCAGTGTGGTGAGCAAGACAAATGTCATTTTGGGGTATACAGAACAGTCAGTGTTCAACACACAGCAAGCGGGAATACTTCTGTCAGTGTTCCCAACACAGAAGAGGCTTCAGCCAAATGTTATGTTCAGTTTCAGCCACCATGCTTCAGGAACATTTAAGACAACTGGAGGATTCCAGAAGAGATTAAGTTGAATAACTGAGAAGAAAATGTACATGGGTGCAAGAATTCAATTTAGCCTGGAAAAGGGACTAAAAGAGGGAAATAAAGCAGAAAACATGCTTGTAGCATGGCTGCAAAGATTTTAGTTTTTTTAATACTTGAACTCCTATCTCCAGTGTTACAGACCATGTCTTGCTTTTCCCAGTTTTCCCAGTTTCCAAGTGAGCAGCCTGAGGTGACCAAGAGCAGACCCAAACTGCTCTTGCTACGCAGGAAAACAGACTGGGAAACTGAAAGACACAGCAAATTTTATAAACTGTTATCTAATAGAGCAGAACTATATTATTCTTTCATCAACAATGACAAAAAGAGAAGGGGGAAAGAAATTTAATTTTCCCTCCTTGGCACCCAATTTTTACCTGGTTCTTTCTAAAATGTCACTTTTAATTCCAGAACAGTTTAATTGTTCCTATGATTGACTTGTGCTGGAGGGATGGAAATGAGCATGCTAAGAAGGTTATGATTTTTCTCATAAAAATGTGCAAGGGGAAAAACATATTGCTTCCTGTTGAATAAAGGATAAGCAGAGACTGTTGCTACTGAGAATCTGCCTAACTGATCATATTTGCTGCTCTTTTCTGTATTTAAACTGACATAAAACCCTCTTGTGGGTTATTTATGTTATTTATTCTAGAAATGTAGCACCAGGCTGGCTAGTCATATAGCAGAGAAGAGGACTAATTGTGTTTTCCCATTGAGAATACAGCCTGGGATGGTCCTAAAAGGAAATTTCGAGCTGGGTTGGGATAAGTTCATACTCAGATGCTGTCCATTTCCTCTCTGGGCAGAACACAGTAGACTGAAAACTTCTACACAAAAGCAGCCTTTAATTCAGTCCTCATTTAGGCGGAAGCTTTAAGATCTGAGTGGATAGGAGATGAGGTAAAGTACAAGCTAAGGCATGAAGCAAAAGAAAGCAAATATAAAATAGTTTTCTTGAACAGTACAAGAGCAGGAATTTTCTATCTTTTCTCCATAGTGACTCTCTCAATGAGCAGATAGCAAGGATGAACACCTGAGACGGCCTGTCGTTTCTGCTAGGGCATATGTTTGCATCCTGTCAAGTGAAAGGCACTGGAGTTCCAAAGGCACTGGACAGCACCAGCCTTTCCCCTTCCAAGACTATCTCCAGAGCACTTAAGACTAGTCTGCTTCTACAAACCAGTCCCACCAGGCCACTATCATCTATAATACAAGAAAACACTGCTCTGAGGAGGAACTAAGTCTTTGAACATGTCTGCCTTGCATAGGTACAAACACAAGAGGGCAGGAAAGTAAATGCTTAACAAAAAGTAGGGAGATTAAAAAAAAAAGTTTGTGAGACCTTGACAAGCTGGAGGAACTGACCAACAGAAACCTCTGGAGGACCAAAAAGAAGAAGTGTAACATCTACAGCTGGGGTGCTCTAACCCCACACAGCTGGACATGCTAGGGATGAGCTGAGTGTGTAACAGCTTTGCAGAAGGGTACTTAGGAGATTCTTTTGGCAAATTACATGAGAGCCAGCAGTGTGCCATGCAATGAAGGCAGCTAATCGCATACTAGGTTATACAAGCAAGTGCATAGCTAGCAAACAGAGGAAAGCACTTATTCCTGTCTACTTCGCATGGCTAGGTCATGCCTGGAACATGGTGTCCAGTCTGTAGAGCAAGCAAGACAATGACAAACCAGAGAAAGTCCAGCAAAGGAACACTGAGGCTGCTGAGAGGCTGAAGCACAGGCTACCCCAGGAGGAGCTTTTGTGTAAAGCCCAGAGATTAGACCATTAATCAGAGGCAGGAATAGTAGGTTGGATGTAAGGAAAAAATCTGCTGAGAAAGAATGGTTCAGCACTGAAGTAACATGCCCAGAGAGGTTGTGAAAGCTCCGTGCTTGGAAGTGTTGGCAACTTCCAACACTAGATATGGTGCTGAGCATCCAATCAAAATCTCTTAATCCAGCATGGAATAGGGCTGGACTGGGTGAACTCCAGAGCTCCCTTCCAACTTAACTTTTTCTATGTTTCCAGGAAGGTCTTTAAGCTTGCAAATGAAACACTATAGAGTCAGAAAATACCTTGATCTGCTCCCTCGTCTTTTGTCTTGCATGTTCAAGCTGCACACTGCAGGTGGCAGAGAAGCAACAGCAAAGATGAGCAAGCATCCTTGTTGTAGTCACAGTGCCTGAAGAATGTAAGTCAGGCAAGGTCCGTAGGAAGAGGTAGTCTCTTTTATTAGACTGACTGATATAGTTACAAGAACTTGGATGGGATTTCAGGCACACAAATTCTTCTTCAGCCTGAAAATAGAAGCAGCCCACTTCAGTGCTAAACACAGGTTGAAAATGGTTTCTCTGAATTTAGCTAGCTATATTTATCATTTAGACCATCTGAGAAAAAACCCCACATAATTGGCACTTGTGGAGTGAAGATTTGTTAACTAAATTTTCACCTCTCCTCTTGATATACCTCCTGAAGGAGGCAGAGGGTTATTTTTGCCTGCAGAACATGAGGGTAGAAGAGAGTTTAGAAGCGTGACAAAGCAGCTCTGTACAGCTAAGCGTAGCTTCCCAAGAGTCAGGGGAGCTTGGGATGCACACAGCAAAAGACACACATGTGCCAAGCTCAGGTTTTGAAGAAGGCCACTGAGCAGGGGCAGTGCAGCAGCATGTGTCATGTTGATCACTGTGGGTTATGCTCACCTTTTCCTGCTGCAGCAGAATTTCATGCATCGCCCTCAGACTGGCAAAAAGATCTTGCCTGCTTCATTCCATGTGGCTTCCCCTCCCAAACATCCCACCTGGCTCCTCAGCCACACCTGGCTGACAGGAATCAGTGTAGCAGCACTGAGGTGCTCACCTGAGTCTCCTCTCACCAACACAGCCTGACAGAGACTCAGGGATATGCTCAGCACAGGTCCTGTTCATCACCACAGACTCTGTCTGGATGCCCCATCGTCCCCAGGGCCCTCCCCTGGCACTGGGATGAGCCCCTGGGCCTGATGTTCCCTCAACCAGGCTTCTGCCTGGGACTTAAGGCCAGAACCAGGCTTGATTTCAGACTGGCCCCGTCAGGCACTGGTCTGCACCCCACCACCCATTTCCAGGGCCCCCAAACTTATCACAGGCACTCCTTGAGCCTGCACAAATACTAGATTCCAGTTACAAATCATCCTGGAGGGTGGATGCTAAGATGTGCAATGCCCTCAGTCAGGGTTTTGGGATAGCCTCTTCACCTTCCCAGTTACTTGTTGTGCTAGCTACCACTGCTTCTTTCACTGGTACAATTTCCCTTCCAAGTCTTGAACCAGCCTTCCCGTCAACACAGGAGTGGAGAGGGCCTTGACCACCACCCTCACCTCCATGTGTGCTGAGGCTTCATCTGCTTCTAAAGAGATCGTGTGACTCAGATATTACAAACAATAAGATTCTGAAGGACCAAGACCTTACATCTAGTCCTCCAATAAGACTTGGGTTTTTCCTCCACACTGGCTAACCTCCAAAAACATAGTGCTAAGGAGACTTTTTTCGTTGACTGAGCACCAAGTATTTTCTATCAAAAATATTTTCATCTTCAGGGAAAGAAGTAGTTGTATTGCTGACAGCAGTCAGTGGGTGAAGATTTTTAGCCTTGCAGTAAGACGAAACACTGGGTAGATGCAGGATGGAGTACCAGCAAAAGGCCTAACCCAGCAAAACTGAATTCCCATATCCTCACACAAGCACACCAGTATCTCGTGAGAGACCAAGAGGCAGAATCAAGTCATGACATGGGCCTTTCCAGAAGAGTTTCAGGTGACATGAGCTGACTGTACCAGAAGGATCTGTGACATGAGAAACATGATATAAGCAAGTCTTTGCACTTAAAATCAAAGAGGGAGCAAAACTACACAGTAGATGGTCTGCAGAAGAGGTGAAAGGAAAAAAGTGATAGAAAGCCTTAAGAGCAGGATATCTAACAAAGCTATGGAGAAACTGAGCTTCCACGAGTGTCAGACCAGAGTTTTGGACTTGCATCAATCTGTTGAATCAAAATGTAGACAAGCTGATGACACAGTGAGAGTGTATCAGAAATAAAGTGGAAAACAGCCTTTTCTCCAGTAGGTAGCAACAGACATATGTTTGACTGGCTTTAGGACCATGCTCAAGGCCCTTAGCTTCTTAGCACAGTTATCACATATGCATTAGCTTGACAATCCTGTAATTTGTTTCCAGTGCAGACAGAAAGAAATCTAAACCCAAACAAATGAAAAAACAAAACAAAAATAAACCCACAAAATAGACAAAGTCAAGGAAATAAATCCTGCATCAAATAAATAAATAAACCCAACCACTCTACTGATGCTGTATATTAATCTTACCGGCATACCTAATTAAATCCATTTCTTAGAAGTCTGAGTAGCATTGCACTGCATGCCTGATTCCTGACAAACTAGATGACAACCACTTTAGCACATTGCAAGCACAGCACTGGTCATCATATCTGCCTGACTCAGAGGTCTGTCCTTAAGATGGCATACATCCTGCAGATTGGCACAGAGCAGCTTGAGCTCCTCCTTTCAAAGAATCTCTGGTTTATGCTCAGGAGTCGCAAAACAGTTGGACCCAGTTATACTTTACAGCAAACATGAAACTTCCCATCTGCGCCCTGAAGTGATCATTCCCAGCCAGATCTTCTATGTATGATGACCACAAATATAGGTAGGTCAATACAGTTTTGTCACTCTTGAAGCATGCAGGCATCAAAAAACAAAGCCTCTCTTACCTCTGAACTATTGCTCCTGCTTCTCAAACTATGTTTGTGTAAACAAAAAAGAAGTGACAGCATTCCTTCCATTACTGTTATGTGCTTCAGTGGGGCTTTGTTTGCAATGAACAACAGAAAAGGCTGCCAAGAAATCAGATCTATTGCTGTAAGTTTTATTGATATTATCTTTCCCCCAAATGCCCTGAAATGCAACTATCTTATGGTTGTTATGTACTTTGTCACAGTCACGAGTTCAATTTGCTTTAATTTCATATTGTTATTACATAAAAAGACACCATCAAGCAGAGGGCAGGGGATCCACTTGAAGGGTTGGTTATATTTGCTCTGTGAGCCTCGGTGAGGAGCCTGAATCAGACTAACACAGCTGGAGTGGCCTTGTGCTCAGATCTGTGGAGCAGTTCAGAGGCTGCACAGGCGCATTGCGTTAATCAGAGACAGATTATGGCTATGGAAGAGGCAGAATAAGAGTAGAGTCTTCCTCAGCTGTCTCTGGCACAGAAGTGTGCTGGATGCTGTATTGAGTCAGATGTGTAATCTGGGAGCTGTAATGGGCCCCCACGGGCACTTGTGCCACAGGCAAGATCCAAAGCTGGGGAATGGGAGCAATCAGCATTTGCATATTAGAGTAGGTCTTCTGAGGGCACTGCCAAGCATCACTAATTACACTGCTACCTTTGGAGTCTAAATGGGCATTGATTTCTGGAACTGACAATGATTAAGGCATTTACACCTGTCCCAACCCCACTTTAAGACTGATCTTTATCAAAGGAGTCAGAAGGACCCTTCTGTGAAAACCCTCATGAACACAGACAGGATACAGCCCAGAATACAGAATACAGAAATTTTTTCACATGTACGGTGACAGAGCTGAAAGCTCTAGACTGCAGAGGGAAAACAGCAGGAAGATGAGTGAGGGAGGTTCACCATCGAACTGGGATAATTCAAACCTGATTGCTGTGCAGGGCAGGCTTTATACAAACGAAAAAATAGAGCCCTTAAATAAAACCCATCCATCAAAAAGTGTTTACAGAATCTGAGAACAGCACCACAGCCAAGCTATTCAACAGTCACAGCATCCAGTCTCATCACTATCACAGGGAAGGCTCATGTCATCACCAGCTCCAAACTCCAGGATTAGATTTAAGAGAATTTCTAAACTTAAATCCTTCAAGAAAATCAGAATTCCTTAACAAGGCAAAATGTAAGATAGTTTTTAAATACCTGCTAAGTAGCTGTTTGTCTCCATCCCAGTTTGCTGCTCACACTTTAGTCCCACAAACATAACCTGTACATAGTCCAAGGTCCTGAAAGCCAGACTTGTCATTTAGGAAGCATTGCACCCAGCAGATAAAGTGTCTCTACACAATGCATCTTAAACAGAGAAAAACAAAGTGCCCAGATTTGTTCTGAGAAACTGCTGGCAAGTTGTAGTATTTAGTTTGTGTATTAGGAATGGCAAAAGCAAAAGTTTGCCAGCATTCATATAGTATGTGGGGCTTCAACAGATCTTATTATTTTACCATAGTTCAAAAGTCAAAGTTTGAGCTGTAAGGCACAGTGTGGTATCTTAAGTGGCTTTTCAGCAATGTCACACTATACCTCCCATTCCCTGGCACCTTCATTTTCCTCCCAAAAATCTTTTGAAAGTATTGGTTGATTTCATTCAAACTGCAGAGAACAGTCTCATAAAGAACTAAGTTCCATATTTGATACAAGAATTGGCTGTTTTGGGGAAAGGACTGGGGTCCACCCCATAATAGTCATTCTGTCAGCCAGCTTCTACAGAATATGGGAGTCTGTGTGTCATATCCAAAGCACAGCAAGAGATGAATTGTAATAGGGAACAGAGGAGCATTTAAAAATCACATGTAAAGATAGAAGAAAACTTAACTTAAATTTTTAAAATCTGAGGATGATAATGCACATCAATAGGAAGCTGGGCTTCATCACCACTGAGATCAGAGGAATACCTGTTTGGGAACACAGTGCAGCCTCAGGCCCTTTGGGCAGGATTTCACGTCAGCTCTGCTCCTGTGGATTCCACCAGTTAATAATGCTGGGAGCAGACAGGATGAACACGGTTTCCTGTCTCAAAACCTTTTCTGCACAGGGGTATGGTTGGTTTGGTTGTGTCTACTTGCTCGTGGCTTTGGTGAGTGGCAGAGATGACCTTTCCAGTGTTACTTACCTTTGTCAAACAGAGAGGACTCACAGGGCACCCTCTGATCCTATTAGTGCAGTGACGGTGATGAGCACAGCAATTTCCAGGTGAGAGCCCTCACAGTCACAGCTGTATGTGACTTCAAGAGAGAAAAGTGACGGCAGCTTTTTTAAGCTCTCCCTGCTCTGCAAACACACAATTTTCAGCAAGCTGGGGATTGGCCACATGCTAAAAATCCTTGGTAAAGTTATTTCTCAGCAATTTAAAACATCAATGTTTTGCTTTTTAAAGTTATTTTTCATAGTTTATTTAGGAAGTATGTTTCTGTGTATCCTCAGCCTGTTGCTGACATAAATGTTGAGATTCAATTCTTTCCAACAATCATAATACCTATTTGGAGTCTATATAACCTGTAAAAGAAGCATCCAGGCAGTTTATTATCAAGTTAAATGCAACTATCCTCAGAGTAAAAAAAGTGTGGGTTTTTTTTTTTTCAAAATATCATTCTCTAGTGGAATTTTCACAAGCATTTCCCTCTCATCATTTCTTGGCATGCAAGAGTAAGAGCATGTTACATTTTTCTCCTAGGTTACTTGTGTTTTAAACAGACAGTGATTGCCATGTGGGTATAATGCTGAAGAGCCACACAGACTGTGGGAAAACCATGCATTTTAAAAATAGTTGCTTTTATGTACATGCACAGAAAAAAGCATGTGAAAAATTTGGACTAACCCTGTAGGGCACTACAGGAGAATTACACAGTTCATATTTGGTTTCTAATTATTTCTAAACTTATTACAAATGTGACATACACTATTTATTTTAATTTTTTTTCAAGGTGAAAGTAGGACTAGTGAAACTGATATTCCCAACCAGTTCATCTCCAGGAAAACTTGAGGAGACAAGCTCTAGGAAGGAAAAGAATTCCATCTGTTCCATCCCATCCTCTCTCTCTGCTGAAGTTCCCAGTATTCCCCTCAATTCAGGACAAAAATGGCAGTAATGTCACTTATGGAAGGAAAGAAAACAGGTTACAGCCACCAGCCTACCCTGTAAAGTTCATAGAAAAGACAATTCCAGGCTGTATCAACCACATTAACCTTGACTGCAGAAGCATAACCATTAAATTATAGCATTCTCAGTCACAGGATTCTCTTGTTTAAAATACAGAGTTGCTACTAAGATGCAAAAAAAGAGTTTGTGATAAGTCACTGACAAAAAGCCTTCCCACATCTGCAAAAGGAATAATGTTCCACTCCAGTTTTCCCATGGTAGCTTTTATATTGACTGACTTGACTGAAAATGATGACACTGATCCTCTCTTGGTACACGTTCCAGTTGAAAGAATGTGGAAAAAATCTTTCCTGTTTACCATGTGAATGTCTGCTACAGCATTTCCCATAGCATCAGTATTCCTGGGGAGGGGAAATATCTGTGTCAGAAGTGTTTTGTCAGATGGAGGTTAGATATCAAACAAAATGGAAGCTCAAGCAAGTCCTGCAAACTCTGTTTTACTGTGACTAAAGCCAGCAGCAAAAGGAGTAAGATACACAAATGGCTTCCTCTATGACACACGCTTCACAGGATCAATTAAATTTAGGAAACTGGTAAAAGCTCTTATAGGTTCCTTAGGTTTTCCTGATGGACCAGACACTTAATAGACTAATGCTTCTGGTATATCCCCAGTAAAGGTAGCTGGCACTGATGGCACTGCTCTGCTGGAAACGGGAAGAGGGATTTCAGAGAACATTTTTCTGTATTATGCATGAAAGAGTCATGAAAGACAGCTTCCAAAAGTAGCACATTCTAAGTTTTTGTGTATTATTTTATACACATTCCAACAAAAAATAACATGAGAAACTGGTATGTATTCCTCTGAAACTAGTTTTACCATGCTTGTCATTCTAGTGTACCTAGAACCTTTACTAGTGTTGTGACTTTGAAAACTTTGTAACTGAAATGAAGAGTGTATATTGCAGTGCAGCTCTCTACGAGACTATAGCATGCTCTAATATATTTCATAACTAACCATGAAAAACACTGAGAGCTGCACAGAAGATAGACCTAAATACACCTGGGCAGATACCGAGTCCAATATAGGAAGCTGTTTGATGACTGGAGCTGATTGAGACAGTTTAAAGGATCCAAAGAATTACTTATACCACTCCCAGCAGCCCTGGAAAAGAACGTGGAAAACGGCTGCAGAACAGGGACTACACAGGTGTGGTACCCAAACCAATTTGCCATTGGCACTTACACAGAAGTCAGTAAAAATTTAAAACAAAATCTGCTACAGTGTTTAGTTACAGGAGTTTGATTTTTTTAAGATTCTATGTCACTGCAGCAGCTCAAAAGTTAACGGTACAACCATATATACAAGCTTGAAAGCTTTCAGTGTGATTTCTTAATCTTCCCCCCACATCCAGAGAAAATGGATAACGAGGTACTCATCAGAAGCACACCTGAGGGCATCATAGCCCCATGATATTTGTCCTCACCTGACAAGAAAGTAAATATCTTTCTCTACGTATATTTTGAATCCTTTACATATATTTTGAAGACTGCATGTAACCAGGAGTATTTCCTAATATGCATAACACATAAAAAAAGAAAGTGTTTAGAGTGTTTAAACTGAAAAAAACCCAAATCATCCAGTGTCTGGCAAGTTGCACGTGGTTATAATGAAAATCTGCCACAGAACAACTTTGTCCCTTCAAGTCCATAAGTAGCATCATAACAGATGTCCACTGTCTTTCCAAATGAACTGTAAATATTCTTTTCTTCCAGCATCAGTACCTTTTCATGTCAAGAAGAAAAGCACACTTTGCTGGTCTTTTTCCCACATTACTCACATGACAAACTACATTTTTTTCAGCAAGGTGGCTTTCTTTTTGTCTCAAAATGTAAAATACACCTGATATGAATATGCTTTTCTTTCCACAAGATTGTAGCAGAAAACAACCTGGACTTCACTAGCTGGAAATTAACCTTAGTTATCGTACCGCTTCTCTTCTCTATGATGAACTTGTTCATCAAAAATACCCACATTCATCACTGTATCACATTCACTACTGATACTTATATTGATGGTAAAATTTTCAGAGGCTTCTGACAGGTACTGACTCTCTTAGGCACTTCCAAAAGGTTTTTGTTCTGTTTTTTTCTTCTTTCTTCTCTTATATCTGCTTTTGGTTTTTTTAATTTTTTTTTTCATTTTACAGCCCTATTTTTTTCATTTCCAATGTGCTTATTAAGTAGTGTGTACTAAAAACTGATGTTGCTTCTAAAAGCAGCAGAAATACAGCTAAAGGAATGGAAGTAACACTACAAATATATTCTCACCTGTATTCATAGGGTTTATAATGCTGTAAAAAAGAAAAACTATTAATGCCAGCTGCATGTTAACAGATGATATGGTGAAAATCATTTAGTCCTGCCAAGAATGTTACAAAAATTTAAAAATAAAAAAGAAAAAAAAAAAAAAAAAAACTTTCCCTGNAAAAGAAAAACTTCGCCTGCAATAATTCATTTTTTTCATATTTCTTGAGTCTCAGATTTCTCCTTTCCTTTAGACTTTTAAATAACGGGTATAATGCACACATGAGCTACCTTCTGATCCTTCTGATGCATTTCTCTGTAGCTCATTCTTGACCCAAAGATCTTCAACTTTGTAAGCAGCTTCCATGGCACAGGTAGCTCCTCCAGAGCACTACTGAAACACACTGCAAAAAACTTTTTCCCCTAACCTCAGGAAGATGGACTATGGATTAAGGAAGGGGAATTTCTCCTTAGCTTTGTCTTCAGCAAAATAAGTACAACAAAGTAATCTCCAATACTTGTTGAGCAAGTGAAAGCCATTGATATTTCTGTCCCAGAACGCTTTGATACTTTCAAGTAAGACAAATTCAAAGTTCCTCAAAACCAACAGCAACACTCATTTCCTGCACAAACATCAATGAGCTTAAGTTAAGGTGTTTTTACATTTATATTTTCTGTTATCTGCAAGGGAATATACCCAGGCTTGATTTTTGTAAGTTTCTGATGATGTTTTTCAAGGTCAAAGGGCTAAAAATGTTAAGGAAAGCATACCCAATGGACAGTGACCATCAGTGGCAAAGCACCAGGCTGTGCTAAAAGAGCTAAGCCTGCACAAGCAGAAAAATATGAAAAGGTGTGTGATTGACTGCCACCAATTTTAAAATCATGTCCAGAAAGTTATTAGTTGACCTCAGTCGATAGATCCTTGTCAACAATATAGAAACAATTAAAAATTGTTTCTATACTAAATTAATTGTATTTAGAGAAATGTTACTCTTCTATTGCCTTTCCCTCAAAATAATTCAGAAAATTTTAAATTTAATGAACAAATTCTAAAAAATGCATTAAATGCAATTTCTCTCTCATCAAAAAAGCTGGCCCTTGCAGCAAACAGAGCTCTTTGGAAGGGCTGGTCACAAGAGTATATAATAGGTGGAGAAATACACAGAATTATTTTCCCTCTTTTTTTTTTCCAACTTTTTTTTAAATTTCATTTTTAATGTGTTGTTCAGAATTTTGCTTTACAGTTCTCTGAACCTACCTTGTATTTTCAGGGTACTGGCAGCTGTTAAAGCCCTATATTTCTTTGGACTAGACCTCATAAATTTGGGTGCAGGATTATTTTTTGCAATTCAGCATCTGAGTATCTCAATAATTCCCAAAGTTAGCAAATGATTCTGTATCAGCTGCACTGACATTAGACAGTGGCAAAGCAAGGATCTGTGTGGAAGTTATCTGTCAACAACAAGGGAAACTCTCTGGCAGCGGGAGGGCAAATGGAAAAGGACATCCATTTGCAGTTTGTGACAACGTGAACCTGCTATAGGTGATAAAACTATACTGAAAAAAATCTTGTGTTGGGAAAAGATACCATAAGCAGTAAACTGCAAATACAAGGAACAACAAGCACTGCCTATTCAAAAGACTCCACTATGTTTTGAATCACTTTGTGCTGCGGTTTACTTGTGGTATAAACACACATATATGCACACACATTCCCATCCCTCACTTGCACTCCCAATAATAGCAAAAATAAACATGAAAAATAATATTAAAAAACTCTGTATTCAGTAATATTCACACCAAAGTATATGTATAGATATATCCATTAAAATTATGAACATTTCTAAATATATTTTATGTATCATACATATATTTATATGTATAATTACATATCCACAGAAGTCGTCTTGCTGTGCTAAAGCCAGCAGTAAAAGCAAAAACAGGTTTCACGATAGGACACCCATATATGCATATGTACTGGCTGTTTGGTTTGTGAATTTATTTACAAGTTAACTATATCATAATAAATGCTTACTGTTCTATTGTACAAACGTAATAGTAAAGGTTTAGGTTTGTTTTTTAAATACAAAGACTGCAAATGAATACATGAAAAAAATTACACACCATGTACAGTATTTATAATTTATAAATGCAAAGTTAAGACCTCTTTAAATTATTGCACTTGCATATTTTTTTACAAAGATAGTTTATATGTATCATATATATATATATGTGTGTGTAAATATATATATATATAAAACAAATTTTTCAGCTCACTAAATGTAGTAAAGTTGAATGTTGTTACCTTGAAGTTCTTTCTTCTTCACATAACAGCCCAACCTGAATTTGGAATATTTATGAAACTACTCTACAAATCAGTTTGATCTACCCTAGAAAGCAGTCCGTTATTTTAGGTTTTTTTGACAGAGTATACACCCGTATTACAATCGAGCACAGTTTTTGGTCAGAAAGCAAACAAAAGTTATGATGTGCCTTTGCTAGATTGGGATCTATAACCTAAAGTTTGAACATGAACTTCCTTGTAGTAGTGTGCAGAAAGCCTTTTCTGTGTTTAGAATGAATAAATTAATTGTTCCACTTCACAGAACTGGTCCAATATCACAGTGTTTGAGGCAAATGCATTATTTCAAGAGGGTCATGATTGATTTGAGCATCTAACAATCTCTATTTTTTAACATGAATAGTGCTTTTTGCTACTCCTACAATTTTAACACTAAATGCTCTAAGTGCAGTCACAGCAAACTGATCCCACTGTTTTAAGTTTAGATACAGGAAAGAAATCTGTGCCACATAAAAAGATTAATTCCACTCTGCGAGTCCCCTCCAATTTAATGTGCTTCATCATGTACTCCAGTTAAAAAAAAAACCCTATTTCATTTCTCTAACGGTCTCTTATAGAAAAAAGAATTACTGCCATGAGTTGAACCATTACAGTAGAATGTTGAAAAATCATGCAAAATTCATAGATTAATTGTAACAATGGAATTTGTCATGCTGTAATAAAATATGCAACATCTCAGATGAGTATCATGCTATGTCAACTATTTTTCTCAGTGCATACCTTTCAGGCACCATTTCATAATACATTACAAATGCTCAGTTACAATTTCAAACCTTTACTAGACATAGGAGGGAAAAGCAGCTGAAATTGTTATCAAGAAAAATGCAGTTCTAGGAATATAAAATCTAACACTTCTAGGAAAGGAAAAATCTGTCAAGGTTTTTATACATTCTTTTGGGCAAGACCAGTTTTAGTAGGATAAAAATGCAAGGAAGAATGACTTTTGACAATTTAACTGAATGAGTCAGATGTCTTACAAACCTAGATGTCTCCCTCAATTGTGAGTTCAAGTACATAACTTTGAACAATTAAATCTCAACATGTCTTTGAGCCATTAAATTCAAATGCAGCTCCAAAGTTCTAATTTTTGGTGGGTTTGACTTTGGAAGTGCAGGTACAAGTCTTTTTCTACAAAATATTTACACATACAAATCTGTACTCCGTAAATGCTAAGACAGAGTATATTTGCTTTAAAAACCCCAGCTTGTCATGACTATTTTTGTTGGTCTAGCTCCTAACAAGGAGTAACATTTTGTTATGACCTTTCTCCTTTTACACACCAGGAAATCAAACCAAACCACAGCCACTGGAGCCAATTTTTTAAAATTCTCATAGACATTATACTCTAGCAAACATAGATTTTAAGTGGTTTGGATAGTTCTGTATAAGAAACAGTAGCTGATTCACTTGAGACATTAATAGAACAACTTATTGCCAATTTGACAAATTTGCCAGGGAAACATGCTCTCTATCAGTACTGATAAACTTCAAAAAATAACATCTTGTGTGATACTGCCAAATATTTTTAATGGTAGGAAGCAGAACTAATGAAGTTATCTTTACAGTCCATGAGTAAGAGATGAATGAAAAGCTTTCCATACACACAGACACAGCATGATAAGGAATACTTTTGCAATGCTTTTAAGATCAGCATTTTCAAATGGAGAGGGAAAAAAAGGGAAAATAATGGCAAATATATTTAAAGCAAATATGCTTAAGCAAATATGCTAAAGCAAATATAGTTAGCCCACGAAGGAAAACATTCCATCCAGTTGTTGGGGTATCTGAATTTCATAAAGCATTTTTGAAGTCACCATAGATTTAGATAATTTCCATGTAAATTAGGAACAGTGGATTCTGTCTCAAGTACTTAGTGGATGAAAGGTTGCATCTGCATTATTTAGCTGAAACAGAATGGCTAAGGAGGAAAGTAGAGGACACAGCATGAGATATTATTCATTCTACTTTGGTGTAATTGTTTCCTGCCATATTTTTCTTTTTTTTCGTTTTTGTTCTTTTTCAATTCCAAACCAGTTTGCTGTGATTACCACAAAATTTCTGCACTTAGAATTGGTAAAGAAAACTGAAAAAAATGATGGGGCTGCTGCTAGGTAACATGCATCATACAAATAAGATAACTTCATATTGAATTCTCAGCCTGTGGGATCTCTATGTACAGCAAAGGCTTAGGTGCATTTATACATTTTGCGACTACGGATCACGTACTCTACACATATACAGATACTGGCATGTGCTCGACCATAACAGAAGGCAAAACTCAAGAGGCCAAGTTGTTCACATGGAACCCAAAAGCTGGCATGCCTATTAGAGCAAGAGAGCCCAAAAGACAGGAGATGGAAAAAGAGAACCTGTGTTCTGTCTTTAGGTCACTGCCATTACTCGCTGCAGTTACACAATGGCCGTGTTATCACGGAACCTCTACAAGAGTGCATTATCTGTGAAAAAGCACATAATGCAGTATAGGCTGTATGCGAAAGGTGTGCAAAGACTGTGTTTTCACCTACTGTGTGGATCACTAGGAAGATTTTTTTTCTCATTATTTTTAAGAGAAAGACAAAGGCAAATTAATTGCTGTGAAACATACTCTGTACAATTGCACTAAATGTTAAAGAGTGGCATTACATGTAAGTCTGTGCATAAGTTTGTAAGGCTGAGGCCTAAGACAGCACAGAACTGTAAACACACCATTTAGTGTACTTTTCTTCAGTCAGCTATTCTTTCACTAAGAAAGGCATTTCTAAACGTGGAAATTTTGCTAACTAGGGGAAAAAACAAACAGACAAATGGACAAGTTTCCTAATTTCACTCATCTTGGGATGGGGGGAAAAAGCAGTAGAAGACATGCAGTGTTACTGTGCAACACAAAAGCTAGTCAATACAAACACATTTTTGATTTATTGGGATGGTACCACAATCTCTCTTATCAGACCTGACTTTTCTGACAAGGCTTTTCCTCCCAGCAGATAGCATACTTCAGGTATGTCTCTCATACCTTTTAAAATACAGCTCAGTAGGTAGAAATAAAAATTATGACTTTACTTAATTGTGAGCTAGGCAAGGAAATCTTTGCTGTCACATTAAAATTTTAGTCCACTATTTCTGTCACCATGGACACAAAAACTCCAACCTGAAATTCCCTCTCATATCGGAGATAATTATCCAGTACTTCCATTCCAGTGTTCTAAGGGAGGAGTTGTCTAGGTTTAAAAAACACCCTAAAGAACAAAGCACCATCACTAGTTCTATCAACATTTCCCTTGTGAGTGACAGACAATTGGCATCATGATGCTTAATGAAGTACTTTAAAACTTTAACCTGAATGTTGGTTTTCCTTTAGTTTGCAGCAAGAGAATTCACTGTAACCTAAGCATAAATTATAGTCTCCAAGGATTCTGCTGGAGTTCAAACTGATTACAAGTAGATCACACATAAACATTCACAATAGCAATGGGTATATTGTTCTATTTATAGCCAAGAACTCCCAAGTGACACTGGTGTTAAAGCCAGCCACAGTACGGTATAATAAAAGTACCATTGAAACCCTTACTAGAAAGATACAATTTAGAAGTACCCCGTAAGATTCCCCCCACCCCCATCAGTTTTAAATTAAGGCCTCAGCAATGTAGCCCATGAGATAAGGCCAGTCTTTTATATTCACAAGTTGTAAGTTCTCTTTTGATAGCTGACTCCAAAACACCTGGGTTGTCATTTTCCTTCTGTTTACGTTGTGTCACTGGTGTAGGTCAGGAGATTGGCTGCCAGAGTCACTTAGCTGAGGTAACTCCACGGGTGTTACCTTCCTAGGCAGGTCTACTTCTTAGTTAGCGTTTTGTAGCTTTCCGTTTTCCGTTTTTTTCTTTTTTTTTTCCAAATAAAAATGAAACAAAACAAAAAACAATCCCCAAAACAAGAAGGGGTGCTTTTCAGGTTAAAGCAATCTGTTGCTGATGTTCAGTCATCAATCTTCACAGGAAGAGAATCTGAGGTCCCAGGAGCAAGGGATTGAGAAGAAATCCATATAGAGGCTTCCTCACCTCTCGTTACTTTCTCCCATTGGTTGAGATTGTCCCTGGAGTTGCAAAAAAGTCGAAGGTAAGACACTATTCATAAGTTTACTGGGATTTATTTCTTCCTCACAATTATGTCTGCTGTACTATACTTTGAGATTTATATTTATGTAAGTATATTTATATTAGTACCTGTATGTCATCAAGCTTTTATCATCTATACATTATTTCAGCCTTCAACTTCAGTTATCCCATTTTGTAATTCTGTCTGACTCATACCCATGTTAACTCTTACTTAGCCTACAGCACACCTTCCTTCCCCAAGGCAAGCCCTGAAGTTAGAGGCTACCACCTGCTTCCATGACAAATTTATAGCCCTCAGGGCTGCAGGAAAGCCCAGCTGTGACCCAGGAGAGACATGTCTGCAGAGACTCTGAAACAGCACTCTGGAGACAAGCAACCTTTCACACTTTGGACTTCATGGATTTCACCACAGCATATTTTACTTCAGCCCTTTTCAAAACTAGCAGAGAAATCAGGAGTTTTGTCAGGAAGCGTCCCTCATTGGAAACCACATTAAGCTTTCTGAAACTCCTGCACATGGGCCGCCTGACAGTATAAAAAATGTTGGATGCCAATATCATAGTATCAATTTTCAATTACTATTGTGGTAATCATATTATCAATCTACCACATTTAAAGGGTACACCTTTAGACATAGATTTATTTTAGTGTCTCACAGCCTCGCCAACTCTTAAATTTAAAATTCAGTTCATAAGCCATAAAATGAGGAGAAATTAAGCTGGCAATGTTCTAATGATCTGAAGGGGGTACAAACCCATAGTCTTACTTGCTGTACACCAGTACCACTCTAGTGACTGGGAAGTCTATATGCAATAGTGAACCATAATTGCAACCTATCTCAACACTCAGTCTTCAAACACAGAGAGAAAGAGAGAAAACCCAACTGTTTGATTTTCATACTGTCAGATCCCTAGTTACTAAAACAGTTCTTAGATGCCTTCAGTAAACTAACAGGATGGCAAACAGTACTAAAATATCTCCCATGATATGTGTCATACAGTGATATTACATTGGCATTTATGTGGTAGAGCTCTTCTGATTTTTTTGTCACAGCCTTGCCAAAACATTTGCTACGGCAAATATTGATCTGGAAGCACAGTGTACAGGTGAGAAGAGAAAATGCTGCATTTTCTGGGGATGCTGGAAGACAGGATCTGATGGAGACTACCAAAGAAAGCTGGTGCCCTCTAGGGTAACACCTACACCATTTTCTGCAGGAAAATGCTCTGCCAGTGCTTCAGGCCAACTGGAAGTTATGAAGCCAGCATTAATATGTAATTGGACCTCAGTGAATATAATCACACACTAAGGATCAGAAAAAAATGGAGCATCTCTAGTTCTGTCTTCTTCCTGGAACTGGGAAGGTAATGACAATTGCAGCCAAAACATTTTTAAATTATATCAGTTTCAGCAAGAATTGAGAAACCCAATAGCACAAGGAAAATTGTTTTAAATTATTTGGTCTGAAATAAAGGAAAAAAATAATTCACTTCATCCTCCAAATAAATATACTACCATATATTTATACTTTGGTAGGCCTTCTGAGTACATGGGCTACTAAACTTATATAAGACTTATTCTGAACACTGTAACACAGGTGGCTAATATTTTGATCCATACAGAATGACAAGAAAGCATTTCAAAATGTGGAATAAATTATCAGACACGAAAACCTTTGACTGTTAGCTGCCACCTTATTTTAGGGAANTTTGTTTTTTTTTTTTTTTTTTTTTTTTTTTTGGTAAGATATAGATAATACGATTCATTTGCCTTTGAGCTCCCAATGAAGCCCTGGCTCCTAGTGTCTGGAATAAATGTCCAGATGCTCTAAAAATAAAATCCTTGACGCTGACATGCTGCCTTGGCTGCTTTTGCTGCTATTGTTTGCAGCTGATGTCTAAGTTTCAAAGAACTCAAGGACACAGCAGCTTAAATATTGTGTCCCAAGCATGAGCACTGCTGGTGAAGGGGTGATATCAAAAATTGGTTCAGTCAGCAACTAAGGAAACACCAAACGAGAATGAGGCTGTTTACCTCCGATCACACCAAATAATGGTTACCCATTAAAAATAAAGGAAAAACAAAAGAATAGAGCAAAGTCAGCCATTTGAAACACTCGAGTATTCTAGACCCTGCAATAACATCAGTTTTTTCTAACTGGGCACTTGAAGTTATGTCTGTATTCTGATTTCCTATTCTCCATCTCCAAGTCTTAACCCTCAAACTTCCTCTTCATTCTCTTCAAAGACAAAGTAGAGGGTAATTTCAAGGCTAAGATAAGACTACAAACTGCTCCTCAGAAGACTTTTTGCCAGGGTTTGGATTTTCAAGAAGCTCTTTAGTCCTGCAGAGACTTTATGTGCACATCTCTGCTCCAGTTCTGCATCAGCACAATCTAAATTAAAGGATACACAACAGCAAGACAGGGACCTGTCTGGACAGAGCTCTATCCAGTGTGGAGACTGTGCCAGTGTAGCTTTCAGAAGTATCATTATGACAATTTGAATTACAAACAACAAACATAATTTCTGGAATAGAAAAAATTCCTATTATCTCTGCCAGGAGTCTGATTGATTTTACTTCAGACATCACACCTTCTACAGAGAGAAACCAGCTCCTGAAAAGATGTTCATGCTTGATCTTCAGAATTAGGGAGAACCTTTATCTAGAGCACATACTTATGTGGGTGTTTGATACCCACAAGCCAACTTTAAATATCCTCATCTGAGGATATTTATCAATTCAAAAGATGAACCACTGACTAAAACAGGCCACTTTTGCAAATAAGCCTCATTGGGATATCCATGTGGCCAGAAATCAAAAGATATGTGTCTTCCCAGATTGCTGCTCCTGTAAAAGATACTGTGCAGTCTTAAGCACTCAGCCTAGCCTTGCTAAGCCCCAGTTTCCATTAAGTGGAATAACAACTTGATTTTGATCAAGTCTTTACTGCAAGGCTGGTGAGGCACTGGAACAAGTTGCCAAAGAAGCTATGGATGCCGCATCCCTGGAAGTGTTCAAGGCCAGGTTGGGTGGAGCTCTGGGCCCTGTTCTAGTGGAAGATGTCCATTCCCACGGAGGGGAGACTGAACTAGATGATGCTTAAGTTGCTTCCAACACAGACTATTTTGAGATTCTATGGTTTTCTTGGATAAACCAAATACATTATTTAGTCTCTCTTTGCTGTCAAAACATTCTTTCAGCTCTCTCTTTATGTTCTCTTGTTTGGTCATGTCTTTATCTACTCTTCTTAAAGCATAGACACTAAACAAAATTCCAGCTCTAGCCCCATTAATGTAATAACTACAGAGGTATAGTCTCTAATCCTCCTGAATATTCCTTGCATATCCATCTAAGGGTTGCACAGCCATGCCCAGCAGAGGTACATTAGAGGCAGCTATTAATGATGCCTCCTAGATACTCACTGTTTTTCATAAGGTACCACTCTGTACCACTAACACAGACCTACATATTCTTCTCATAGCTACATGAAAGAGTGTTTGTTTGTGAATCAAATTGTTTTCCTAACTACTACATTAATTTCAAGGCATTTGTCTGTTACTTAGAAATAATTTAGTCCACAAGATCAGGAAAGTGACAGAGGAGGTAGCTCTGCCATACAGGACAAGGAAAAGTTCAGTGTAAGATAGAATTTAAGGACCACAACAGAACAAAAAATATGAGAGAGCACTAGTAGGAGCATAGAAAAACAGACCTTTAACCACTCAATATGACTAAAGATTGCTGGCGTTTTATGACACAACTGGGGTTTTCTAGAAAATACGGATTAACCTGAAACCAGAACATCTTCATGAAGCATACACTAATTTCAGCAGAATTTTTTGTCAGGAAAGATTGCTAAGGCCCAGGATATAATTACTGGACAGAACTACCAACAAAGCAATTCACCATCATTCAAGTGAAGAAGCAGCCAACAGATAAAGGACTCTTGCCTCTTTTCCAGAGCAACCCAAGCTCCATACCCACTGTGTCATAGGAGAAAGTTACATTTGCCTCTCCCACACCCCAGTGTTACTACTTTTATGGTCCCAACTACTGAATATTTTCTGAATATTTCTTTTTCTGGTTTTTAACAAAAAAGATCTGATATGAAATAAAACCGCACACTAAACCTAGGGGTTTTTTAATTAAAGAGAATACTAGAGAATTTTTGTTGTGAGAACCACATTGGCGTAAAAAGGACACAGAGGGAAATTGCACTGAACCAGTGCAGACAGGGATGCATAAACACTGAACTGTTTCTCTCTAAATGCTTTTGGCATCCAACATATTTTAATCAGCTGTGTCTATAGATCTACAGTGGATAGTCCCAGACAGTAGTTATCACCTCTGGGTTTCTGCATAGATTAATGTGGGATGTGTATCCCTGTTAATGTTCATGCAAACTCTAAAACTAAAAGTCTGTATTTCCAGACAAACTTGCAAGCACTCTTGCATTTGCTTTGACCAAGCTACAAGCTATGCACGCTTACTCACCTGCATGCTCGGAGTAGTGGCCCTGTTGGAGGAAAGATCTGTGCAAGGGTGGTGTAACATGGGATGGCTACAGCATTGTAGAACCCAATCTATGAAAAACAAGAATGAAAAAAAATAGATGTTGCCAAACTTCAACACTAGAATCTAACAGCCAGCTAGCCTAAAGTTCTTTACTTAATTACTACTTACATTACTTATTCACACCTCTGCATCTCCTTTTAGTATCCAAATACTTTAAAACAAGCAGCAACAGTGAAATCTTTGGTAATTACAAGCTGCTTACACATCTTTCTTTTATGACTGATATGGTTGCTTCAGGTAGAGTTTTCTACAGTACCTTTTATTATTCAATTGATTCACTGTATTTGTTCAGGATATGTCTACCTGTCTGGTGTCAGTAGTGTCAGGAAGTAGGTGGAGATGCTAGAGACATTTCTGAAAACATTATTTATGTGATGATTTTATTTTTTAAAAAAGGAAAGTTGTGCAGCATTCACAAAATATGGTCAGATTCTGGATTGTTCTGATGTCCTCCAGGGTATGCATCACACAGCTCAAAGTACTTAAAATGCTGGGGTCTTCCCACATTTGTGAATGGTGTGCACTGTGATCAATAACTGGTTTGCAGTTGCTTCTCAGGTATGCAGTTCAATAATATATTTTTACCATTATCGTATTTAGAGAACACCAAATGAGCACATTTTTAATGATATCTGACTCATACAAGCTTGATGGCTACGACGTCACAGCTGAATTGTCATGACATGAAGAAATTTTTAGAAAATACTACTTATATATTATCAAGGATGACAGGTTGCATTCAGATTCATTGTAACACCACTCACTTATTCCAGGCTCTTATGACAGTTACAATAGTGCACTATGATCCCTTCCTTTGGGCAGAATTTTTAATGCCTTTTAGTGAAATACTATGTATTGTACCATGACCAAAACATTTGGTAATAAAGAGATTTTTTTTAATAGTCCAAACTTTGATCCTTATTCAGAAACTGAAGAGCAAGTCTTGTCTTCATTAATACAAAGATTCCTCCCATATTGCTATGTAACCAAGTCGTCTGTGTACTTTAAATAAAAATAAGATACATTTTCTGAGCTATGAACCCAACACTCTGAGAAGAAGTAGTTACAGTGCAACCAACAGAAAGAAACTGCAGGTGGTGACAAGGCAAGGCTACATAAATATGGGATGTCTGCTCATCCACACTATTTCACATACTGCATCATTTTCTTCCTATTTGTTTTGAGTTTTTTCTTTTCTTCTTGTTTGCTTGTTTTTAAGGGAGTCTATTTTATTTCAGTGGAAAAAGGAGATCACTTCATAATTATCAAAAACTAAAATGGGATATTAGAGATGGTCATATGTAGACCTTCTGGCTCAATGAAAATAACAGAATCAAAGAATAAGATGAGTTGGAAGGGACCCTCAAGGACTATCGAGTCCAATTCCTGGCCTTGCATAGGCCCATCCCCAAGAGTTGTACCATTTGTCCAAGAGCATTGTCGAAACACTTCTTGAGCTCTGTCAGGCTGGTGCTGTGACAACTTCCTTGGAAAGCCTGTTCAGTGCCCAACCACCCTCTGGGTGAAGAACCTTTTCCTAATATCCAACCTAAGCCTGCCCTGACACTCCCTTAGGTCCTGTCACTGTCACCACAGAGAAGAGATCGGTGCCTGCCCATCCTCTTCCCCTTCCCCTCACAAGGAAGTTGTAACTGCAATGAGGTCTCCCCTCAGTCTCCCCTTCTCCAGGCTGAACAGACCAAGTGACCTCAGCTGCTCTTCATGAGGCTTCCCCTCATGCCTTCACCATCTTTCTTACC
Organism: Platysteira castanea; assembly: GCA_013397175.1. Taxonomy (NCBI): domain Eukaryota; kingdom Metazoa; phylum Chordata; class Aves; order Passeriformes; genus Platysteira; species Platysteira castanea. Next base: position 1,768,273 of record VYXC01000743.1, read on the forward strand.
TTCCTTTGCACACTCTCTAATAGTTTAATATTGTTCTTATATTGTAGCACCCAAAACTGCCCCCAGCACTCGAGGTGAGTCCACCCCAGTGCAGAGCAGAGCAGGACAATCCCCTCCCTTGCCTGGCTGGCAATGCTGTGCCTGATG
>VYXC01000743.1:1768477-1891719 GCA_013397175.1 Platysteira castanea
CCAGGACCCCCAGGCCCCTTTCCTCAGCACTGCTCCCCAGCATCTCATTCCCCAGCCTGTCCATATATCCAGAGTTGTCCCATCCCAGGTACAGAATCCAGCCCTTTCCCTTGTTGAACTTCATACAGCTGGTGACTGCCCAGCCCTCTGATTTTATGGAAGTCTCTCTGCAGGTTCTCTCTGCCCTTGAGGGAGTCAACAGCTTCTCCCAGTTTTGCATCATCAGTGAACTTTCTCTGTGTGCCTTCCAGTCCTGCGTCCAAGTCATTTGTGAAGATGTTGAAGAGTAGAGGGCCAAGGATGGAGCCCTGTGGAACCCCACTAGTGAAACATCCCCAGTCTGATGTCATCCCATTCACTGCACCCTTTGTGCCCGACCCATGAGCCAGATGTTCACCCATAAAACAGAAAAAAAAAATAACTATGGGCTGAAACAACCACTTAGTAAGATAAAAAGTGTTATTGACACTTGTAAAAATTTAAGGTGATTGTGGTCTTAGCTAGAGTTACAAGTACAAAAAAGGGAACAAGTGATGACAGCAAAGACCACATTGTCATTTAAGCAAAAATTTGAAAACAAGGTTTCCACTGCTACTTTAAAAAATAACAGCATTGCATGCAGAACATAGAATTCAGCAGACTGAATAACCCAATTTCAAAGGCAAAACTAATATATGATATGTTTCTTCCATACATGTTTTATGTATAAACATGTACTCTTTTACTGAGAGGGTTCATACCTGACCCTGAGGGACTTCATCTTTCTTATCTCTGTCCATCATAGGAATAGGTTGAATACCCGTTTTCTTCATTTCATCACCCTGGAGAAAAGTAGAGAGAGAGATTAAGAAAACAAAAACAAGAATTTTGAGATCTGAATTAATTTCCATCTTCTATTCTATGTCAATCTAAAAATTCATAATTTAAAATAGCATGTGGTATCACTCTGAGGCATTCTCAGAAAAATGCCCAAGGAGAGGCTCATTTTGTACATTCACCTAAATGATAATGTAAATAGCAGATTCTGTCAATGCACACACATTTTCTTTGTTTCCAAGTGTGTTTCCATAATAAAAAGCAGCTGGAAATTTAAACCCAAAGAAATCATTCCATTCTGTTCTATTCTAGTCTCATCTTTCAAAATGTCTGTTTAAAGCACCATAATACAATGACCAGTAGAACACCACTCACCCATCCAAAGAAAAGTTGAGTAAGCCAGATGAATTTACAGTGTGCCCTGTTTGTCAAAAATTTTGTGGTTTTCACCACGCTGCTTTGAAGAAGCTGCCTATAAAAGCCTTCTTTTCTTTCAGTATGTTATCTCTCTAGATTCACGAAAGGAATACTGGGAAAAACAAAGTGTATTCAAAGACCAGATATATGTAAGGTACAAGAGAAAACTCTCTCCATACATATCACCCATTACCAGCAGAGCAGCTAAAACACATTTCTGAGCACTACATTGGACCTTGAAAAGATTACTTCTTAAAAATATGTAAGTAGCTCGCTACCTTCTGTAACAAATTGAAGTTTTCCAAGTCTTATGTCTCAACTGCATTGTCAAAACACCACAGGCAACTACAGTGACTACAGCAATGACTGCTTTTGGCTATTGCCCGTGTCTGAGATTCCAAAGTGATCTTCAGTTGACTAACGTTATGCATTGGGTTTGCATGGCAAGGTTTTCGTAGTGGGGTGTGAGAAGATGCCAGAAGCTTCTGTGAGAAGATGCCAGAAGCTTCTCCCATTTTTTAACCCAAGAAGTTTTTATCATCCTTGCAGTACAGATATAAATGGTTTATAAGTCTCATAAAAAATACTGCAGAAAGGGTTTAACAGTTGCCTCATATCTCACAAAAAAAACCACAACAGACATATTTATACGAGCTTTTAATTCTATATAATTTAGGAGCAACATATTATTTTGCTTGAATTTTATCAGTCTGGGAAAGCTTCATGCTGAGTGATACGAAGGCAGAACTTAGTTGAAGACATTAGCTATACTGGGCTTTGGAAAAAAAAAGATCACTGTGACATACCACAAAATTGCTGCAACCTCTTCTAGAGCTATTGTCTTAGTTAATGATTGCACAAAGAAGAAATATTATAAAACACTCTGATTACATCACTCAGCATATTAAGATGATGAATTCAAGTAGTTATTAGAAGCAGTAGTCTATCTTCCTTTTAGAACTGTAATATTCTATCCTACTTGTAACTTATCATGCTGGTTTTGGCTGGGGTAGAGTTAATTTTCTTTGCAGTGGCTGGTATGGGGCTGTGTTTTGGATTTGTGCTGAGCATAGAGTTAATAATACAGAGATGTTTTTGTTATTACTGAGCAGGGCTTGCACAGAGCCAAGGCCTTTTCTGCTTTTCATACTGCCATGCTGGTGAGGGAGCTGGGGGTGAATGGGAGTCTGGGAGGAGACAGCCAGGACTGGTGACCCCAACTGACCAAAGGGACATTCCAGACCATGTGACATCATGATCAGTATATAAATTGAGGGGAAAAAGGACATAGGGGGGACATTTGCAATGATGGTGTTTGTCTTCCCAAGTAACCAGTACATGTGATGGGGCCCTGCTGTCCTGAAGATAGCTGAACACCTGCCTACCCATGGGAAGCAGTAAATGAATTCCTTGTTCTGCTTTCCTTGTATGTGCAGTTTTTGCTTTCCCTATTAAACCGTCTGTATCTCAACCCATGAGTTTTCCAGCTTTTACCTTTCTGATTCCCTAGTCCTGCTGGTGGGGGAATGAGCAGCTGGCTGGGGTTAAACCTCAACACTTATGTAACATAACCATTCAATCTAGCTGAATATACTTTTCTAGAGGTAACCTTTTTCCCAACTAGGTAACAATTTCTGCAGTGAAACACAATCTAATCTTTCTATACCTGTGGCTGACTCTCTCAGCCATTCTGACTGGATCACAATATATTCAACTTCTACTGTGCCTCAATCAACCTCCTCTTAAAAGAAGATTCAATAAAACGCCTATTACAGAATTCAATTGCTGTCAATAAATTCTAATTTAAATTTGCTCCATGAAATAGCAATATAGCAACATCTATCTTTATTAACTTGGATTACAAAAAATTAACATCTTGACAGGTGCAACTATGTCCATAATTCCATCTTTACTATTTTTAAGTATGGAAAATCAGTTTGATCCTTCCTTCTCCACTGAGTTCACAAGATTTGCATTGAAAAGTCTGTTTACTTATTAGCAAAAAAGTTTAGTATGTAATCAGTGAGGCATGTCAGAAAGTGAGTACTGAACTAGATCTTTGAGTTTATACAGTTAGCATTTTTCAAATATTTTGTTGTAGTCTAAGCTGTTTACAATTAAGTGAACAAGAATATGTGAATACGAAATACACCCACAAGAAGCGCACATCTGGAATTTCATAATGAACATGCAACAGGCAGGATAACAATCTCCACACTATTTGCATGCTACATCAACTCCATGGGCCTGATTTCTGTTTTATGCCAGAGTAAAACAGAAAGAAGCCCACTGAATACTGCAAGATTCCACAGGACACATAACAGAAAAGAAAAACACTTTATCATACACGCATTCAATAGTAATTCTGAAAATACAATGTATCTCCTAAAGTTGCATAACTCCACTCTATGCAACCACCCCAGAATTTATTCCTTATCCCCAGAGCAGTCACTTCCACTTTAAAAATTAAACAATTAGGATATTTACTCCTCAGCATAAGACATGTGAGAGACTACATATTTATTTATGAACATGATTACATTACTACAATGCCTTGTTTCAATTCTCAGTACACCTTAACTGTCAAGTAACTTTCAATACATTGAAGATCCAGCTTTCTCTGAGATACTGTTGTTGAGCTGGCTCACAGAGAAGCCTCAGAGAAGCTTTAATGTTTTTAATATTTGCTTTAGCATTCTCTGTACTCACACGATAGCTTTATAAGTATGTTTCAAGGCAGCTGACCTGGAAACTGGTTTCATATTTTGCATTTCTACAATTAACTACAGTTAGCGACTACAGTTAGCGACTTCTTCTATGTTCTGTTGCTTGGTCACTTTATGTTAGGACATACTTTCTACATCATCTTAAACAGGGAGAAAAAACATTGCCTGAAAATTAGATAGCTAACTCAGGTCTTTAAATAGCTTCAGAGTAAGCAACAAACACATGCATGCACCAATGAGCTCTCTTTAAAACAAGCACACTAAGGTATTGATTGAAAAACACTCATGGTTTGGTGTTTCCTTCCTGGATGCTTCCATTTATAAGGAGAGTAAACAAAAGAATCACACATACCTCGGCCCAGAACTCCGCATATATATCGTTGGCTGTCAGTCTGGTAACTGGCCACAACTTTGTTACAGAACACAGATCACAAGCTGTCATCATCAGTCCAATCACTCTATCTCTAAAATAAAATAAAGGAACATTAAATTGTAAGTTTTTAATACAAATTTTTTATTTTTAAAATAAAGAATTAATGATCCTTCTGCTAAGTTTTCATTTGCCTTTCCTCAGTTTAATCAGCAGCAATGTATATACACTACAAATTTTCTCCCACCCTAGTTGGTTTCTTCCTCATTTGTTTGAGATCCATTGGTAAGGCATGGCACAGACTCTATACTGTATTCCTTGTTGTACTCCCTACGTTGCCTGCAACCAGAGTTCACTGACCATCCTCTACACAATCACATACATTGACAAGGGCACAGAGTGCCTGCCTGTTAAAACACTCACGTGCCCCTCCATAATTTTCTGAAAATACAGTTCAAGTCTATAAAAAGAAAGATGGCATATCTCATTGCTGCATTTCTTTCTGTTCTTTAAAGAGAGAGGAAAACACGCTCCAAAAGAAAGGAAAGACTATTTCTGAGTCTGTCTCAGATACTGTCATTGCTTTGTTGAAATGAATTTAAACCCTGACAGAAAGAATCCAGTGCGTGACTCTGTGCTATACACTGACAAACCTGCTCACAGAGTAACTGAACAACATCACTGGTATTAAAATCATTATTAGAATAAGGCACACACACGAAAAAAATCCTATTTAATCAATTTTATAGCACAAATCTATGGTTTATGAATCTAGGTTTTATAAAGAAAACTGGCAATTTAATTTAAATTCACATGTTTTCACCCAATGGAGAAATTAAGATGGCCCTTAAGGACACCTATATCTTTGTTAATAATGCCTATTCTATGTGAAAAAGCATGGAGCTTGCTAACTTGCCTGCCAGTGTGATCGCAATCATTAAAACTGTCCCAACAGACAAATATACCAGAGGAAATACACAAATACACAGTATAATCAATCAATAAATGGCAAAGTGCGCTTTCCCTAAGTTAGAATAGAAGAGTCATTGGCCATGTAAGGGTCAACACAAATATAAAGCAATGGAAATTACTGTTACATATGTGGAATTTTACACACTGCTGGTCTTAGAGATCACATGCGTAAAAAAATTACCATTCAGAGATAATTCTTTTTTAAAAAATTAGGTTTCTCTTTCTAGACTAATGCCATTGGGATCTACTTCTGGTTTGCTGCTTTACCTGTGTGTTTGGTTCTTAAGGTTTAATGCTCCTGTCTGATGCAGCTCTTCAAGTTGTTTTCTGTTTCCGAAATATAGGGCAAGGTCTGTGGCGATGATGGCTTTCCGGATGATCTCAAGTACTTGCTCATATTCGCTGGAGCTCAGATTGGAGAAGACATTGTGCCCTTCCAGCTATGAAAAAGTAAAAAACCAATAAAAAGCACAAGCTCTAATTCTGAGATGATTTCAGTCTTTACTTCACCATAGAGGTTACAACGGTTTTACAGCCCAATGACAAGTTTTGTTGCAAATTCAAATGTTAATAGCCTGAAATTCCCATTTTTATTTTTACTTTTTAAACACTGTCGTGAAAAAAACTATGACTAAGCCACCAATTTGTTTTTCGGACTGCTCCTTCTGAAGCCTAAAGGTATTACTAGAGAAGAATGATTTAAATCTTTTTGTTTGATTTAAAAGCGCTACAGACACAGCACTTCCAGACAGTGCTAACTTGGAAACTTGTGATTCAATTCTGGTCCAGAGTCTGCAGTCAAGTTGGTAAAATGAGTACCTGATTCCCTTAAGCACAGTTTTGATACTGTGTAATATATAGTATGGATAAAGAAACACTGAAGTTAAAAATACAAAAAAATTTTGTTTTCCTAGTGTTCCAAATGAAATGTGCCTGTAATTGCTGCATTTACTGACACAATTTTCTATATAAAAATATAAGTTAATTATTTTAATGCATATGAACATTTAGGGGAAAAAGCTGCTTTGTTCAACCGTTAGTTGAATGACTCACAAACTAAAGGCAGTGGTTTCCCCTATGGAGGCTCTGGTAACGCACCACTGCCACCACTTTTCAATTTCCACTATGTATTATTGCACATTTAACTGACAATATCCATGCACTGTGATCACTCATGAAGCTATAGCACATTTTGAAAAGTTAAGACTATCTGCTATCTCTAAGATTTGGAAAACAACTTGTCAAAAGTCTCCCTATTGTTGAGAGGAAGGAGACAAAAAAAAAAAAAAAGAATGAGCTAGCCACGTCAATGTGTGCACATTCAGAAACAAAAAATATTATTAAAATATATTAAATGCAGATGGGTTTTGACATTTAATTGGCATTTGTGCTGAAGCTCAAAAAGTTTCCCTGACTCTCGTCAAGCATTTACATAATTTGCTCAAAATAAATCCTCTGTGGTACAAACAGGCTTGGTTTCTCTCACCATCCGGAACGTAAACATAATTTTCCAGTACTTTTACTGAGACAAGTAGATTTATTGTGAATAATGAATAGAAAATACAATCCTTCTATGTCTTAATGCTCCTTTGGCAGATTTCTAAGTCATAGAACACGATGTTAAAAAAAAAAAAAATCAGAACATTTTAACCCATCATCAGCTCTTTGGGAGCAAAAAATTAGTACTACTAGTTCTCATGATTTAGCTTTTTGGGGGCCCTTTACTCCCCAACCTTGCTGTGTAATTCATGAGAACAGGCTATTTGTCCTAATATTTAAATTATTCTGGATTCTACTCTTGGGCTTTAGAAGCTGCACTCTCAGAAAGACCACTGTGACAGCTTCTGTTCAGACTACTCAAAAAGTACTGATTCTGTAAAGTGCTGACAGAAGCTGCCAGTTACGAGTGCATCACTTTGGCTTTTGAGTAGTACATACAAAGTACAATTCCTAAGATTTTTTTCTTTCCCTGCTGAGCTAAAGCTAGCGAATAGAATCCTCTGTGTCCTAAGTGTGGTGTACACTAGAACTGCAGATGGATGAGCAAAGCAGCTCTAAAGTTTCAAGAGGTTAAAAGTACTGCAGGTTACTAATAAACTCACTCAGATAAACCCTAAAGAGCTTGTTGGGTTGGTTTGGCTTTTTTTCCATCAGTCCAGGAATTTAGTAGGAATTTTTGATTCAAACAAAAACCAGAAGTCCAAAAGGCTGCTCTAGTCTGCCTTTGCTGCTAATTACCACCAGCATGGGTGCTTCAGCAGCTGGTGACTTGAATCCACTCTACAGCCCCGGCCACTTATTCCCCCTTTCCTCACTCACACTGACAGAAAATCTAGGAGGTAGCAGGGAAGCAAAAGGGTTCCCTGCCTTGTTGGCAAATGGGATTTTCATTGATTACAACATTTCTGCCAGAAAAAATGCAAAATGGTTTGGACAGTGAAGTGTTAATGACTGAGGAACATGCTCACTGTGCACAAATTAACACAAAGAATGAACACTAAACATCTAATGCCATACCACCACTGAAGGATTCAATTACACCCTCCTACATGAAGGAGCATTCAGAGATAAAGCTTCCATTCTGTGATTAAATGTATATGACACCTAAAACCATAATCACAAGATGTGCTTCTGAATGCAAGACAGAATATGTATTTTTCCTAAAAGGTGATTACGTATTTAAGAAAATAACTATCTTCGCCTGAAAAACCAGAAAGAAAGAAAGGTTAACAATGAATTAGTGGCACAGTAGCAAGGTAAGGCTGTAACTTGAGTGTGCACAGAAAACTAAAACTAGTGAGCACAAATATGGACTGGCAGTGGTTTCACAGGTTAAGAGTTATCACACTTCTAATTGAGAATTATAAAAAATTTCACTCATGAGAAAATATGTGTGTGGCTGTGTAGCACACCTGTATTTTCCCAAAGTGTCTGCATGTTTTCTTGAAGTTTTTTCTTCATTAAATATAAAGACACATGACCTCATACTAGGAACTATCTTTCACAGATACCACCTTACTAATTTTGGGTTTTTTTACATTTCAAATTGCCACAAAAAAGCACAGGATAACATAATGAAATAAGTTTACAATTTTCATGCATGAAAAATTAACACTTCCTCTTTCATGCCACACATTCAATGTTCACAGAATTTATTACAGCAGGTTTTCAAGTTTCTTATACAAAGTTTTTCCAGTACTTGAGTTTATATGCAAAATTTCAGTATGGTTGAAGACTTTGTTGAAATACATTATGACAAAACTATACATGTAACTGAGAAAATGATGTTTCATTTTCCACATAGTCATGGGTAAAAACTTCCAGAGAACCAGAAGCTAAAAGCTTCAAAGGCAGGCCATAAGTAAAGACCTTCAAATACACAATATTTTTTATAACTGCAATATTTTTAGAAAGCTGTTGTGCATTATTGTTGAATCCTTGGGCTGCTAATTGTGAAACCCAGCTTGCTGTAATAAATCTTCCACTCCTTTAAATGCGTACTATAATAGAGATATTAAACTGAGCATGCTTCATAAAATCTACTGGGTAATGATGTGACTCTCATTTCCACCACTGAACACCAATGCACAGAACATACAATTGCAATAATCCTACCTGCAGGATGGACACAGTCTGCGAGAAGTGGTGCTGTTCCATTGTTGACGTGGAATAGAGAGCAGCTAAGGGGTGATCAAATTTCTGGAGATAGCTGTTGCTGTAACCTCTGTGATCCAGGTCATGACACAGGCATGCAACTAAAAGTCCCTTTCGCTACAAAAAAATCGACACAAGCATGAAAAGCAAGATGTATTTCCTGCCCCTAGATGTCACTCTCTACCCGAAGTACTGTAGAAGTTGCACCATGCTAACACTGCCTTCAAACAGCACCCGTAGAAATAGCCTTCAAAATGAGAGAAAAATGACTGTAAGGACGTGCTGAATTAAAATTCTTGGTCCAATTGTAATTACATTATGCATTTAAAAAAACATTGTTGGACAATAACATACTATTGGATGGACTGTGCTTCAGAAGAAATCTGCATTTTAAACAGCCTGGTTATCCACTGAATCCTTGCCATGTTTATTAAAACAATAAAAGAGCAGTTACTGAGGGAGAAGAAGCATACAAGACGTATGATCTCCTGGTCAAGACAGATGCACTGAAATTCAGTGCCAGACCCGCCTCTACAACACTCCTAGAGATGTTAACCAAATCTCCTAAATGAGATTTTTTCATTAACATGAGCCACAAATGCTGGACAATGGCAATTGCAAACAAATAATGACAGTATCTGGGGTTTTTATATAGTTAATCCTTAATATCCTGAAGAAATGGAGTCCCTGAAATCTCTTTCTCAAAAGGTTTTCACATAACTTATGTGTTTGGAAAACAAATTCATTGATGTTTATGACTCTGTCACTGTTGGCCTCAAGTATCATGAAAGCGTCTTCAGAGAGCTAATAGCTTTGTCTTATAACTGGTTCTGATAAGTGTACAGTAAACAAGGATAAGGCTATAAAATGAAGCAGAAAAAGAATATTGATTAACCATCTATTAAGTGTGCAACATCCAAACTGGATACTATACTAAGATACCCGTGATTCTGTGGAAAAATAGTGAACAATGATGCAATTAAAAATATTATCACAAATACACCATGTGCAGAAATAAGGCTGTAGCAACACTAACTGTATTTCTGATTTTGAGACATTCACTTCTATTTTGAATGATGTCTTTTTAATATTGCATCTTGTAAAGAGTATTTTTAAAAAGCATATAAAAAACCCCAGGTAATGCAGCAGCACATGTCCACAGAGATCCTCAGCAGAAGTGGAACCCTCAGGAACATAACACACACCTCTATCACCTGAAATCGTGCAGTAACAGCTTGTCCCAGTCTCCATGTCTCAGGCAGTCATTTTTGGCTCAGTCCTTCAGGATTATACAATGCCTAATAACAGTGCTCTTGACCTTGAACCTATTGTCCCTGCTTGGATCCCAATTCTTTAACCACTGCAAACTGCTGGATCTATTTGTCTCCAGATCAGTGTCTCCTTTACAGTGTTTTATACTTCTCTTTCCATCTCTAAATCCACTGAGGTTCGTGTCAGCATCCCGCACCTGAGGTCAGCCCATCCCTAGATCCTCAAACTTTCTTTAAGCAGTCTCCTGTATTCTTGTTGGATTCATCTCCAGTATCAAGAAGGAGACTCCAGAAAAGACTGGGATACGACACTCAAACAGATGAAGCTGGCTGGAGTTTGCAGGGAAAAAATACTGTTTCCATGTCTTAAGTGCTGTCTTTTTTGTTTTCCCTTTCTTTTCTACTCTGCGTCTCCAAAGAGATGGGGCTTACTACTTGGTACTACTTAGTACTGAATGTTATCAGAGCTTTAAAAATTCTCTGAGGCTGCACTCCACAGATCTTTGTTGTTAAAGGAATACTGATTTTTTTCAAATTTCAGCATATGCCTGGCATATGCCACTTTCACATTTCAGTGTCAATTTTCAATATTCTGCTTTACAGCAAGATAAACTAGATCTGTTCAAATGAAAGATCACCAAATTTCATTTTACTCTTATACACTGAACAAAACTTTGAATTCTACTAGCAAGTCTCTTTTAAAGAGCCAAACAATTGTGCCTGAAATTTCCCCAAATGAATCAACTTGAGGAAGTTAACAGAACCTGGAAAATTACAGCCCAAATGGATAATATTTGGCAGTTATACACAACTGAAAATAGGTTCTCCGAGTCAGAAGTTTCATGTAACATTAATAACAGGCAGCACTCCCAGTTGTACCTACCATAATTCAGAAGAAAAACGAGTGTATTAATAGACATACTGTGTATTAATGTTCTAAGCCTTCCATTTCATCTATTTATCTTTTCCACTTAGTGATCAACTTAAAGTTTGGCTCTTCTCCTTCACACACATATGTCAGCCGTCTCTGCAACCCTTGTCCTCCTATTCAGGATCTCCCAGATCTCACAGGATTCAAGATCTAGGGTGTTTCCCTCTCTCACAACAGATCTAAGAGTTAGTTAAATAATTAGAGATTGTGGTTATAAGTGGGCAGGAAGAACCCCAAAACAGACATGGATTTGTAGCAAATCTACCACTGCTTTTTAAGGGGCAGTCCTGAAAAACAACTAGGATTAGAAACGTAAATAACCCGCCTCCCTCAAACTCTTTACTCACATCCATTCCTCCCTGAAGACCTTTACATACACTCCGCCCGAGCTGACACAAAGACTCTAGCACAGAAAATGTACCTGTACAACAGCTGATAGCTCTGATGAGGTGTGGTAACTGATACCATCATGTCACCTACCTCTAGATCAGTGAAAAGCCCCTGGTTGTTCTGCAGTATGGCATACATGCAATGTGCAACAGTGACTGCATGCTTCCAGTTGTGGTAGGGCACGCGGCGATAATTCTTCTTTACAGACATAGTAAATCGGCACAGCTTTTCAAGTTCAAAGCTAGGAAGAAATTAATTTGGTCAGAGACAAGAAATGAGAACAGGGAAAACTACGAGCAGAGGAGAAAAGATGGTCTTTGATTTACCCTTCTTGCTAGGATTGACTTTTACTGTGGATGACTCACTGAATGACATGGAGAGTCACTCAAGTTTGGCAAGGACAGAGGAGCGTGGATACCTGGCAATGCTCTTAGTTTAATCTGTTAAATTCGGGAACATAAGTCATGCTACCCAGCTCAGTCAACACAATTGCATGACCTTCCCTGCTCCCAGAAACTTAAAGTGATTTCTTTAAATTGCTTATTCAACTTGAAATATAGTGCAACTCCGCATCCAATGGACAATTTAAAAACTTGATTTGTGATCAAAACAGAAAATTCAGGGATTTTAAAGCAAAGGACATAGAAGAAATAAACCTGTTTAAATAGAGATGTGCCATATTGACTCTGTGAAAAGAGGAAGATTTTATTTTTCCAATACTTTTTAGATTTTTTTTCCAGCTTAGCCTAACAGAACTGAAATTCACATATCACAGTTTCTTCACTTCTCACCAAACAATATTTTCCTAAGTCCTAAATCAGTGACCTTTTCCCTCATAAAAAGGCAGTTTTACTTTATTCTCATTTTTTCCCCTTGTTGCTCTGATTTGACTTTAAGTTCTACATTTTAATAATTTCTTGGGTATATCAAGAAAGTGCTACTAATGTTCTAGTTTTGCAGTACTTGTGGGGCAAGGAAAAAAGCTGAATGTCTCTGACCTATATGTAAAAATGCAGACACATCTACTACATGGAAACAGGCATAAATGCGTATTTCCACAGTTGAGTGCTGAGCAACGTAATTATTATTCTCAGCCTCAATCTGACATTAAGAAAACCAGAGGCATATTGTCTTTCAAAAAACTTTAAGCTTTCTTTTTTAATTCTAGAAAGTCAGACAGTGACAGAACTATTGTTTAAAGTAGTACATAATTCATAATTCGGAATATCACAATAGTCACTTCCATCTGCATCCAATCTCAATTCAATGGTTATTACACGATAGTACAGTTATAACTAAAGGGAAAATCATTATCTGTGACACATCAACGTGGAATACTATTACTTCATCCACTGCTGTATTTTGTGTGCTTGATTAAAGCAGTAAAATATTATTTCTTCTGAAGAGCAAAGCAATTGTAGTGAGTATGATAGACTTTTCTCTGAAATCCTCCATGGACAGGACAATTATACATTATATAGGTAAATACTTTCAGGCGCAATCTTACTCCTCAATATATTAAAATCAAATTTTAGTCTTAAAATTCTTGGTTTTGTTTCAGGGGTTTGAGAAGTTTTGTTCTTCCAGAAATTAAATACAAGTCCTGTTCCAACAGTCTCCTTCTCAAATATTTTCCTCACTTTTGTTTCCTTAATTTTATATGTGAAAGCTGAAGCTCATTTGAAAAACATCAAGTAGGTATCAATTCTTTCTCATCAAAGCTACACCTTGAAAGGAAGAGACTGGGAGTCAGAGAGAGAAGAGAACAGAACGTGACTGAAAATATGACCCCCAATCCTGCATCCACAGCCATTCAGTCTGGAATGGAAACAAGATAACTACACTGAGCAGTAGAGAACTGTCTTTACAAGAGTCACCCACTCTGCAGCACTGAGGAAGATTGAGGAAGACCTTCCAGTTTGACTGTAAACTTTGAGGGCTCGGAGATTCATTCCGTTAGCAAAATAAAATTAAACACTAGCAAATATTTCCCGAATGTTGCTCCCTTTTGTAGGGACATACTTCCCCTTTCAATTGACCATCTGTAGATTTTTTCCATAATTTGGAGCAGCTCCTTTCTTTCAGCAGTGGGCCATACTTAGCCAAGAGACTACTGATCTTAGTAATGATAACAAACACTGAGAGAAAGGACAGCAAATGGAGCATTTAATTTGAAAATTATTCACTTTCATAATTAATGTACAACTATGCAAATAACTGATTCATTTATCAAGATAAGATCTGATCGTGGTTTACTTTTACCATATACATTAATAATTTCAGAACTCCATATTTAAAAAATCACTTTTCATGCACCTTCTCTATTTTTTGGGAAGACTGCTTTTTATATCTTCACCATCTTTTGTCTGAAAAGCAACCTCATCTCAGAACCAAACAATTTTTCTCTATATTGGAAGGCCAGCTGTTTGGATGATATGACAAGTTCTTAAGCCTGACTGTTACCAGATTTTATTAACTAAGGACCAAGAAGCTGGGACAAGAAATCCAGCCTGCTTATTTCAGTCCTGTACAGACCAAACATAGTAAAAAAACATCAAAGAACACAGACCTTAAATTAGATAGTAATTATCTCCAAAATTATTAATAAACAAACACAGAATTAACAATTAAAGAAAGAAATCATATACTTCATACCAGGCTGTCCCACAGGACTGGTGAACCATGTAGACAAAAATGGCAGGCCAGACATCCTCATATGGACTGATATCAAAATGGTATCTAAGAAGAAAGTTTCAGCTTAGTAAAGACAAACACCTTTTCATCGTTACTAAAAAACAAGTGAAAATGACTAGGAAATGTATACCCAAAAAGACTCACTTCTTTCTAAATACACACATAAAACTAAATTTACAGACTATATTTTTCAGTAATGTTAAGTTACGTATTTCTGCTAAGGTCAATGGAACTACACTCAGAGTTTCATACAATCATTTAGCAATTTATGTTGGAAAAAACCCTTATGATCAAGTCCAACAGTTAGCCTTTGGCTTTGTTTACTTAGCAGAAACATATATCTTTATGTAAGGATCCACTGATTAAGTAATAGACCAAAAAAAATCCTCAGGGACAATGAGAGGTTTACAGGCATTCATAAAATATTCTGGATTTTCTTCCCAGGAATTGGAAAGACGGTGTCTCTAACAATATATTTACTGGATTTTTTCCAATAATTTCTGTTATAAATTGCATGAGACTCACTCTAATTTTGATAGAGGAAAAAACCAGTTTTTACTGGTCAATAGAAATCAAGCTGAAATTTCAAAATTCAACATTTAATACTATATTTTTTATGTTTCATTACTTGAAGACTTCTCCCCTCTCCTGATATCAATATTTAGGGCTAATTTTAGGGATTCAGGACAGTAAAATGCTTTTTCCTTTGATTATTAATTAACCCTTTCTCTGCACTTTCTGTGCTGTAAGTCCTCTATTTCTTTTCCATGGAACCCACCTAACTGCTTGGCATATTGAACAGCACAGCAGCTGTGAGAAGACTGAAGGTAGTTGAATTACTTGGAAAATGGTTAAATGTATTCTGACTACTTGAACTGAAGGATGCTAATATAATTTAGAATGAAACCTGTCATCTTTGCAAGTAAAATTCATTTTTGCTGAGGAGGTGGGTTATATAATATCACCTTACAAAGCACAAGAAATTGTATTGCAAAGAATAAGCTTCTATTAGGGTGTAATCCTGCAAGCTGTTAATGCTCTGGCATTCAAGAAAATCACTTCAGTTCATGGAATGAACTTTAACTATAAGCAGTGCCTGTTAAGCACAGGCTTTCACATCACTCACAGCTACAATGTGCAGTGCTGAACAGAAGTGAGTGAGCTCTGGAGATGAGGTTTATAAAGACAACTTAGATTTTGTGACTCAATAGCTGATTTTAGGCACCTGGTTACTAGAGTAGAATTTATTGTCCTGGACCTAAAAGAGTGACTTAAAAATGTGATGACTCCCATTTTTAGCATTGAGTGGGGACCAGCCATTAAAATAGAGATAGAGGTACATCTTCAGCATACAGCAGTTGAAAATAACTAAATTAGGTCAAAGAAAGCCTAAAAGGCTGGATGGGAAGTCTTCCTCCAAATTTAGGCTGCAACTCTACACTCTAGCATCCGGGATTTGTAACCCTGGATTATCATTTCCCCCTCCTTCAATAAGCACAAGCAGATGCACAACACACACACACACATACATATTGGAAACTCACAATAAAACCAAATACCCCATACACGAACATCCCAAAACCAAATGTAAAAGACACACACAACCCAGAAAATCCCAGGAACAAGCTGGGATGTAGATGTTTAATTCTAAAATATATCCAAGGGGATGGGATCATGCATTTGGTCTTAAGTACTGATGTTCCAAGCTCAGCTTCCTCTCTGGCTCTGAGCTGATGGTGACTTGGGACTATCAGAATGAAAGCTCATCTCTTCAAATCCTAGGTAAAAACTAATGCTTAAAGCAACTACTGTAGTTACCCATGCCTGTGGAAAAACTCTGAATGCATGTAATTTCATCTCTTTGATAGATAAATTTTGTTCATGGATCATTAAGTATAATTAAATATAAGAAAGCCAGAGATAAAACCCCCATGATGTGGCAGTAGCTCAATAACAAAAGTGCTTCCTACAAAAACCTCTACTACAAATAGGAAAAAAAAAAAATTCACAGGCTATATATAACTGCTGCCACATTAGAAAAATACTTACAGCTCAATTTCTTTATAAATATGTGGAGGCAGTGTACAGTGCATGAGGTTTTGCCACTCTTCTGCTGTACAAACACTGTGGTAGGAGAGCTTCTCCATCGTTACACGGTAAATGCACTCTGAATGGCGAATTCTGTGGTACATCTGAGAAAGAGAAGTCATGCATGAATGTGGAATTTTAATAAAGGAAAAAAATTATTTTCCGTATTCAAGCTCTGCTTATTAAAATACCCATCTGCAAAAATGATAGTGCTTTTGGTTGCACAACTTCACACATTAGAAAAGAGACAGATTACATTGAATTCAGTACTTCTGGAGAACTAGGCCTTCTATCACATCATTCTGATCTACTCAGGTAAATATCTAAGGCTCAGCTGACTTCTCACTGCATGTGAGCTCTCCCAAGGAAAAGAATCAAAGTTCAGGAGTCAAAAACAAGTCCCTTGCAAAATTCTAACAGGAAACCTATACCAGGGCACTATTCATATTTTCTGCCACTGTATGAATTCTATTAATTGGTGCAATTTACTGCCATCTATGCACAGTAAAAAATAGATGAGATGTTTATCATACATACATTACTATTCAGTATGAAAAATAAGTGCAGTTAATTATTGAGAGGTTCAGACAGTTATTGCAGACATGGCATGGTTTGCAAACAAGTGAGGACATAACAATATACTAGTAAAACAATCCTCTGGAGCAGTACGCCCTGAATGGTAGCATTTGCCATCTAAAAAGAGTGAACTCATACACAACTGAGTGTGCATGGTCCCAAGTGAAATTTATGTGCAGGCCATTCTACCTGCCTTGACCCATTTGAAACAACTTGAAGTAATCGGTAATAAAATTTGCTGCCCCACTGTACCAACAGCATGGTATTGGTAAAATTACTTAATGTAAATCACCAGGCTTGCACTGTATCTTACCTGCAATGAATATAACACAGTTCTTTTGCATTGTGTTTTTATTGAATTTATTGCATTTTTATACTTATATATATAGCTATAGGCTTATATACTTATATACTTATATATATACTTATATGATCATTACATTGCTAATTTTTCCTACAGGAATAGTAAATTTTGAGATGATAAAGGGTTTGAGGACAAAAATAGCTATCCACTCTTATCTAGAGGCATGGATAATTATAAGTACGTACCACAGCACATAAGTGTAAGAATTGATCTTTGAGTATTAAGCATATGGAATTGAGAGAAGTTATAGCATCTCCATTCCCCACTTAAATTTATGAAATATAATCTGAATTTATAAAAGTAATGATAATCATACTTTCTGCTGAAAAGGGGAAAACAGATATCACTGACATTTCAGAGCGTGCTCTCTCAGTTTAGCTACACAAAATAGATATATCCAGAGTATGGTTATTTCAAATGAAATCCCTATCGTCCCCTTAAAATAGAATTATTCACCAAGGAATTCAATGTTATTTCAATGAAACAGACTTATAAATCATTTTAATAATCTGTAACATCAAAATACTGAAGTATTCTCATTATAACTTACAAAATTATATATAAAACTTACATTAGCACAGTGTAAGGCTAAAGCACAAAAGACTGCAAACATTTTAAAGTTGTTCTCATCAGTTTTAGAGAAGGCACTTCCACTTATTTTGTTCACCATCTGCACAACACCTATTACACTTCCTCGGCTTACAATAGGCATGCACAGGATATTTCTGGTTGTGTAGCCTGTGTAGAGGTCTACTTCTCTGGAGAGGCATAAAGGAGAAAGAAAAAAGAGAAAAGCGTTAATATCAATTGGTATCTATTCCTTGATTCTCAGAAATGTTGGTGTACAATATACTGAATTATTTTAAAATAGACCTAATTAGTACCTGCAAGAATTTCACCTTCAAAACCCTCAAATATTTCTATCTTCTGTGTCATACTTAGAAAGAACTTTTTAATCCTTTAATCTCCATTTGCAAGACAAAGATTTATTATTGTCTCAAACAATGTCTAAAGAACATTCAGATATTCTTAGGCATGCTATTTGTTAGTGAACTGTTTTTCCTACCCTGAAACTAATGAGAATGCAGGGAGACTAATAACAAAAGTTGGTAACAATCTAACCACATTATTCCCCATTATATTAATATTTGATAGAAATAGTACTTTTTATTTGTATCTTAAAAATATCTCTGATGGCTAAAGCATTTAAATAAACATCTATAACTTGCCTCCTCATCAGAGGACCACAGCTCCACGAATGCATCTGAATATGAAATTTAAGTAGTAATTTTATGTTAAAGGTTTGATGAGCTATCTTCCCCTCCAGTGAACAGCATCCTACCTGTTAAAGCGTGGGTCTGCATAGGCATCAGGGATGTTGAGGACTTCTCCTGTTCTTGCCACTTGACCAGCTATTCCTTTTTCTATAGAAAATCTGGAGAAAATAAAAATGTGTATTAGCCAAAATATGGAAAACACATTTTTCCAGTGGAGTCTGTCTTAGGCACAGTAATGGCTGTTCCCAACCAGCGTCATTTTCTTGCTTTGAGGAGAAAAATCTTACAACAACTAGTAGTACATAGAAAAATTAAAAAGCACATCCTAACAGATACTTTCTGAAATCATTTTATATAGCTACATAGTTTAATACAAAACATGCCATAACATGACCATTTTAGTGACAAAAATTCAAAATCTTCAATAACCCAGGGGGTTATCCCTAACAGATATAACATTTGTACAGAACCTGAGACCTGTGTTTACATTTAGAAGGTATTGATTTTATTATGACTTTTACATTCATTGTTTCTTTAGACACAAAAAAGGCAACATGGAACTTGTTTCTTTGGGTGAGGGGTGTGTGTGGGTGTGGGTGTGTGTGTATGTATTTGGTAAAAAAATTTTGGAAAAAAGACCAGTGGAAAATTCATAGCTAAACATTATATGCATTTGCCATGTAGACTTTGGAATGGCTAGCTTGTTTCATGAATATCAAACAATGCCACAACTGCATCCCTTAATCACCACAAGGAAGTTAAACACAACAGATCTATTCCTAAATTGTATCAGAAAAATCCATATGTCTGTCTTGTGAGTAAATAGTTTTCAGTAATTTGACATAAAGTAGTTATGACATACAAGCAGAAGATAATTTATGGAGAAAACCACGTAGAAAGAATCGTACATGGAATGCTTTGAAGTCTAAATGTACCCTGAAAGTACCCTGATGCTTGGTATTGAAGTTAGTGATAAAGCTGTCAGGATTTCATCCTGCACACCTGACTTTGACTTAGATTTTTCTGTTGCTTCTTATGATAGGTACATCACACCAACTTAAGACTCCTTCCTGATGACTCATTTAGTGTCACTTTCTTACAGATATTTAAGTTGCACTTCACTTTCAGTATACAGTATCTGTGAAATGGCTCACACCCTTACACTTAGAATCAACATTTCAATAACATACAGAAAAGACAGAAAGATATAAGCAAGAAAAACAATTATCAAGAAGGAGTATGAAAGTGCATGTTAAAGCAGGCCAGCTTCTTTAATTTACACCACCTCCTTGCTTGTCAGTATGCAAATTGCACCAATTTTGACTCCTTCCATTCTCACTCACACAATGGTAAGTGGGAGTAAGTTTGTCTAAAGGAGTCTTAGTGAAGACATGAATCACATCTCATATTGGCCCAGAACTTTAAAAGTATAAGGAGGAAATGAGAAAAGTTCTGATAAAAATCAATGCTGAATATTTTAGGAAAATTTTAGTACAGGATATTTAGTCATACATTTCTTTCTTTTAAGAAGCTGAAAATCTGAAACCTGTGTGCCTTTGAAAAATCTTAGTCTGGATCTACTAGGGATTCATAATTTTTGAAAATTAAAAACACTATATTTGCTTTGTTGTTTAGCCTCTTTCATTAAAGAAAGTGCATAAGTGTAAAAATTAGGTACCTGTGACATGAAGCAGAAATACACATAAATTTTAGTCAGAGAATCCTGTGTAGTCATTACCAGACAATATATATTTTCAAATTCACCACTTCAAGCATTGTTCAGTATCACAATTAATTAAAAGTTTGAAAATCTAAATTCACATGAGAAAAGTAAAATTAAATTACTGAACTTGAAATCTTCAAAACCAATGACCAATCCACACTCAATTCTACATTTGCCTAATCCATCCATAAGAAGTACAAACGGTGATTTCCTTGCTTTGGATGCGCTTGGATCACACAAATTTTAATTCCTCTCGGGAACCCTCTTGGGAAAAAAAGTCCCAAACTGGCAGACTACGGATTAGGTGCACTATTACCTGCACCTTTACCTACCTCAGAACACCTCTGTTTTTTTCCCAACATGATTTCCAAAAGGACCGCCTCCGGAAGACGGCATTTCCAGGAGTGACGTTATAGCTTCAGAGACGCTGTTTCGATGGCACTGCAATGTCATTCCCAGAAGTACTACCTTCTGGAGGCGGGTCCTGGTGGGAATGATATCACAGTATGACAAGTATTGTCAGGGTACCTGCAGATAGGCACAGAAACTGGGTAATAAAATGCCTGCACATCCATAGTTATAATGAGACTGCACTCTTCTGTTAGCTATTCTTACCTTATTTCTTTGGTCTTCTTGAAGACAGGTTTTCCATCATTTTCTTCTCCAATATCAAAAAGGTCTGAATACAGCTCCTTATTTTTGTGGTCAACCTGGAAGAGTGCACATCTATCTGCATTCACCAGGTTTTTTGCATATATCTACAGACAAAAAACAAAACTAGAGTTAATGGTCATGAGTTGGATTATCTCCAGTCATTTACCTGATAAAAACATACATCCCTGTACGATTAAAGTTTTGAGAACCTATCCAGTATGGAAATCAGTTCGAAGGAGCAATATTTTAGGATACAATTCAAAAGAAAAATCTCTAATTCAAAATTTTTTTTGTAAATTAGAGTGTTCACTTTGATAAATACAGGAATATCTTCAGAGATTTGAAAGTTTCCTAGAAGATAATAGGTTTTCCTATTTAATTGTTTTTCAAGGCTTTTCAAAATGGTACCTTTCTTCCCTCTATGTTTAGATGCTATTCATCTATACTTGATTTTAAATAAATAAGTTAGAGCAAGACCTAAGAACAATTTTGGCTTTTTGCCTTCATCTTCAATGCAAATATATTGGTATTTAATATCCAGCAAAGACAGACAAAACAGAGAGGGTAGCATTTGCTTCTAAAAAAGCTAAGTGTGCCTGTAATACCTAACAATGAACAAATGACCCTTGTGGGTCCCTTCCAAGTCAGAAATATTCTGTGACTCTGTGATTCTGTCACTAGAGGTATCATTATGGATTGCCGTGTGCAGAGGGATAGGAAATGGCTGCGCCCTCCTGATGTCAGGGACAGTACTTGCACAAGAGGTGAGACTTAGAGATTCTGCATGAACTAACCAAAGCCCAAAGGTACCAGCCACAGCCAAGGAAGTACCACAGTACAGGAACAGACTTGCATGGTCTCTATCTTACTTTGAACCAGCTGGTTTTATCTTAGCAAAAATAACACCCAGGAGCACTGACTGTCAGAACAGAATTTTGTCCTGGGAACACAGCAGCTCTTCACTGAATTATTTCTCATACATACAATAGTCTTTCTGAGAACAAGAGGAAAGAATGAGACAAAAATCAAACAATCACTGTGTTAACTTAGATACCAAAATGCGGGCACAAGAACCCGCTCTATCCAATTCAGATAAGTCTCCTATGTTTCTTATCTGCTCAGAAAGTAGAGTAACTGCATGATAGAGTATGATATGAGGTGGATCTCTCTCTACTTTATATATATATAATACCTACCTAGTCATTCAACTACAGAGAGAGGCTGACAAAATTTTGGTGTGCAATGCATGCAGTTGGCATGTCTTAAGGATTCACAACACTTCCATATGAATGATCTCCCCCACCCCATCTCTCTCATCTTCAAAAAATAAAAACAAAACCATAAAGTATTTAATTTCATGCTAATGCAGATGAACAAATATTAGACCTTGGCAGAAAAAAACCCATATGAGATGAAAAACCATTAGCCAAGAGACTCTAGTTCTATGTCAGATGAGGGGAACTGTACAGATACCATCTAGCCCAACTCCAAAACATGGAGGGCCCTCCCATACAGACAGAGTCTGTTCCCGGGAAGATTCTACTCCATTTACTCCATCAGAGCAGTAGAACATCAGGGAGACTGCAATCTAAGAGGTAAGATTTGTGCAATTTTTCCCCCTTAGAGCATTAAGAAATTTAAAGATCTCAACCACTTGAACTGCTTATTCATTTGCCCAAAAGAGAGTGAATAGAAACTGCCAAAAGGACAAGTGGCCCAGTAAATGCTTTTATTCAGATACTGTAACAGATTTCTTTATAAAATCAACAGTACAGTGTTGATTTTATACAATTAAACTTTAGTGGTTTAATGCATATGACTCAAGAACTTACCTTGGTCATGACTGATGCTTTTCAAAAATGATTACTTAAACAGTACCGAATGAGAAATAGTTACTGGGATGAGAGAGTTTTACTTCTCTAAATCCCTTGCTTATATCCTGACCAGTGGTTGAAGAGGAATATCGTACAAAAAGCATGTTCTGCACTGTCAGTAGGGAAGCCAGGGACCACGTTTTGCATAAGCTGCTTGTAACTACTCAAGCATATTGGCACAAAAATTTGTAAGGCAACTTGAACTTTTACTTCCCTTCCTTGTATTTGCATTCAAAAACACCCTTATACCACTAGCTTTGCTGAGCGATTTTGGTGAAAATAAAAATGAAACGAATGGAAAGAAACACCCACATTTTTTTCTTTGGTATTGCAGGAACAAATCAAACCATAAGTGCAATCACCAAAAGGTGAAGTAGTGAGGTGAAACTGAGTTCTGGTCTTTTATCACACTGAGACACAGAATAAGCCACATCATGATAAAATCACACTCCCATAAAATGGCAATAAATTTACAAACACGTAATTGGTGCAAGAAAGAGACAACAGCTACAGCTTGAAAGGAAGCTGAGTATGAAACATCACACAGGTTAAAATACAGAATCATGAGGCAGCCAAGTATTGAAAAAGATGATGAAAGAGTAAGCATATTTTACTGCCAATTGTGTTTTCCACCAGATCTCTAGTCACAGGGAAGAACAGGGAAGAATATCAATATTTGTTCTCAATGCCATATGTTATGTTATACAGTTCTTTTAAATGGTAAGCTATTTTTAAACAGTTCATTTAAATTGGAAAAGTCAATGTTCAGAAATGTGTCCTATGTGCAGAATTCTTGACTGTGTACTAACTAGAATAACACAAACACTACAGAATATTTTCCATTACTAATTCACGTTTCTAAATAAAACCACTTTAATGTTGTTTGCATTCTAACTTCACTGTCTTTGAATAGTCTAGCTAAGAATATCACTTTGAAGACTGGGGCACGTATCAGAGTACTGTTAGAAAGTAATTTTTTGAGTGTGGAAATTTTAAACAATGGTATCACAGATCTGGTTCAGGTTTACACTTAGGAAAAAGAACTGCAGAATGCAATGTGCATAAAGCTAAAAAGCGTGATTCACATATCAAACACTCAAAACATCTTATAAACAACTGCACATTTGTTAACACCATTCAGGAAATAATTCTGAATTCAAAATTGATTTACAAACTCATAAACTGCTTCTGAACAGTACTTTAATTCACTAATTAGTTATTTCAATGAGAAGAACTAACCACTTGGTTTTAGTGGTTTCTATAAAATATTGACTGACTGTTGCTGTAGTTAAGGGTGTAGTTTTGCAATGTCTTACACATCTCATTCAGCAACTGGAAAAAATACCCTAGGAGTAGTGTTTGATCTCTGTCTGTTGCTACAGACAGTAACTTCTTCAGCAGTGTTTCGCAGCATGTAGCAAATTGAATTTAGGAAGAAGGAATCAATATAACACGCTGAAATAAAAAGAAAACCAGAAGCCTTTCTGTTACAACTTTCAAACTTTCCCTAAAATACTATTATTAAAGTAATAAAGTAACTATTTAGTTCAGAGGCAGTCATGTGTTATTCCTTATGGAAGCTGTGACTGGAAGTTGTTGCAGCAATGAAAAATCAAGCTGTCCTTTGCCACCTTTTCTGTATAGACATGTTTACACTGTATTACGTCTTCACTAGAAACAGCTCATATATTTCAATGACACAACATCTCCAAGGGAAGAAGAATGAAGAGCTTTAATAACTACAACTAATAAACTTAGAGGTGAAAAAGACAACTTACCATTATATGTTCAAGTAGAGAATCTATTGCAACTATATTATCAAAATACGTTCTGCAGAGAAAGAGAAGTCAGTAAACATTGGCATTTAGTGAAATTCTTCTCAAATGGGTGTCAGGGGCTCTTGTTTCACTATGGCTTAACATGAAGCCAGAAAAGGTGAGGAAAAACCCCTGCACCTTGAAAATCACTGAGCGGCTTGCTACAGCACTATGGAATTAAGAAATGGTCCTAGTTCTGTTCCCTTAAACCATTATTCTACAGAATTGTGAGTATTCTTTACTACACATAGAATTTTCTCTGTAAAAAAAGGAAAAGACTACCAAATATTGCCTGCCGTGAACTGAATAGGCTCCTGCTGAGCAACACCAAGAATGCATCAAAATACTTTGGCACCTCTAACGCAATGAAAACTTTAAAAGCAGAAGTAAAAAGGAAAAGAAAAGTAGTAGAATACAGGAAAAAAAATCCATTTCTTTAAAAAAATCAAAATATCTCATTAGGTTTACCCATATTATGCACAGAGAACTGAATAAAACTATGTAGTGCAGTTAACCCACATCATATTATCCAACCCTTAACACTAGTTAAAAGGCAGCTATTTAAAAAACTCTTAATGGGTCTTCTCTATCAACACCTGTTGAAGTTGAAGAAAGGGAATGATCTTTTAATTTAAAAAATGAAAAAGAATTTCAGTTTCTCAGCAAAATGGTAACTGTTCAAGGACAGTCAAGAACATTGAAAGGTCAAACTTATTAGTAAAAGAAGTCTAAATCTTCCACATGCCGAGTCCTAATAACCCTTGGATTACAATGTTCCCAGCAGACAAAAGGCATTGTCCCATGGCCTTGAATATATACACAGCCCAGTTCTGTTTGGGTCTAGTGGGAAGCAGATATATAATACACTAGTCCTACATTGTTAGGGACACGAAGAGGTGAAGCACTGCATACTCTGCCCTTTCTAAAATGTTACAGAACATGTCCCGATGACATTGCGCACTGACAATTTCCTCACTGAATAGGAAATTCTCCTTCCATGTTAGCAAAGGTACAGACCACTTCTAAGAAGAAACTAATTATTTTCTTGCTGATACAAGTCTTTGCCTACATAAAGTTCATAAAGATATTAAATGATATCCCACTTTTGTGCCTTAAAACACAGGCTTTCTTTTATTTTTGAAACTAAAAAACTATAGCAATTGATAATGTTGCATGAGAATCATTTTCTTATAAAAAGGCATAATAAATATTTGTAGTATTTATTGTCATTTTTATCTTAAAAATTTAAAACAATTACAAAGTTCTTTAAAACAATCTCAGTACTATGCCAGTCCAAGAATAAATTGGTAGTCCATAAATCTGGATAGATTAATATAGCTTTTTGGTAAACTAGTTCACTATGGATGTTAGTAACATAAAAGCACTCTGGAAAGGAATATAATGGTGCAAGACTCAATAAGAGTGCCCTTTGGGAGGCATGCTCTGAATCATGCTGAAATTAATAAAAAGCTCATCCTGAGGAAAAAAGCTAGGAAAAACATCTGGATACAACCAGCTTGCCCTCCTTGCAAGGGGCAGACTCCTCCCCGTGGTTTATTACTCCCCATTCCAGCTGGGTCAACTTGGCTGCCTGCATTCCTGAGCAATGGCATAAGCACCTTGGACATTGTCTAATCTCATCAGTTTGAGAACTGTTCATCAAGACCCACAGAAGTGTTTGTAGCAAAAATGCAAGACATCTCATTTTTCCACAGTGTCATCAGTACTTTGTGATGCACTTTGGAATTCTTCTACCAACTAGTTTCATAAAACACTGCTAAGCACCCCAGACTGATTTACCAAAAGTACAGCCTTAGTTTATCTTTTAATTTATTGGTCATCTTTGCTATTTAAAGATCCTAGTAGCAATGACAAACAAAAAGAGATGAAGGAACAGCGGATCACCTAAGACACTAAACTGATTTTGCAAGCGTAAGCTCAAGCTTTCACACTCTTTCTGTGCTTTCAAATTAATCTGGCCTTTTAGTGACAAGAAATTAAAAGCAAACATATTACATGCAGTAAAAGTCTTTGAAAATTAAAACAGGGGCTCCAGAAAGTGCAGGGGAAGAACAATCATGTGGCTGTCCTGATTCTTCAAGGATTTAACTCTGAAGTCCCTATATTTATGCATACATGCATGCATGTCCAAAAAATTGATGGGGGGAGAAGAGGGGAAGCTGAAGCACACTAGCTTTTTGTAAAGTCCTTTCAAGCCTTCTAAAATTGCCGTGAGACACCAAGCCTATTTGTCACTTCTCAAATGATGACCACATTTAACTCCGACAGAAGAGATGGGGAAAAAAAAGGGAAAAAAAAAGCCCATGCAAAAGACCACAAGAATAAAGAAATTTTGTAAGGTATAGATGAACATCACATTTTCTCCTGCACCACCACCACAAAAAATTTTGAAAGGTATATACCACTGCCATCCCTATCACTTGTTCTTGTCCCCATGCTGAAGCTTACCCCCCCCTCTGAAGTGTGCCTTTCACGTGCTTGGGAGCTTCAGTGAGTAGCTTCCACTACTGCTATTGAGTGAACACAGGTAGATTGGAAGAGCCACGGTAGAAAAGCTCATCAAAAACTCATGAGATTGTCTTGCAAATCACACTTACTTTGATACATCAAGCAAGAAGTCATTCAGTTCAGTCTGCTTGGCAAGGCCCCGGCACACCTGGAAGCACAGAGCATAGAACCATTTGCTCCAGAACACTGATGTCGGAGGGCAACTGGAGTCCCATCCCTTTATTTGTATGAAAAAATACCAGTACGTGTGTGTGGGTGTGTGTGTGTGTGTGTGTGTGCGTGTGTGTGTGTGTGTATGCTACAACACTGTATAAAATTAAAAGCTGAATTTGTGTGCTGGGTTTCAATCTTAGCTATCTAGCTGCTGAGTTAAAACTGTGAAACACAAGTAAAATCTTTCCTAAGACTCACTGAAAACTGTTGGTTGTTACACTTGTTCATGCTGTCTCAAAGGCTGTCACTGAATGTGGTTATAGAATGAACATTTCCTTATCCAGACCCTCAGATCTTCCGAGAATGTCAAATATTTTGTTTCCCTTCTCATTTACCACACTTTTACCACTTTTTTCCAGGCTGCAAAGTAGCATATAGACACAACTGTAGACTGACATCAGGCAAGTTTAACTAAGCTAAGCAGCAGATGATAGATGCTCAACTTTGGGAGAAATCAGCATGAATATGAATACAAAAAATAGTATGCATACTTCTTTTTAGAAGCAAAATGTTAGATGAAGCAAAGCTTTCAACTCTATTTTTACTTCACCTACTCGCATACTCTGTATCTGAAGCACAACTCTACATCTGTATATTACTAGAGCAAACACTGAGGCCAAAAAAAGAAAACAAGAGACTACTGCTTGTACATTTTACACTCACAAAAATATCACTTTGAACTAGTGATATCTTTGATCTGTGCAATGCAGATACAAAATGCCAGATCAAAAAAAATTTGCATTCTTCTCATGCAAAAATTTGGGAAGAGCAAGCCTTCTGCTTAGAAGAAGGAAGAGAAATAAAAATGATCAATGGAAAAGCTTGAACTTAAATTTACATGTTTTGTTTTGTTAGATGTGAAAGACTTCTCAATCAAGGAGAGAGTAATTCTTACACAGGTGAAGCTACAACTGCATGCAATTGCAATTCTACTAGTGTACAATAGTCTGTGTCTGCTAACTCTTCCTAGATGTGAATGCCCACCCCAAAGTCAGTGACTTCCAGCACCGAGGCAGCGAACATTAGAGCCTAGAAGAGAAAAGCAGGAAGCTTTCTGCGCATCTCCTGACAAGTGTATGAAAGACACCTTGAAAAAAAGAATGTCATGAATTTCCTCCTGGGAGTTGACAGAAGAATCTATTTTAGCATCTCCTCTGAGTTGACAGAATATGTTTAGTTTCAGTGTTACCATCTTCTGCTAGCCGAAGTAACAAAACCTGTTAGCAAAGCTGCTGGGGTTTGCTAGAGCAGCTTGACACTGTGTGAAGCTCCATTAGGCACCCAGCTAGGGACAGCATGAGGCATCCTTAGTGGCAATAGTTACAGGACCATGAAGCAGCTAGCGAGGATGGCTTAAAATAGGCTTTGCTAGCAACACCTCATAATTCCAAAGTGAATACCAAAGCAGGAGGAAAGCAACCAGTTAGCATAGCACTTGCCTTTCCACAAGGAAAAAAAAAGAAACAACCCTTCAAAGTTGTTATGATAAATCCACTTTAATCATTATTTATCTATTTTGTTCAAATTTCTTTCCTTCAGTACAAATATTGTTTGTTATTTGATCCATGATTGCAAGTGAGGAAAACTAGTTCAATGAACAACAAAAATGTTAGCATATTTTTCCGGGTTCAAGGAAGTGGCTCTAATCAATGCTTTAGCAGTGACCTCTACTTAAATCTGATCACAATCCATGCTCCTACTAAACAAGCTCAAGAAGACAAGTTACACAACGAAAAAATGAAAAACCACTCACACTTACTTGTACTTGATGTATTGCTACTGAAGCCCATGCAAGATTTGCTGTTGCAACCTGCAATAAAAGAAGAAACTCTCTGGAGTAACCTTGAAAACTGCACATTGGTTACATGCCTCTTTTCTCTGTCTACCTGCTAAGTAAATTGACTGAGCTCTTTTAGACAGGTAGGCAGCAACAATTTGTAGGAAGACAGTTATTTTGTGGAGGTCTCAGTGGACTTGGGAGTGTTTAAATTTTAGAGCTTACTAGGGATCCTCATGCTCTAGTAAGAGAATAGAATTGGGCACAAAACTGGGCTCATAAATACAACAGCAAAACAAATATTCCATAAGCTGAGGGCTTTAAAAATTACACTGTTGAAAAGCATCTGCCATTGAAATAAAATATGCCTTAACAGATTTCTGGGGCTGTATTTTTCTTTTCTGCAGCAATAGATGCTTCCAGCTGTAAACAGGCACTGCTTCTCTCATTACTGTTTTGGTGGCAGAAGAACCAGACCTGATCCCTCAGCTCAAGACTAGTTTGAAGTATGACAGTTTCTAGGCAACATTTCAAACAAATGTCATGTAGACTGCAGCTAACTGTGATGTGCTACCATGCATAATCTCCTGTCCTTGAAGCACAGGAGCTTTATAGGAACACAGGGAATGGAAGCACAAGAGGTCAGCTTTTGCATAGCCTCCTAAGGTTTTTTTTAAATAATTTTATATTTTTAAACAGAACACTTTGCACACATTTCATAAAAATTGCTAATGGTATCCAAAGGCTTTCTAAAACCTGAAAATGAAAAGAATGCTTTGGAACACTCAGTAAGTGACCTTAAAATATTTTTAATTTACTAATAAAATACTTTCATTTAGCAGCCAGTCTTTTCCAAGTAGAACCTCCGTGAACTTTAGCTACAGAAGGTATTTCAGATAGCATAAAACATTCATATTTTCACAAAACAATGCATGTCTGAGATCCATCTGAATTGGAGATTGATTAATGTAATAGAACAGTTTTAAAAATTAAATACATTGTGTGTAGGCTGCAGAATTAATGAAGCCTGGGTTTGTATGAATGCCTGTTCTTTGTTCTCTGAGCAGGGACATTGGCACCACCACACAAATCTAGTTCCCTACCCTGACCTCTGTCTACCAGTGAAAAAACACAAGGTGTGACAACAAGCTGAAGTGGCATTGACTACCCAAATAATATACACATGTAAAAATCAAATGAATGCTAGGGTACTCACTGATAAACAAAACAGACACTTGACAAATACTGCCGCTATCTTCCTTCTTTGGGAGGGCTAGTTTTAGTACCTCTTGCCTGAATATTTTCTGTCCTTTCCACACAAATAATTCCTGTTCAGTACAGCTGAACTGCACCATGGTGGATCTCATGCCACTGCTGAGAAAACCACCTGGCTAGAACTCACTCCATTTTGTCTGAACCTCTGTGTTCAGGCACCCTTCCCTGGGGAAGGGTACAGAGAGAAATGAATGGTACATCCATCATGGATGTACCAATCAATGGTACACCGGAGACATCTTAATGGGACAGAACAGGGATCCTCACCCAGACATGAGAGCAAAGATGCACTTCTAACACCTTTAGTGCAGCAACAGCCTTTGTGACACCTGCTCCATTTTGAAATTCATTTGTGTTTGGCTAACAGCTCCTGACTTTGGATTGACAAATGGACATGTATGGACAGAGTAGCTACACAGGCCTTTTATGAATACAGTAATGCATGCACAACAGTCATGGAAAGGGGAAATGAGTATGAATGGGAATATCTGGATAGGGAAGCATCAGAAGTTAAGAAAAACAGAAGAGAGCTTCACGAGTGTCACCTAGACTGGCAGGTCACCCAGGTACCAGCATTTCTATGGACAGTTTCTAAGGACATCTAAGTCAGGAGACAAAGGGCAGTGAGTAAATCTTGACCACTCACAGAGATGGGGCAGGCTAGAGGCACAAAGCTATCAGCTCCTAAAGGTTAAAGAAAAGGCTGACCCAAAACCAGCCCATGGTTGTCAACCTAGAAAGAAAACAGGAGACCATAAGGACTTGGCAGACAGCATCCCTTGTCTTCCTGTTGCAAGGAATTCTGGAGGGACCACCTGGACTCCTGGTACTGGAAATACCTAGACACACACATCTTGGTGCTGGAGGGTGTGTGGCAGTAAAAATGTTAATGCAAACATCAGACATCTCTTTTGCTTCACTTTTGATTTAAAATAAAATCGCTTTCCCCTCCTGTAAGATCCAGCACTGAGACTTGATAAACTGTTGCTATAACATTGCAACATTATGTTTTGCAATAGGGCTCATTCCTAGAGAAGCTGCACCAAAAAGTAAACCAAAGTAAATTTTAAAATCTTACCATAATGTAAAATAAAGCTGTACTGGAAAGTTAAGATTGAGACTCAGGATAACTGAGAATTGTCTTTTTTATATAAAGTGATTTTGGGTTTTCATTTTTGATTTACACTTACATTTTATTCACCTGCCCTGCATTAACATCTCTAACAACTCTGTATTGAGTTTATAACCAGTAAAGAAACCTTGAATCTGTTTATCTGCAAAAGAACACAAGGTAAAATTCTTGATGTGTCCCTGTACTTTTATATTTTACCTCCTCTGACTGAAAATACAATGCACTATCTATTTCTTTTTTTAAAATAAGAACAAAAATCGAGCATGAAAAAGGTATAAAGTCGTGAGAAGAGTGAGAGAAGGAAGTTGGGAGCGGGGGGAGGGCTGGGGGTGAATTCCTGACTGTCGTGGGGAAGTGGGAAGGGCTGCACATGAGCTCACCTCCTGGTGACTGTGGTGGAAAGCTTCTTTGCCCCAGTGACGGTAAAGCTCCAGGATACCAATCAGGTCACCAATTGCTGTGACAATTGGCAAACACAGAACAGATTGGATACGGGTCCCTGACTCCAGTCCAGTACCTTTGGGAAATCGCTCATCCTAGAAAATGCAAACATAATCTGATAAAATGTAAAATCTGATAAAACATTAACAGGAAAGACATACTGTTGTTTTCCTCCCCCTTCTGTCTGACCAAATCTGCAGGAAAATTACAAAATTCACTAAAACTCATCTCTCAGCATAACTTACACCCAGTATTGAGATATCTACTAAAAAAAATGTAAGTTTAAAGTGTCAGCATTAATTTACATATACAGATAACCTTATTGATGTAAGGTCAGAATTAGATGTGATATTACACCCAGCTTTGGGTTTGTTTATATAATACTTTTTTCTCTAATCTCACAGGCAGCAAAAACAGCACTTCATCACTAATGCCAGTCCAGATTAAATAAAAACCCAAACAAGCAAAACTACCACCCCATCATCTTTCCCTCCAAAAAACCCCAAAGCATTTGCAATCACAAAGTGGACTGCTCAGAACTCAGTATTAGAAAGCAGACAAGTGATTGCAAGAGAACAAAAATTGAAACCTGAGGCTAAGGCTTTAGGTTATACAGTTACAATCCTCAACCAACTCTTGAAGAGGAAAATGTGTTCCCAAAAAATTACGCATGAGAGTAAGCATCTTCTTCCTTTGCTTATGCATCCTGAATAAACTGGTGCAAAATTTACAGAAAAAAATGTAAAAACAATCCTACCAGCTGCTAAAAAAGGCCCAAATATGTAACTTTTAATCTTCATAGGGAATCTTCCAAGACTTTATAGCTTCACTTCCCCAAGCAGGAAAACTCAGGCAGATCTGAGAAAGCACCTGGATGCCACAGAAGGCAGTCCCTACCCAATGTGAAGTGTGCAAGACCCACTTCATTGCACATCAGTCCTTCAGTACTTGATTCGTACCAGATGTTCCCTGCAGGCTGTGCTTAGGCAAGACAGACACCCCTTCAAGGCTGATCAAAATCTCTCATTTCTCAAAGAAAACAGCAAGAAATCTCTACCTTAATTACTAAGATGACAATCAATTTGAACAAATGACAGACAAAAGAGAGTGGGAAGCACTTTGAAACATGAGCCTTCTGCTTTCTCTTTTTAATTCTGTCCTCCCACAAAAAAGGGCTGGCAAGTCTACCTGCATGCGCTTCCCTTTCGCTGTTGAGAAGCTCCTAAAATCACATGAAGGCAAACCATCTCACCAAAATGGATCTTGCTGTTTGGTCAATGAATCACTGATATTAAAGCAACAAAAAAGTTCAAAACTCCTCCTCACTAACTCTATGATTTTATTATGGATGTAAAATCAAAATACAGATCTCTTGTAAATAAGGATATCATGATATTAATTGAAAATTGCCAGAAACAATTTAAACCCTGAATTTAACTGAAAAAACATACCAACACATAAAATCTTAATGTAGAAAGCACTGACTATTGCTACAGGGAAAGCAGCTTCTGCCTTTTGATTTTGTGGCTCTGTTTATGTGTACTCACATTAGGCATCTGGTATTTTTTTTATGTCCCATGTTTGCCCAATTAAGGTCATACATTTTCTTAACAAATAATTTCAAAAATAGAGACAGCAATGTCCAATTCTGATCACAGTATCCAAAAACTGCTATCCTGGACAGAACTTGAAAAGATAGGAAACACTGAAGAGACAAGAGAATGTAAACTTCCTTGGTGTTCTCATAACCAACTAATCATAAAGTGCTCATACAAAGTACAGTTTAAATACCAATTTCATACAATTGCATAGATGCAACTAGAGATGAAGTCTTTTAAAAAATTAAAAAGGACAGACATACAGAGTGCCAAGAATTATCAGAATATCACCTTAGGAATTTCTGACTCCTGTTATAGAAAAAGGCCTGAATTTTGATATCAGTTACCTTTAGTCGACCTTTCATATAGATCTACTGATACTATCAGTTCTCTAACTTTTAATATAAAGTATGCAGAGATGAAAAGCCTGCCTAGTAACCAGAATTCTGACTGACATTCTTGTCAGTGTGAGCCCTGTATTAAAATTAAATCAAATTGTCAAGCTTGATTGACTATATGAAAGTGTTCTTGTTTGGGATTAACATTTCAAGACCAAGAAGACAGGAATTTTGACTGGTTGTTTTTTCCAAGTGACTGTTGTGCCATTATGTCCTTTACCTGATAACCAAAAAAATGTTCAAATAACTCAAACCCAAAATGAAAAAACCCCAAACCTTTAAAATTATATAAAGAAATGAAATATTCTGAAATTATTCCATCAGCTAATCCAAACTCAAATTTATTTTCCTGGTATCAAGACAGATGTAAATTGTATCATTAAACGTTCATCTCAATAAACATTTCAGCATCAAAAAATTCATTCTAAGAACATGTTGCAATCATTTCATTAAAAACAGAAAGCGTTTTACCCCCAGAATATCTTCTACTAACAACGTTTTTCTGGATCTGGCTACATAAGCAGATACTGTAGTGCCATGGGCAATGGGCCCTGCAGGAATGAGTCGTGGGTGTCCTTCTTTAGCTCCTGGTGGTGTAAATATACACAGACTCTAGTTAAAAGGGAAAAAAAGAGAAAGAGAGAAAGAAAAAAGCAATTAGAAATCATGATTACTCCTACAGTTACTGCACAACGTGTAGAATAAAGTAGGTAATGTAGAGAAACACTGCTTTCAACAATGAAAAGTAGTTGAATAAACTCTGCTTAATTCTTCTGAAATCTTACAAAATCCCACTCTAAAGTCAACCAGGTAACTCCTGGACAACTCCTGTGGAGAACAGTGGATAACTAGAGTCAGTTATTGTTTATATCAGGGTAGGATTGCATTTACTTTGAACACACAATACACAGCATAAAAGACTCACAGAAGAAAACATTATTTTGTAAGAAAAACATATTTTTTTTATCTAGGATGCACTCATTTATTTCAATAGAAAATACTCAAAAAGTAGAGATAATTTTTAAATTTCTTGTTTATATAATACCACAGATAGATGGCAATGCCAGTGACAATACACCACAACGTATTACTAACATTCCTGTTAAGAATGGCCACAGCTTGTGTTGATGATTAATTTTACTCCCAGAACTTGCTTTCATTAAGGCTGTCATGAAACAGGGGCTGTTTGCTAGCATGGATTATTAAAGGCAAAGTTTGCAGTCAAAAAATTCAGCATCTACTATCAGCTGTAGGAAAATGAAGTGATGATGTGAGATGCATCCTCTCAAAATCCTCCTTTCTTTACAAACACGCGTGGCACATTATAAAACACTAGCACTAAACAATTCCAAAAAACTCCACACTGAAATGTTCAGAAACTAAGGAGATGCAATGTAATGCACCATAGGAAGGTACTCCTGCAATGGCAAAGATACCTTAGCTGTAATGGATTAACAGCATTTTGGAAGGAGAAATCTGGGACTTTATGCTGAGGGGGAAACAAATGGTCAATAAAAAGTATGAAATTCATAGCCAAAACAAGATTGAAGACGATATCCAAGAAGAATCAGTAGTCCAACAATAAGGGTATTTAGTAAGTTCAAAAGAAAAACACCCAAGATTCTGACAAAACCAGTAACTGAATATTTTCCTTGTTCTTAAGCAGAAAGTCAGTCTCAAAAAAGTCAGCAAGAAAAGAAAGTGAGTTTTCCATTCAGTAATTTATTTGCTAATATGTGGGTGGTACAGATGAAAATTAAACTGTCTTAAAAGAGAAAACAGAGCTTCCCCAAACTATTTTAGCACTGAAAAGTTATTTCTTCAGCTGGAAGAAAAGATATTTCTTCCATGGAGTAGACCTGTTAAATATTCAGATTATTTACTCCATTTTGATGTCTTGCATTATAGTACAAGGATATGAAATCATGCAATATTCTGTTTATTCTTATCCTAAACCTGAACCTTATTCTTCAAACCCATTTACACTCATAGCTTCTTAGAAGTGTGGCCTCTAGAAGTAAGATACACTTGAAAATTCAGATAGTTTATTTTCCATATGAATTACAAGATTGTAATTTAAAAAAAAAAAATAGGCAACATCCAAACAATCAAATACCATTAAATCTGTAGAATCTCACTGCTTTAGCCAGACTTCAACATAAATCAATACACTGGATCTGTTAGAGCAAGCCTACTCCATCTACCAGAATAAAAAGCTCAATTTATTCTTACTTTCTTATAATCTAATAAAGAGATGTATAATTTTTAAATGAAAACTTAGTTTCACAGTTACATGCCTTCATAAGCTTCAGTTCATGCTTTTACATGAACCTAAATAGAATGAAAAAGAACATTTTACATAACATAGCCAAGAAAAGCACATCATGATCTAAAAAAAAGTACATTATTCTAATAAAACTGAAGAAACCACAGATCATTATTTATTTAAATCAGTGCTCTGGTATAAAATATTTTTTTAAAAATAAAAAAGGTAGCAAAATACAAAGGGCATAGAAATACTGAAATGCATATCTGTACAGAAGTCTGATATGCTATACTATATGCTTAATATTTACTATTTTAAAAGTACTCATAATAGGAACAGTAACACTATAATGTGTTCAAAACTTAAAAAGTGGTTTCTGTTGCAAAGTACCGCAAAATGTAGAGATGCAACACAATGTTTAAAGTCTGATTGATGTAATCCAAGTAGTGGTATGAGTCAAAATCAACAGGACAACGGAGACCAAAGTTGATTTTGCCAAAGATGCCAAAGAATAACACTTTTATTCACAGCATTCTTCTTATACGTTTAAGACATATTTGATTCTTTTTGCCAAGGTAGCAATGCATCACGATTAGCAAAGTAACTGTGCAATTTAAATTATGTGCATAAAATGTGCTTTTCCACACTCATCTCCTGAGTCATGCGCAGCACTAAGTACAAAATGATGCACAAATCTTTCTCTTCTCAGAGAGAGTTTCTCGAAACAAGAAAAAAAGGGAAGAAAACCAAACAGCCACTTGTACCAGAAAACAAAGAACTCACTTCTCCCATAAATACATGTTTTTCTTCAGAAAACACCTTCACTAAATCTTCAATGGTCACTGACACCATGAAGTGTTGCCTGCAAAGGCCGCTTTCACCAGCACAGTCTTTCCCACATTCTCGTGCACCATTTTGTCCAGTAAACCCTCCATTGCTAACACCATGAAGTACTGCTGTGAATAAGCTTCCCTCTACTGGAAAAAGTTTGTGAACATTATTTTACTTCCAGCTTCTCCAAAAAGAGTTTTGCAGAAGCAATCCCATTCTGCTTCTATGGGAAGTTGCAAACCCATGGCTAAGGGGTCAAGGGTCGAAAAACTCTTAAAACTACCCTATAGGTTCTAAATTTGCCACTATTCCTCCTGACTGTAGAGGCAGAAAAGTATGACTGTGCAGAACAGTTGATAATCTTATCCTGACCATGCAGCATTATTTAAAAGAAAGGCAATTTTTCTCATAAGCATATATAAACTGAAATTTGTCCATAAGCTTCTACCATTCCACACTGACTTTACACATATACCTAATTGTCATGAGTGTTCATACATTTCCTATTTGATGAATTTAAACCTGAATGAGTTTAAATGTTTATTGCCAATTAATTATGTAGAAATGTCTCAAGCAGAAGCCATCAATGGCAAGGTCAACCAAACAAAACACAGTAAACTGTGCTGGGCTCTACTATGGCATCTTACTGAAATAATCTCTGAGGCACCCCACAGACACAGCTTTACAGGAATCCCTAAAATTATCGCTGTCAAAAACCAGCAGGTTTTTCACATCACCTATCCAGCTCACTTTTAATATTTTCTTTTGCTTAAGAAAATACTTATGAAGTAAAATGCACCAGAATAATGATTTGGGGCTCACCTACTCTCTTCTAACTATGAATGACTCCAGCATTCTTTTAATTTGCAAATGTACATTCAAATTATCTTTTACTATCTCAGTGGGTAACTAGAAGTGTTCCCATATATACCTCAGATATTGCATAATGCATCACAAATAAGCACCCTTTCGAATTAACTTTCATTTCCTCAGTTGGTCTGAATATTTTACTTCAAAAAAAGACAGTTTGTGTTTCTGGTAATGATAATGAACAGTGATTAATAATCAAAATAAGGAACCAGTGGACTTTCATCCACAACTTAACCAATATATTGTCAATAAAAAAGGCAATCTGAGAATATTAGGACCCGTGATTTCCCAAATACTATACTGATAACTCACAATCCAGTAAAAGGAAAAGGTTGATGAGACAGCAGGATGCTTGTGCACTGCTCACAGACTCTTTTGCTGCTACTATCACTTGCAGTAAGCCTCTAAGTCAGCATCAGAAAGAGATAAATACAAATAGCTCTTTAGTGATAATGCAGTGTCACTGTCTCTCTCCTGGCAAAAGTTAAGTAATAAATGATAATTAGTGTAGAAAGAGCATTAGATATCTCTACTGCTGATGAGAGAGAAGGCAACCAAGATGGGAGAGTGAGTCTGGCTTTGACAAACTACCAAAAGGGCAAACATTGGCTTGAAGAGAGAATCCTTTGGAAGCCTCCAGGTTCAGGCATTCTGTCAGCCAGTAGTCCACAGGACTCTGCAATTCCCTATTTTGATCTGTTTATCCTCCTTCTAGACAAAGACAGAACTTCCTTTCCTACATCAATCTCAGCTACCCTACTAACAATATTCTTCCAACAAGTTCCATATGGTGATGGACTTCTTTCTTTAAAGGTAGTAGGCAGGGGAACACTAAAGTTTGACACCAAGAACTTCCCGTACCTTGTTGAAACCCTAGAGTACATGAGGTGCTTCCTTTCCTTCCATCTGTGACATGACAGATTGTTCTGGTTGGGCCTAAAATCTTCAAAATTATTCCTCCCCTCCTAGTTTAATCACTTAATTCACTTCGATAAAGTCCACAGCCAAAAAAACTCCTATTAATTTTGATGGATGTTACAGTGTGGTTTGGAATGCACTAATGACTTATCATGAACACAGATAGCAAGAGGTCCTTAAAAAACCAAACTGAAGCAGAACAGAAAGCCCAAACTAAATTATGACCTTAACACATGTTTGAACACTGGTGAGCACAGACAAATGTTACAAAATTCACCATTTCATCTTGGTGGTGTTAGGCTAATGGTTGGACTTGATCTCAGAGTTTTTTCCAACTTAAAAGATTCTACGATTCTATTCTATGACTCATGTTTCTTAGGCAACCTAGGTATAGGCAACGTATTCTAGCCTCTAATATCTTTTAAAAATACTAATCTATTAACAAGCCTGCCAGTCTACAGGAATGCAGAATGATGTACTGTAACTTTCTTGAGGGATGTCAAGATGACAACTTCCTCTATTCAAAGATAAACCCACCAACTTGGCTTTCAGATACATAGCAAGATCAGTACATATTCAATAAGCCATAATACCATGGGTTTTGGTGCTCTTTCCTTGGTAAAATTATTAAGTAATTTATCTTGAATCTCTTACTGTGGCTGAAAAAGCCTTCTTTTACTCCTCATTTCTAACAGCTGAGAGTATGCACATGAAGAATTACTCATATTCATCTTGTCATGCTGTCGTAACTTGGCCCCACTGTTGGTTTTTTAGTGAAAATCTAATTCTTGACAGAAAGCAGATTAAAATCCCAATAAAAGAAAACATGAGGAGTAGCAGCAAGTGTCATAACACAACAGCATCAGCAACTCCTGACAGATATTGTTACAGCACTAAGAAAGTACCTGTCGTTTTCAGTGATTTTGATCTTTGGCTCTTCTGATGAAGAGGACAACTACAAGTATAATTCATGCTATTTTTCTATTGCTGTTGGTATGCAGTTTGTCAGAATCCAGCACAACACCAAATCCTATCACAAAAACAAGAAACCATTCAAGCAACTACATAAAGTTTGCCAGGGCTGGATTTAAATTGCAAATATTCATCATCATCATCATCATCTTCACCATCACCATTTCACAAACTGTTATTTCTTCTTTTTGTGTAACTACTTATAACTAAGCAAATGACAATCATAAACCAATTTTTCTAAAATTTCCTTGCAGAAAAGAAGTCTGGGTAAGAACTAGGTTTAATGATTAAAATGAAGGTTAAAGTACACATGTGACAAGCATTCCACTAACAAACTGTTTTGGTGGATCTTTATCTAGTTTCTTCCACAGCACAATTTGCTGATAAATCTGGTCCTAAAAATGCTTCACGGAAAATAATTTAATATTCAACTGACATTAAATGAAAGCCTTCATATTAAAGGATAGCTGTGTGATTTGATGCTTGGGGGAAAGAAAAAATAAAAGGGAAATGGAAATTGATCAAGCTGATATTAAGTGAGTTTAATGGCTTTTGCTGCTAACATCTGTTTCTGTTCAGTAACAGGAACAGATTTTTACTCTTGGTAAAGGACAACTTAAATGTAAGACCACACAGCCTAATAATAAGATTATTTGCAGATATTTACAAAGGCTGCCCTTAGGCCAGGATTTTTAGCAGGAATAAAACTCATCATAATAGGCAAAGATGACCAAGAAAAACAAACAAACATAATTTGGGAAGTATTCACAGCCAAATCTCTAAACTGGCTTAGTTGAAATAGTAGCCCAATACTACCACGCTAAAATCTTAAAGAGCTCTAGGCCATTATGTCCTGGGTTTAAATGCAAGTGCAGCAGTCTGACTGCATGAAGCACATAGAGATAAAAGAAGAAAAAACCAGTAGCAACTACCACCATTGTTTATAAAAACTTATTTCCGTAGCGATAAATCACAGCCTACTTGACAGGAGATTTGCAATTTTAACCCATATAGTATGTACAAATGTTGGACACTTGTGAAAAGAAGATGATGCACTTACACTTACTGTAGAACTACTAGAAGTTGGGTTTGGTTTGGCTTTTGTTTTTTAGGGGGATTTATGTTTTCATTCATCTGAACGGTA
The DNA here is from genome assembly GCA_013397175.1 of Platysteira castanea. Lineage (NCBI taxonomy): Eukaryota > Metazoa > Chordata > Aves > Passeriformes > Platysteira > Platysteira castanea. The sequence goes on from VYXC01000743.1 coordinate 1,809,456, forward strand.
TCAATTTTTAACTGCATTTAACTCCTGGAAACTTTCCAGTTGATTTACACAACTGAAAAACACCACAAGACTTATATCAGTTCATTGACACAGAAAACCAAGTTGACATCCTTCTCCAGCATCCCTTCCATTTTAGCCAGCTAAGCATCTTTCTGAAAGACATTTGGCCAAACAGGTCTCCAACACTCCTCCAGGGATGAGGATCCCTGAGCATGCACAAGAAAGAGACTGTCATGCTTCATTACAGCCACAACTGAGGAAGTTTTCCCAATGCCAGTTCAAGCACACTACTTTTTGCCCTACACACCATAGGTACTGGAGATGATTCCCTTCCTCTCTGCCTTATCCAGGCATATCTTCACCCCTCAACTTTCTTTTCTTTAGACTAAGCAAAACCACTTTTCTTTCCTGACTATTCTCTCTGCTTTCTCCTGAACTCACTTCAGCTCCTCCAATTTTATTTTTCCTTAAAGTGCAGTGCTTAAACCAGCCATATTATTACATCTGGGGCCTTAGCAGTGGAAAGAAAAATAGGAAAAATACTTTACACTAGGGCTAAAGTTCTCTTTGTGCTACAAACATAAGTGTATTTTTTGATACAGCAATGATATTGCAGACTTATTTTTACCTTCAAATTCACTGAAAACCCTAGAATCTTTCTCAGAGTCATCAGCTGCCCTGTGCAGAGAGAGGCAATCTGTAGAAAGCTGAGCACTTCTCCTAGCTGAATCTTTATCTAGTTTCTTCTGACCATTTTCCAAAGACCATTTTGAAATCTAATCTGTTCTTACAAACATATCTGCAGTCCTTTATTCTTTCTTCACCCATGCATTAGTGAATACACTAAGCAAAACCAGATACCTGGATAAATCTTTGCAGATTTATGCAAAACAACCTCCCATTCTAATAGCAAACCACAAACAACTTTTGTGGTTCTGTCTAATTTTCTAGCAATTTCTGCATTCTACCTATAGTATATATTGATGTACAAACAGACTAGTGAATGAGATGCTGGGGAGCAGGGCTGAGGAAAGGGGTCTGGGGATCCTGGTGGATGGCAAGTTGAATGTGAGTCAGCAGTGCCCTGGCAGCCAGGGGGGCCAAGCATGTCCTGGGGGGCATCAGGCACAGCATTGGCAGCTGGGCAAGGGAGGGGATTGTCCTGCTCTGCTCTGCACTGGGGAAGCCTCACCTCAAGTCCTGCGGGCAGCTTTGGGTGCCATAATATTAGAGAGGTCTAAATCTGTAAGTGGGGATCCAAAGGAAGGCCAGGTGGATGGTGAAGGGCCTTGAGGGGAAGCCACATGATGAACATCTGAGGTCACTCGGTCTGTTCAGCCTGGAGGAGACTGAGGGGAGACCTCATTGCAGTTACAACTTCCTTGTGAGGGGAAGAAGAGGGGCAGGCACCAATCTCTTCTCTGTGGTGACAGTGACAGGACCTGAGGGAGTGTCAGAATAGGTTTAGGTTGGACATTAGGAGAAAGTTCTTCACACAGAGGGTGGTTGGGCACTGGAACAGTCTCCCCAGGGAAGTGGTCACAGCACCAAGCCTGACAGAGTTCAAGAAGTGTTTGGACAATGCTCTTGGACAAATGGTGCGACTCTTGGGGAGAGTGCTGTGCAGGGCCAGGAACTGGACTTCGATGGTCCTTGAGGGTCCCTTCCAACTCAGGATATTCTATGATACTGTATTTATCTTTAACACATTCCACAACTCCGTTTACCTGAATGTTAAATTAAAAAAGGCCAAAATTTCCCTAAAATACATTTTGACAGTTATTTATTTCTTTCAGCTTGCTAGTTTATTGACTCGAATGTAAACTCAGACACTGTAACTCAACAAGAGCTTTCACTCTCTGCTGAGTATCCCTATTCACTGGCAAACAAGAAAGCAACAGATTTCTTCCATTTTACATTTTACAAGATATAAAAAACCATATGATGTTAGAATTGATTCAATGATAAAGACAAAAGTTTTCTGAATTGAATTGCAAATAGAAGGATTTCACCTGGAAACATGTTTAAAAGACTCAAATTTCAGAGAAGTGTCTATGCATTCAAAAACTGGAGACAGTTAGCAAGCAGTACATGTTTTTTCCTGGGTTCCTAAGAATCCAGATCACCCACCTCATAAACTCACTAGGTGGCACTGCATGCACGTCCAGCTGCAACAACTTCTGCATGACCAGAAATTCAAGAATGGCTTAATAAAATACACCCTGAAGCACAGAGTATGTGCACATATTTGTGGCCTCACATAATTATTTCTTACAATAAAGCTATTGGAAACTTCTGTCTGAAGCGAGGATAATCTGTTTGTCAACACAATTTGCAGTTTCAGAAACTAAGTAACACAAGACCAAGTAAAAGCTACTTGAAGTGTATGCCTGTTAAATTCAAAGTCATACATCTTTACGTAGGAATCACAGTGTAATCACGAGGAAAATTACTCATACAAGTAAAAACTATAAAGAAGAAGTATCTGAAGAATTGGTTAATACATTAGGAATTCTGTAACTGTGATAAATATTTTAGAAATATTGCCTTGTAAAGATGTCAGTTTATGGGCTTAAATCCATGCCCAACTAGCATGATACTTAGGCAATTGATTTACACACATACAGTATCCAATATGAGGATTTTAGTAAATCCTTTAAGTCATGTTTGAAGATGATACTTAATTAAGGTCATAGCAGGAGAATTATGAACTGTATATTCATCCCCATAAGAAATAAAACATAACATTGAAATAAAGTCAAGTTCTTTGCTGGAGAGTTGTGAAACATTCCTGTTTGATTTGGAAGTGTTTCTGCTGCCCGGTATATAACAGTTGTAAAATGGTTGCTATGTACCTTAAGAAAAAATCATTTTATTTGCATAACTATGCTAACCCACGGACAAAGAGAAGTCCTTAGATATGGAGAAAGTTCAAAAACCAGAGGCAGTATGGGCACAGGTCTGCTCAGATCACAACCCTGATGAGGAAGCTCTACTGTTTTTAGCACCTGAGTACTTTGCAATGCATTCTACCATAAATATAGCACAGGCAGAGCCTGATTCTGATCCACAGGGCAACTTCACGGGGAAGGAAGGAGCTGGGCACACAAGGGGTGCTCACCTGCTAGAGGGCAACCATTTGAAAAGCAGCATCACCACCAGTACACTCTTAATAAGGAGTTCACTGAGTTATAGTGCTTCCAAGTGATTTGAACAGCCAGAAGGATGCTAAAATAACTGAACTGGCCACAATCATTCTGGCACCAATTCTGAGTAACACTTGCATAAAGAAATACCCTGGAATCTGCAATTGATACGGCATCTTCCATTAAAGCCATTTCACTCAGGTAAAGATCCTGAAGCCATTCAACTGGAGCTGTTAGCCAGAAGTTACCTAGTCCTTATGTTGTTTTCTAACTCTAATACAAATCAAAATATAGTATGTAAACTTCAATAGAGAGAAAGAAAACAAGGCCATAAAGGAACTTTTTATATGGACAGATATTTTTATAAACTTACTTCCGTGCTGTTAAACTCCAAAGGAATTTTTTCTAAAGCAATGTCCTCCTTTAAAGGCCAGTGTATCATCTATGTTTTGCAAAAAGAAAGGGACTGGCTAATCTAGAGCTTTTCTTCAAATTAGATGAATTTTCTTTCAGTTCTAATATAATTTTCATGTAAAGAAAATTCTGCCTATATTAAACATTGCACCAAAGAATGATTTACTATGCATTCTTAGTAATCCACGCAAAAAGCAATTTGCAATGATATGACAATTTTCTCAATATGAAGGAATAATACCACACAGTATATAGTAATCATTTGCTGGTTTTCATTTTGCAAAAATTAAGCATTTTTGTAAAAGGAAATTATCTTATATTCTAATTAGAAACTCACTATTTAATCCTGGCTAAAGGTAGGTAAGGATATCTAATACTGCAAAAATGTTCCTTTAATGAGATTAACACAAGTCAAAATTCTCAAATCTGGATTAATTTAAACAAGCAGAAGTATACACACTTAAAGCAGGATCTGAAGTGGAGTTAGTGCTTGTACTTCAGGTTTGATCATAAGTTCCTTAACAGAAGATAGTCAGAACACACATCACTAAATATTAGAAAACCATTTGAGAGAAAGTAGTCATGCACTTGTTAATAGGATTCCTCCATTCTTACACACTGCCCTCCCAAAACTTAATTCTCAAACAGATGCACACATACACACACATACACTGCTAGCTGGATAACAAGCAAATTTATGTATATTTTCCAAGCGAATGAACAAAAAGCCCAATGCTAACTTTTGGGGGTTGGGGGGTGGGGGGGAAGGTTTTACCAAGTTTGCAAAATTCAAATCACAAACCTGGCATCAAAAGATTAAGCCACCAAAAAGCAGATACTATGCTTCAACACATGACCATAGATGTTCAGCAAATACTTTGTCCAGGCTAATCAAAAGGTTTTAATTTTTTTTTCCCGTTTCAGCTTAAAGAATTAGTTCATTCCTGCTTTTGCTATGCAGAATCTTTTTGTTCCCATTTAAAAAAAAACATTTAATAAAACTAAATAAAACCACATTGCCAGTATTTGCTGGGCAATGGCTAATCTCACATGGATACACCCTTTAAATTAAATATTCAAGAGACAAGAGCTATTCAAATTAATTTACAATGACAATTTCTTATAAGAAGTAAGCTAATGCATTACCATTTAGTTACAAGACTACAAACATGAGTTTGGCCCAATGCCCACTAAAGTGAATGGAAAATCTCACACTAACTTCAAAGGACTTGGGATCAGTCCCTGTAACAACTACAAGAAGAACATTCCATTTTGGGTGATGCAGCTACATAGCAGTGGTTAATAAAGTCAATGTGTGTTTTCAGTGGTTGGAGCTTTTTTCAGGACAGAGTTATACTGGAATACTGGGAAGCAAATAGATTCATCTGCCTAATATGTTATTAAAAAAAAAATAAAAAAAGAACAAGCAGAAGGTCATATAGTACCCAGGCCCTCAGGGTATCAGAAGGTTGTGAGTAATCCCATATTATGCCACACTAATCTAATAGGAAAAACCTCACCACAGTAAGAATTCTCTTTGTCTCAAGCTGTAAAGCTAATTTTAGTGTAATCTTTTACAAAGCGTTTAGGGATGAGCATGCTCAGCTGGCAGGCAGTCACTGCCACCAAAGCTGGCCAGCGCTGCGCCTTCGGAACGGAGGCTGAACTTCCCGCGGCTCCTGCCTCTGGCAGCTGGAGGGAGCTCCTCAGTGACTGTTTGCATCACCCCCTACCCATGACAATGGAGGCTGTCACCTACTAATGAGAACCAAAGATTGCACTCATAAAGGATGAACATCATGTTTCTTAAATTATACCTCTCAGTGCAAGAGTTATTTTAAAATCTATGCTGTTTATATGCTTAACAGAAGTCATTCAGAGAAAACAGAATTTTTGAATGATAAAGTGGGCTATATCTATTATATGAAATAATCAGTATATTACAAAAAATGCAAAACCTCATTTCCATTTCTTACAGGAAATTTCTATATGGGCCTTCTTCGACATCAAGTAACTTGCAGGTTTGTAATATCTTCAATCCTGTTTCCACTATTTCCAAAATGTAATTTTTACCCTGTTTTCTGAATTCAATTATTTCACAAAGAGCAAAGGAAATTGGCTAATGGGCTATACAAGAATAAACTATTAAAACTGGCTGTGTAATGCAAGGAAACAAAAACAATGAGAAAAAATATTTTCCTCTCTAGTCACTGCTTGTTTCTTCAACCAATGAAAGACATAAAATTTCTGACAAATTGTGATTTTTAATTTGATGGAATTGACTGAAGTACTAAACTACATTTCCTTCTTGATAGCCATTTGAAATAACTACAATGTCTTGTATCATGGTAATTGTACAAAGTAAACTGGATAGAAAAAGATGTAATGCATTCTAACAGTCAAATAACAAAAGAACAAATATTGGACTCACTGTTAGTTGAATTATTACACCAGAAACTAATTGAATTCATAAATTTTAAATTTACCATTTATTTTATGCCAACCAGAATCTACATATGAAATTAATACACAATCACTATCAAGTTACAGCTAACATTTAAAAAAAAAGGGGAGATAACTAGTTGCAAATAGGTTATGCAGACAGTAAATCCAAGTTAAGTTTGCTGTTTCTTAAAAACAATTAATAATGGGGCTAAATCACACGTTAAGCATCCAGAGTCAGAGAAACAACAGTATTACTGCCAAAGCTTAAAAAAAAAAAAAATACACAAAGGCCAAGGATCTAAATGCAGAGAACAATTTTTTCATTACCACCATTATGAAATTAGAAAACATACTTGTGAATGTACAGAAAAGCAGCTTCTTAATCCCGTATACTTACATTATTGCATTCTCCCAGGAAATACAGTGCAAATCCATCAGCTTTTGTAGCTGCCAAAGCAATAACAAAAGAAATAATTGTACTCCCAGGGATAAATCAAACTTATACAACATCTTTGAGGTGAAACCACAGATTCAATTCCACTTTGGACAAATATCTACCATTCTAAAGGTTAAGGTCTTTTGCTGTGTCCCCTAAAACTTCCAAGAGTCTACAAAGTTAGAGGTACCACAGAGTTCTTGCTTTCTCCATTGACATTTACTGCATTCTGAAAGATAATTAGAAACAACTTCTTTATACATCTATACTCCAAGGCCTAATGTTGGTAAATGCAAATTAATTCACACAATAGAAGTAACATAAAAAAGTGTATTTACAATATAATCCGTCAGATACCATTATAATTTCTATGAGTAAAATAAATGCCATTTGTAAATGTTAAGCTATATTTGTCCTTGCCTTAAGAGAGAAAATCATGGGAAAATGTGGAGTTACAAATACTGCCATAAAAATGTGTTTCCAAACAAACTGTTTCTATTTTCTGCACCTACCCCATCTTAAAAATAAGTTCCTTAAACTCTCAAAAGTTTAGAGTCAACCAACCATCATAACTTACTCTCAAAATCAGAACAGTGTACAGCAGACAATGTTTTTCACCCTGCTTTACACAACAGACTTGCATCATGTGCCTGTCTTTCCAAAAGTAAATAAATATTCTAGCCAGTAAAAGACATATCTGGTACCTATTGTCTTATGAATGAATTCAGGAATCCTTTTAGCACATTTCAGGGGGAAAATTATACCTGTGTGCAATCAAATCAAATGGCTTTCTTAATTTCTTTGACAAAAGGAAAAAAGTTCGACTGTGTAGTTACTTGCTCGTTGTCAACTGCACAACATTGGTAAGAGTTGAGGTCACAGTAATTTGCATTAAGATTTTAAATCCTTCAGTTGTAGTACCTAAGTATATTGAGCTACAAGGCAAATGAGTACTGCAAAGGAAATAACACAAAACACCCTCCCACCTGCCTTAAAAAAGAAAAAAAAATTGCAAAACATGAGCACCATGTCTTGTCTATTAACAAATTTGATTTGCTGTAACTTGGACATCAATATCCAAATAACAGCTTAAGCAAAATCACTAGAGAAAAGGTCCTTTTAAAACATCATATACATAAATCAGAACTATTATTCATCATTACAAAATGATGAAGTAGCTGGCATGGTAAAACCTTTCTAAAGAGCTGACTGAAATCTACTGTGGCACATCCTATTGAAGTCTGAGTCCATCCACTCTGGCTAAAAAGAAGCCAGATTACACTTATATTGTTATTGAGAGTTTTTTTTTGTTTTTAATTTTTATCTTTTGATCATATGCAGTATTTTCTTACCACAAAAGGTACTTATATCATAGAAAAAAATAGTTAAACAACTGAGTTTAATCTGACATCACACAGAAGTTATGCCTTCTTCCAGTGACATTTCAGTTTTGTTTCAAAAAGACGTATGCAGTGGTATTACCAATAGTTGTTTTTTTTTTTTTTTTTTACTTTCAATATTGAAAGTGCAACACCATTATAACCAGAATATTCTATTTTTTGGTTCATTTAGCATGAGAGTCTAATTTCACAATTGGATATGCAACTCTCTCCAAAGATGAAATTCATTTAAGTGCAGCTAGGGATTCATGGAGGGACAGAAGGTGAAGTAAGTTCACACCGAGAGAACATCCAATGAGAACATCGTTACCCCTCAATACCTGTCTTTATTAATTAAACCACGTAAGAAATGTGCTGTGCACTGATGCTGAGTAACAGCTCAGAGACATCTGATTCTCTTTCTTACCTATTTTAATGATGCTGCTCAGTTCATACAGAAGCAGTTGGTTATCTCCTCCTGTATCCAGGCGCTGTTCTATGTAGCTGTTTAATTCGTACACTACACCTTGCATATTCGTATCCTGGTACTATGGAAGCAAAGATGAGAACATTTTAGAATAACTCGGATGTATTTTGCAGGTTTTAAACATAAAAATTAATTAAAAATAATAGTTAAGATTTCAAGCAGAACTGTCCTAATCCAGCTGCCTGAAGAACAAGGTCACTCCTAAGCAAGAGGCACAGCACTCCACTCTCTGTTCCATTAGACATTTGTTCAAAGCACATCGAGAACATCACTGAGCAATAAATAATCACCTAAACTGGGCCAGGGTCACGGAAAATGTCTACAGAAAATGAGAGAGATTATAATTATAAAGTAAGCAGACTTCAACTCCTTCCTTTGAAGCTCCTAATCCACCAGGAAAGGAAGCAAGCAACTGCCTTAGCTAACATCTTTCACCTCAGATTCATGCGCCAAGTGACGGAACTGTGCCAAGCGCCAGAGCTTTCAGGTGGTGGTAGCTCAGGAAACTCAGCCTTTCAAACACAGAAACAATTAACATCAACCAAGTGAATGACAAAAATCACAAGTCAAAATCATGCCAGCCACTGTGGCCTCATAGGCATTTGTTTCAACTGATGATGGCAGACACAAATCAAATCTGTTGGCAGATTACAAATCAGTTAGGATATTTAGATGGGAGCCATGGGGTGCTGATTGCTGGTATGATGGAACAGCATGACATGGTTAAAATCTCACAGGAAAGGAGATGCAGCCTCCCTTCAGGGGCCCAGCTGCATTTGTTTATCCATTTCCCGAGTTCTGAAGGGCTGATAAAAACAGCAGTAAATGTGTATGTGTAGCATGACAGCATCACGAACAATAATTTCACAGAAAGAAATACTTGGCACTAAGTAAAGCTTCATTACCCTGCCCAAAACTGGTAATGTGGTAACTGAAGAAAGTAATACGGTCAATCACTTACTGAACTCCATGATGCAGTAAATTACATTGCTTAAACTAAAAATTAAGCTGGTGATATTTAGACAAATTAATGTTGCTTGAAAGACTAAGGCTTATTCTCCTGCTCATTCATACTTCAGAGCCAAATTTAATATAGATCAGACTAGTATAAACTACTATTGAAAACGCTATAAATGTTCAGAGTACCACAGTCATCCCCACTATCACTCCCATGTTTATGTGCATATATGTAACTCTGCTCAATATCTTTCTAGATCTCCTCTGTCTGTAAATGTGGATAAACCTCTACATGTGCCACTTACTGATGGATTATGCACATAACTTACACAATATATTTCATGATATAACTTTTATTCCCACTATTATTCTCATGCATACAACACACTATGTCATCAATATAGAGCATATAAAGATATATATATATCTAGGATACATTTTGCTGCTTCATCTCAAAAAAAACCCCAAAAAGCTCCACAAACAAAAAATCCTAAATGCTTGCTGGATAATATCAATCCCCAGTTTCTTTAAATTAAGCAGATCTTAATCTTGACTTTAAAATGGCTCCTGAGAATATACAATCTTTGCCATGACCTCTTCTTAATCTGTTAATCTATTGCTCCACATGGACATATTAGAACATTTGACTCCTAGGCTGTCCAAATATTCTCAATGTATAACAAACCTGACACTTCATAATCTTTTCTGTAAAATGATGTGATGATTATACATTTTGACAGGAATGTAAGGTCACACTGCATAAATGCATAAACTGCTGCAAGTCTTGAGTTTACAATACAGCATGCCACCACCAATATTAGCACCATATGGCAGCTGGCAAGCTTCCACTGCCTGCCCTCTGTTGTGTCCCACATTTACTCCTGTATGATTATTATTCAAAGAGAGAAAACAAAAGCATAGTTCCATGCAAGTGGAGCTTTTATACTTACAACATGCAGCCATAAGTAGCCATAAAGCAGGAAAATGGTGAGCAAGAGTCTACATTATCCAGAGGTGCTAACCCCAGTCTGCAAAAGTATGTGTAGCCACATACCCTAAAGCAACAGCAGCTAATCAAGCACACATGCACAAAGCCTTCATCATGTGGAAAAATGCCTTCTCAGAACTTGGAAATGAATACATATCTCTTCGCCTGTGACGCACAGTCAGGATTTAAATCAAATCTTCAAAGGTTAAAGCTAATACGTTAAGAGAACGCATCATCAAAATGAGCCCATTGGCATAACAGCCATGGCAGAATAACTACTTTCCCTCTAATCAAGCAGCAGTTCCACATGCATAGTAATTATATAATAGCTATGTGCCCTTTATCCTCACCTCTGCAACATATGCTTCCAAATGTTTTGTAAGCAGGGCAAACCACTGCACGCACCCATCACTGAATAGATGAGAGCTGCGTAATGCAGGCTGTTGTTACGTGGCACGCGCCTGGTACTGACCATCTGTGGACCCACAACTGGCCAGAGGAATACAACTTCTCCAGATTCACAATTAAGTAGTTCTGCCACTTAGATCAATCATCAACAAAGAATTACTCCATCATGCTGTGCAATGGTTTTCCTTTTATTACAGTAGAGTGAAAGAGTTTTTTTATTACATTCTAGGCATTTTAGATTGGATAACCACAAGTATGTTTGGTTGAAAAGCCACAATAGTCTTTATGAAACCACGTATTTAAACACTGAATAAGTCATCAGCAAACTCTGGTACAAGCACTACCCAATGTGGTTGCTAACACAGACTTGTGTATATTTGGTGTAAACTTTTGGTGTAAAACTTACTTCAAGAAAGCAACTCCTCAAAAAAATTCAACACACTTGGTGGAAAAGGAGTATTTATTATATATGTACATTATCATATGGAGTAAGTACAATTTCTTAATTTGCAATTTAAACATTATTAACACTCATCAACTTTTCCTTAATTCATTCTTCCCATTGCTGATTTCCTTCTATTTAAGATTCAGTGTCTACAAGTATTTTGCTATACTTATTGTACAATTCTGAATTTCAGTGACATTACGTAAAATAATTCAACTGGACTAAAAACTAGTTTAGCACTATCACATTAGCATCATATTTCTAGTAGCTGTGTATATTTTAAAGCTATGAAAATGGACTGACAATTAAGAAGGGAAATCATGTTATAAATATTCATATTAAAATCTATAAATACGAAATAAGGTTGTTTTTACGGGATTTATGTAAAAATATTTATATGGCTCTCAGTCTTTAGAATATTGCAGTGCAATAGAAGACAACAACCCATGACAGGTGATTTAAGAATAGTTTTGTGACTTAGAACTAAACAAGCAGGCTAAGAACAGAAACATTAAAGGAGATACTGAAATACTGTAGAGTGAGATGAATTTTAAGTATTCATTCATGGAGAAACTAATATTCAAGTACACAATTTAATATCTAAAGCAAAAAAAAAACAAACAAAAACATTAAATGAAGATTAATTTCTTTGCTTTGATGCTCATGGGGCAGCTGTGCCAGAGGCATTTTATGCTTTTGCAGGAAAGAAAAAGTCCTTCTGCTGCAACAAAAAGTCTTCATTAATACAGCAGAGGGTCATTAAGTGACAACATGATCCAGAAGATGATATGTTTTCTCTGTAACTTCTTAAAATGTCTTATGAATAGCCATGAGAAGAGTAAGGGTCTATGTAACACTTACTCCCTACTACAGAGCTGTTCCTCCACAGCAACAAATGCCTGGTTCTGCAACAGAACCTGGTTCTTCTGCAGGTCTCAAAGTGTATGACCCTATCAGAGACTAGAGTTAGAACAAACAAGTAGCCCAAATTACATTTAATGTGGAGAGGGATAGCCAAATGTACTTTGGGGATGCAGAAATACAATGGACGAGGAGAAGGTTAAAAAACCAAACTAACCAAACTCGAATGTCCTGGTAAAACTGTGCCATCCCAGGTTTCCCTTATTTCATTTGCTATGCCAGAGGAGGCAGAGGGTGAGGGGAAATACCTGACTCTCACCACTGTGCAGGCTGCTTGGATGGAGTGAACAGTAAGAGCCTCAGCAGGGCTGAGTGACCCGGTGCTACACATTGTATCCAGCACCACCAACTCCATCCAATTCCAAGGCACTCCAGAGGTGTCACAGGGGCCACACCATGGACAGATGGAGGAGCACTTGAAACTGAGGACATATATTTAATCCAAGACATGTAAGCAGGTCAAAAAGAAAAGAAAAAACAAAAAAACTCCAACCAACCAACCAAACAGAAACACCTCAAACAAATAAAAAACCCCACCAAAACCACAAAAACACAAACAAACCAACTACAAATCAACAACAAAAACAGGTTCAAAAAACTAACAACAAAAACACTTTGTGAAATCAAAATGACATTCTTAGGAAAGAAAAAATGAACTCAGCTGTCCAGGTGAGAAGGAATCCCTGGACCAGGATTAGGATCTCTTGGGGCAGAGGTTCTTATAAGGAACTTCAGTTCTTGAATGGTGTGAAATCAATAAGACCAAAGGATTTACATAGGGCCAGGACATTGTAAATAGACACAGGAGTTTAAAACACCTATTCTCTATCTGGTTACACCAGTTAGTATTTTAGATAACCAGCTTCTTCAAACCACCTAAATTAAACTGTCAATGGCAGCATCAAAACTTGCAGCTAATAAATTCAAGTAATTTTGTGCAACATTTTACACAAAAGAATGTCCTTAGGCAGGGACTGGATTTCTCCCAAGGTTTTTCAGTCATCTTTTTAAAACTGACAGCTCCTCTCTTCTCTATTAGCATACTACAGAACACAGGCAGCTGCTGAACCAAAAACAACCAAAATCTTCTCATAAACTTCCAGCCAACAAAAGTTTTCTTTCCTATAAAACTATAGTCTTGGCAACAAGAGTCATCAGGGAAAGAATTTAAAGACAAACTAAAAAAACCCCTCCAAATAGAAAAAGAAGAACATCTGTTTGAAGTCTTAATGGTCTGAATTAATTTAACATTTGATTGAGATGTCAGTCTAAAATATTTCATGCTAGGTATTTTCATACTTGAGCAGAAGTGTAAAAAGACAGGTCTTACATACCTAAGTTCTCAATGCCATTGATGTTTGCATTATAAAAATGATTTTCCAACAGCAACATTTCTGCACTTCTTTAAAAAAAGAATTTTTGACACAAAAAGAAGTAAATAAACTAAAATATTTGATGCCTTTTGCTGAAATAGATCTGTTTTCCCCTCTCTAAACTAGCATTATGAAAAATCCCATATGCACAGTTACCATCCTGATTTAAGAGACGTTCTATATAATTTTCCAGTTGCATCCATAACTTCTCTTCTGGAAAGATAATCAATACTTCTATCTTTTCTAAAGAAATACTATATGTCCTTTTAAGAATTTTGGCACTACTACTTTATTTTCCCACACAATAAGTGGCTTTTTAAATTGAGGAATATTCTTTTTTGTGTTTCTGGTTTTTTTTCTTCCTCACAAAGGAATGCATAACTACAAAGGAACATATTGGTGACTAAATTCAGTCCCTTGAAGGCACAGGCAGCCTTGTAAGAGACATTTAGTTTAAAAGTACCTAAAATCTTCATTCCATGTGTCACTAAACTTTACCACAATGAATATTCAGACATCTAGTGTAGAAACAAAGAAGGCCAGACGTGTAAGTATCACAACAGTCATCTACTTCTTTAAATGCAAGAAATTATTTTATTTTAGTTATATTAATGTTATTGCACCTCTGATGACCAGTGAGTATAAAGAAAGAAACGGCTGCAGGGGGGAAAAAATTCAACCTATTTGATTAAATCAATGCTAAAATTTATTCAAGTCATTTTTATGTCTAGTGAGATAGGTAGCGTACATGTTTGCCATCTATGTTTATGTGTACTGCTACCTTTTCTAGGCCTGGTACTTTCAGTGGCTGCAATATTTTGAATTGTTTATCTGCATTTATGGCTAGTTCCCATCTTGCACAGAAACTGGTGTTTGTTATTTTGGGGCACAGATGACCACGAGGAAAGTACATTCTAATAACAGTAAAAACACACATAAACTGCACATGTGAAGAAACAAAAATATGGATCCAGACTTCATTAAAAAAAAGAATTAAAAACCACAAAACCCCCAACCCTATAAAAGGGTAATCAAACTACGTGTTTCAAGGTGGAAATGCCAAAGGATGTGAAATCCTTGGACTGAGAAGAAAGTGGTAAGCAATCTTACAGTGCAGAGATGGCTTTCAGAGGAGCAGTGAGCTTGGAGAGGAAACTCCAAAAAAAAAATCAGAAGAGGTAACTGGGCTTGGCTGGAGTAACCCGTTTTTTTTAAACTTGGACACTGGAAAGCAGGTAACTATAAAGAGCAGTCTTAGCTGAGGTGATTAATTATAATGCTTGTACATAGCCTCAGAGAAAACTGCTCCTACACGCATTTGCCTGACGTATATTCTTCTTGTTTTGACTGGAGAGGACATGGGTTAGAACTTGCATGGTAAATAAAGTTTAACATTGCAGCATCATACACAGGTATTTATGAATTTTTTCTTCACTCATCAAACACCTTCACAACAAAAGCAAAGAAGGGAAAATACAAGGCCTTTTGGCAGTACAGGCCCTATTACGATGCAAACCAGCTCTCTCACTCTGCACAAAAAGGACTCACTAGTTTTGAAGGCACACATTTCCCAGCCTTTTTATGTAGCTAATTTCCAAGCCTCAGAGAGATGGTGAACACCTTTCCTAGAAGAAGCTTCCTGCCCCATAACTCCCACTCACTGACATCCACTGTAACCTTCCCATCAGCTCCTTCCCTGTTACCAAATGGTAACACTGAAATAAATTGCTTCACAATAGGAAAAATACATCATAAAAAGCAAAGGCTTCACTTATGAGAAAAGAACAATATGATTACATAGAAGTAACCATGTAATCTGTTATTAACTGTAAGGCTCATAAAACTTAATAAATATTTCAATTATATCACCTCTCCAGATTATATAATAAAACAACATAATGAGCTTCAGTTTAACTTGACAAGACTGAATATTGCTCCTCTTTTTAAAAAGCTTTTCATAAAATGACATTCCCTCCTAATACTTGACTTGCAGGCACTCTAAAGACACCATGTACAAAATTAAAAATAAACTTCTTCATTTTCCTACCACTGTTGCTTATCACTACCACACTATTCACAAGGTTTTCTTTTTAAAGAAGTCAGCTTATACAAGCATGTTCTCGTGACAATAGGTGCAATGCCATTTGCAACACTTCTAAAGGCTAAATATATATTTTTATATATATTTATATTTGTTCTAGTTCCCTTAACTTTTTGATTAATTTGTTCTGAGTTCTGGGACAGCATGGAAACATTTAAATCCCATCATTAATAAGGAGATACTATAAGGAGCAAGCTTGCTTTGCCAATGTGTCGTAAAGAGCCCAAACCTTTATTATCAGTTGCACAGTGAAGATACATGCAATTACTGCAACTATTTACTGAAAACACACTTGCTTATTCTGTGACTGGCAGTGACATACTGTGCTGGGTGCTGGCTGGTGCCAAGGCAGCTGCCAAAATGCTGCAAGTCCAAAAAGGGGAAAGGAGATGATTAAAGTATCATTCCTGCTTCCAAGAATAAAGTACTGTAAATTAGCAAGTCACTTGCTAGGTAATAATTTTCTGGTGTTTATATGGTAAACTTCTGCAAAGTGAATTGCTGTTGGCATTGCCAGAGTTTACAAAGCAAAGGTACTTGCCAAAAGGCAGCTTCACTGGAAGTATTGTTCAAGTAAACATGGAATGGAAAGTTATTAAGCAAAATGAACAGCTAATTTTGATATGATCATATCAGGAACATTGAGTATTTTCACTTTAACTTAGAATCTGAGGTACAAAAGAGCACACAGTGATCATGGGAAACTTAGCAGCACGTAGAACAGAATCCTGGCTATAGTTCATGAAGGAATGGGGTTATTTTTGCCAACTGAAAAGAATAACATGTCTCCAAAGCACGCTCTTTTCACTAATGCTGTAAAAGAACCACATCTTTAGTCTAGATGTACATAAATACATATGCACTTAGTGCTCAAACTCACACTCCTCTGTTTTCATTTCTTTTGCAGATGAAACAACAAAATAACAAAGTATTCAGCTTAAGCCTTCTTCATCCAAGTAGTTCAATAGTTGGTTTTCTTTCTGAAATCCCTCTGCCCAGAAAACTACTTATGTAGCTAGGATGGATGGGATCAGCCAACACACATCTGCACAATAAGTAAGCAGAAGAAACTCAGCATTTCCAAGGATGTTCCCAATACTACATCATGTGAAAAGGAGGTTCTGTCCCCAGTTACATATACTTCATGAACACTGGAAATTAGTACTCAGAAAAAAGTTCACAGGTTCACTGGTCACAGATGCTCATGAGGTATTTTGTAACCAGAGCTGCTCTTACGCCAAAAGCAATCTACAAAAATCAGAAAATCTTTCCCCTCCACCACCCATCAGATGTTATGTCAGGCCAAATGAGGAAATCTTTACATATAATTTCTGAACACTAAAATACTGACAAAACTCCCAGTAGTAGACCAGAATTAAAAATAATAAATTTTGAAAAGTGTCTTTTTTATTCTACAATTCTCAGAATTTAAAATACATGGAGGTTTTCTCCTGTTTTCTCCTACTTTCTCCTCTCTCCTTCTTTCAAAAACTTGAAATGAAGCGCCAACCGCCAGGTTTGCTGTTTTATTTTAATTTTCTACTAAAAAGCTTAAAATGATAATACATTCAAAATGCAGTTCCTATACAACAGGAATTCAAAACTTCTATTTCAAAATTTCTTAAAAATTCAATGTGTGAAATTGCAACAGAAAACCCTTGAAAACAGTGAAATTTCCTTCCAACAATTAAAGATTTTTTTCAGTATATTCCTACCTTGTTTTCTAGCTAACGTGGTATTTTTAAGCAATCAGTGATTTAATTCTGCAATAAATTTCCTTTCACTGGCCTTAATTTTTCCTTTCCTATGATACAAGCTGCTTCTTGCAGACATTTTCAGGAATTAAAAATCCAACACTTAATGACTTCAAAACTCATAATTTTTCAGTCAGCATGAACATGCCTTTTTGTCTGAAAAACATTACTCATGTACAGAACTTCCCTAATTTAAATTCTAATTTATGTTCATATTTTAATTAAACTGGTATCTGTTTTAGCTGCTGCTGAAGAAAGAGGATGTGTTACAACAGTCTACATTATTATATATGACATTATTCAAAAATACAACAAACAAACCTGTTGATTTGTAGCATGGTGTATTACTGAGTACCTTCAAGTACTTTAAAAAAAGCCAAACCAAATTCTAGTTCAACACAGTATACATACCAAGTGCACAATGATTGATGGATAAAAAAACAAGGGAGAAAATGTTTACTTAAGAACATCTGAAGTATCATCTGCACCCTACTGATTCCAGGGCTTCAAGTGACAGCTCATCCATCTTTAGGAAACTCTAAGCCACTAGATACGATTTTGAGGGGCTGAGGTGGCTGCAACCAGTCTGAGAGACAGAGGGTGTGACTTGCAAGGCAGACTTCGGGGGTTCAGGGTTTCAGAACTTGCTTTTTTTGCCTTAAATAGCTCAGATGTGGGAATCAAGATATATTCTGTAACTCTGTTTTACAGAGTTCTAGGTAAATGTTTATCTACTAAATTAATGACAATTAAAATGAACTTTCTCACATACATAATTAGAACTTCTGAGATTTTTGGCAGATCTTTAGTTATTTTGAAATCAAAACAATATATATAGATAATAACAATAATTCTAGGTTACACCCTAAGTCATATTCTCTGTTATAACAGTAGCACACTAAGGGATGAACCAAAACAATGTTGAAAATTAATGAATTACTAAAACATACTAATTTTCACCTAAATTCTCAACACACGTAATAAATCCACGGCACATCAGGTATATGGAAAACATCTGCTTGAACAAATTCATTTTAGACAACATTTAATCTCTTTTTTGTAGACATGTATGAGGTGAACTTCAGCTCCCCTTTATCCCAGCCCTCTGCTCACAGGGTTACAAAACTAAGGTTTCTACTACCAGCCTTAGTTTTCCACTCCTTCCACACTCGAGCATTTTCCAAAGGGCTTCTACTGAGAGCAAGACCACCCAGCCAGTTTTTGCAGTCTTTCAACTTGCCCTGTTTTTAATATGTCTGACACTACAGTGCTCCTCTTGGGAACATGAAATAGTTTATGCAAAACATTCAAGACATTTAGAAAACAGGATGATTCCACCTCAGAAATTTGTAAGGGCTCTCCCATTTTATGGGGTCCCTCAGGATGGCAGGTCCCACCTGGGGGCAACAGATTGTCCTGTACTGATCTTTCCTCATTCACAGCAAAGGCACTCATTCCTAACAGATCCCTGTAATTAGTCCTCAATCATGGAATGATATTCCGCAGGACACAGTGACAATAAGATGCAAGGCTAGAGTTGAGAATCTAGTACTGAATAAGTTTTTTTAGGATTTTACATTACATTTCATGCAGAACACTGCAAATATTTCAAATTCGAGCATTTAACTCATTGTACCATACCGCATCTCAAAAGGGAATTATTAAATAGGGTATTTTTCTTCCCTTCTTATGCTTGCCATCTATTGAGGCAGTTACACTGCCTAAATACTCTGATGTTATGCTCAAAGTCCCATCAATTTCCTGGTTTCCATGAAGTACCTTTTTAAAACTGGATCATGAAAATAGCACTGGGAGAACTCTAAATGCAAAATACCCTTCAATTTATTTACAGCCAATCAAGTGTTCTTAATATTTGTTTTCCTTATTAACTGTTCTCTAAACAGTCTGTACAGCACTTTTTTCTCTGGAGATCCGCTATAACCAGGGAATAGAGTTAAATCTTGATCAGGGTCTATGGAAAAATCATCTCAAGTGAACTTCTTTTTAGAGGGGATAGAGAGCAGCACTTACCCTGCTGACTTCTTTAGGAGCCGTTTCATCTAAAAGGAAACAAACCAAAAAATTAGGCACTCTGGGAAGTTTCTGGACTGAATGAAGAACAAGATAAGAAACTTCAAACAAATTTTGCACATACGTACAAAACTTTTCTAACATGGTTTGATCAAGTGATTGAAATATCCTGAGACTGGCTTGCATTTACAATCTTTTAAAAACTTCTAAAGCTAAAAATCAATTGAAATTAGGACAAAGTACTTAGGAATTCTATCCTGACTTAATAAGAATACAAAATTTCATACATATCAGAAGTCAGAGGGAAGCTGGCACAGGCCACCAAAACACTACATTTCTATTCCAGTTCAGTAAGGCTATTGTTAACACCTCATAGTCTGAGAATTAAAGGCCTTTGCTACCAAATATATGCCACCAATATGCCTTCCTACAAGGAAGCTAGTGAGCAGCCTTAGACCTCTTGGTTTGAATATCATAGATGCTAGTCCTGTTGACTTCTTTGGACGTGGAAAAAAGTCTTGTAGCCATAAGAAAAGAAGAATATCACTGATGTGATCTGGCATAACATGTTAAAATAAAATAGATTGTGAGATTTTATTGTATATATATACACAAACAATAATGGTTTGTCCTTTCAAATGTAAACAGACTTTCATGCCTTTTTTGTATGTTTAATACATATAAATAAACACAGGTACAATATCAGAGCACCAGCTAAAACATTGAGTAGTATTTCTGAAAATGAGGGGAAAGCAGCTATACAGCAAGAAGACACTTGCCACAGGAGGAGTTTCCAACTTTCAGTTTAATCACATCAAAAGTAGCTTAAACACACATTCACAAACCTCCAGTTGGTTAGTTGTTTCTGAAAACATGAAGACAACTATTTGCAACCTTTTACTTGTTCCTAGGAATCAAAGTACTATACTTTGGAAATTAAAATTAAGTCAGGAAATAGATTTAGTCTCACAGAAAATATCATACGTTTATATTTGCCAAAGGCTTTTCATATCTTGCCATTTAAGATGAACTTTTAAACAATAAAGGTAGAAAACCCACACATTTTATAAAAAACATATTTAATACACAATTTCTGATGAAAGAATTCGCTATAGCAATACAGATTTCCCCTCGAAATTGAGTGATGCCAAGGAAAATAATATATTTCACAACCATGAGTGAATATTAGTCTTCTCTTAACCCCAGCCAAACGATATGCCACTAATTTACACATGCAGAACACAGACAAACTTAATTCAGCTCTTTAGGGCAGTTCTGTTGCTTGCAATGCAATGTGTAACACACACTGTGCCATGTTCAGTGATGTTATCTTCCTGGCCCAGACGAGTCTACATACCAGTTACAAGAACAGCCAGAGCTACGCTCAAAATCCATCTCCCCTACTATCTGTTTTCTGACACCTGTTCCTGAGCAACAGGAAATGTGAACAGCAGAAACAGTGATGACATGACAATTTCCTTGGAGTATACTCTCAGTTTTCAGTAACCAGTGGATCAAACTTTTGAATCAGTGGTGATACTTTTCTGTTTAAAGGATGGGGTTTTCTTCCTCACACTTTTGTGGGGTAGCAGGGGTGTTGATTTTGTTTGGCTGGTTATTAAACCTGAGTCACCAGCATTCTCAAAATTCTATGAGCTCCACAAATTTTATTATGTGTTCAAACACATAATACAAGGAAAACTATTTTATTTTGGATCTGCGCACTATGTATTTCATCTGATGCCCTCTATTCACTTTATTTATGCAGCCTGTGATTCTACAGATCTCTTAAGCAAGTCCTTCTCTGCTTCATACCCCATCTAAACCTTTCCTGGTTTGAGAGGACTGGTCTGGTTTGCTGCTGGTAACTCTCACCACTCCTATCTCCTCTGTCCCACTGCATCTTGCTGGAGTGGGAAGTCCAGAATTACAGGCAATTCTGTAGCTCAGGAGAACACAACTAGGACTTAAAAAATGACAAAGGGATGATTTAGGGAGTTTCTCTCTATTTGAAAGGAATAATTCTTTACATTTTACTTGTTTCTTGATAGTTACTAAACACTGGGCTAACATTTTTAAACGTTTATATTCTGTAATACTGATGTCTCTCTTTCAAAATTATAACTAAGACACCCTCTGCTGTTTGTGAAAAATTACTTTCCCCATATAAAGTAGTCAGCACTTATCAGAATTAACTTTGCCACCTCTTTTATCTCTCACTCAGTACCTTTAGTACCCTGGATAACTATATCCTAAAAAAAATTTTTAAATCTTATCTTCCAAATTAACTTCAACCCTGCATCCTCTTACCCAAGTCATGATGGATATATTGAAAAACGTGGGTAAATCATACTAGTGATCTCCCTCTACCGGAACAAAATCAATGTATTGTAACATATCGAATATAAATAACGACCACCACAATTCTCTCACTTTCACACCACTGTAAGACATAACTGCCACTGCAATTCCAGCTTAACTGCCCACACAGTTCTAATTAACAACTGCACAGTACACTACAGGTATACGTAATAATCATTATGGTAATTAAAGACAGCATCCATCTGGGAAAGCTTCCATACTAAACCCAGTGAAATAAGATAGGAAGAAACAGAAAATAAGAAAGGGAACAGACAAAAAATTCCACAGAAGTTTGTTGTTTGGCACAGTATAAATGAGGCTAGGTTTAGTTTGGCTTGGGTTCTTTTTGTTGGCGTGTGTGTGAAGAGGTGTTAAATGGTGTAACTTCATTTAACGGGAAAAATTCAGATTTCATTTTGCACATTAAAAAAAAATCCCATTTCTTACTTGGATTTCTGTGTGTGCATTTTAAAAAAACAAAACAAAACAAAGGCCAATAAGCTTTCGATGATTGCAAGAAACTAAACCAGAGTAGTCACAAAGAAAACTTTAATACAAAGCAAGTTTTCAACATCTCAGACATGAAATTTTGAGGCATTTATCATGGAAGCAATTATTCTAATGCCCGCTTAGTTTTATCACAGGAACTCTTCTGGAAAAACAATACTGACTCTCTCCCTGGTCTTATGCTGTTCTTTTTTCTGTGTAGTTAAATACTATTGCCTTTTTTTTATGTGTAGTTAAAGACAACTACTATTGTTGTTGATGACAGCAAACAAATGCTCAGGATTAATTCTGTTTATGAGATCCCAGATATCTCTACAGTCACATTTTCCTAAGGAACGTTTTCCCACACAGCAGATATCAGATTGACCTAATAATTTTTCTTTTGAAAATTTGCCTTAGGCTTCAGATAATAAGACACAAGTTGTTTGTAATGCTACTAGACCAGCATAGATATATTTGCTGCCTTTTTTTTCCCCTTGAAAAGTGTCATACACCTATAGATCAATAGAAATTCCACATAAATTTGTGTAGGTTGGTTAAAGACTGATGTCATCACCCTGAAATAAAGTTTACCAGGTTTAGCTTATCTCTGTGGTAGAGTGGCATCGGTCAGATGAAATTGGTCAGTTCATTTTAATTGCAATTTGCATCCTTGTTTTAGACATCTTGAATCTGGCAGCTTATGTCTCCACTGAATTTGTAAGATCTTTCAAAGACACCTCAACTGTGGGTGAGTTCCCTAAAGCAGTAAATATCACACATGCAACAGCAACTTCAAGCCATCACTCAAAAACGTTCATGCTTCTTAGTACACAATATCATTAAGCGCACCTGAACAGCTCTCCTGCTTTTCAACTGTCTGGATTTATTTCACAATCCAGAAGCACTTGTAGTGTTACTTCAGAGAAAACTAACTTAGACAGTTTGTTTAAACACAGACTTAGACATTGAAAGGAAATATTCATTAGATTGATCAGTGGTGGCGCACTGTTTCTTTCCCTGAAGCAGGACAAAACATGAATTCTAGCTATTTCACATGAACAATATCTACATTTTTATTTTTAAGTTCCTGGAAAAGGATGCTCACTTCTTCCTCTTCTTAAGTAACATACATCAGACAATAAATAAGGCCTGAACCAAGACTTCACTGCAGATGGTAAGCAGAGAAACATATTGTCTGCCAGGTGTCCCAAAATTTTAATTCACTCCTTTGCATATAAATAAACAGGGCACTACACACAATAGGATTCAGGAGACTGTGCATTTGACTTCATTAAACATACCTAAATCTGGTAAATTTGGAACCTTATTATTTTCTATGGTCTTAGCCCGCACTAAACTGATGAAACAGTTGGGAGCAATTTTGCAGGATGGCTTATTCTGGCCAGAAAACTTCCAAAAGGCATCTTCTGAAAGTCTCACCAGTCCTTGTGAGAACAGGAAGGCATGAGGAAGATCCAGGGTTTGCTTCTGTTTCCAAAATTGCTTAGTAGAACAAAACATACTGATGGTAGCTCCACATGTATACATCCATGATCATAAAAAATCTCAACTATACCATGTATGTGACCATTTAGACTAATCTAAGCAGGGCATTTCCACAAAATTATGATTAAAAAATTGTTTTATAATTAACATAGACATAGATTCTTACTTCTATTTAAATAGTAGGAAGATGGGTGTACCCTCGAACTTGTGGAATGATATCTACCCCACATCTGCTAAAAGTTTCATAAAATTCTGTAGAAGTCTCTCAAGTTTAATACACCTCAGCAAAAATCATGTTGGAACCTGGGCTCTGACCATCAGGAAGAAACTTAATAGTTTCCAGCAGTAAATATGCTTTACCAAGAAAGACTATGATTGTGTTTTATGGTAATTAGCCGATGACCTCATATCCTATCCAACATGGCTGTTGAATGACAAGAGTGTTAAACTGGTTAGCTCATCCACCTTATCAGTCAACGAGCTGCAATCACCATTGTTTATTACCAGAATGCACCCACAAGACAATGGGCTGAAAAGTGTGTAAAACAATTTATCATTTTTTCACACTTACCAGTTTAGAGCTATACCTTTGTGCCCATATCTACCCCTTTTCATGTCCGATGCAAAACTCTGCCTTGCTTTCACTTCACTAGCTGCACTGCAGCTTTAATTACATGTCTTGCAAGCATGTCTGGTGAAGGAAGTCTCTCATCCAGTAGAATCACAATTTCAGAATTACTCTTTTAAAATCAAACTTAATTTTCTCCCCTATTTTTTTTTTTTTTTTGGTTCCAGAAGCCCTGGTTGCCGAGCATAAGGTATCCTAACAGTTTACTGCAATGTATCCAAGCAACAGCATTATCACTAATAATCTGTCCTCGCACTTTTGAACAGAGCTCTTCCTTTACTTTTAAATATTTTTCAAATACCAAATTCAAACTTCAAAATTGAAGTTTTATTGTGTTCATCAGGTGTCTTCAAAGAGAAGGAAAAAATTACATTGCCGTTGGCTCAAATACTGCTTAGATATACACCATAAGCAATTCCATTAAAATCAATAGAACCAGAAATGCTTTTTTGTATTAAATGTCATGGCATTTCTGTAATGTACAGTGATTCAGGGCTGAAGGAGATGATTAAAAGAGAACACTGCTTGAAGCAGGTCCTACAAAGCTCCAAAACCTGAGTAAGCCCCACTGGATCTTCTCCATTGCAAGACATTTGGATATTTTAAAAACATGCATGCCTTTTGGACCCTGCTGGGTCTCTTGAGTTTGGCTTGTTTATTCCTAGACCATGAATACCTCTTCCCAACTGATAAGATGCCTGAAGAACTTTAAGGAAAGGCACTTCCTCCTCCTTTCCCAACATCTATATACAGCCCACACTCCAGTTGGAGCCCAACAAGGAAAAGGATGGGATCACACAGCTCAGTGCCATGACATTCCTAATCCTGGCACGGAGCGGGCCTTCCAAGGCTTGTTGGCCCAAACAGACCAAGAAATTTCAGCAGGTTGTCAGCTTCTGGAGCAGGAAATACTGCATATGGCTCAGTGACAGCAAGAGAACATAATAATCTTACACATGTTAGGAAGAATGTAATCTTTCACTTACCCTGGGGAAATAGAGCATCAGATACCAACATTTTCAGTAAACTTTTTGCTTTTAATTATTTTTATTCTGTTCTCATCCCTACATTTTTGATCACTGTATTCTCATCTCCTTCTGTTTAGAAACCTAAAAGACTTTTTTTTAGGGAAAAACATGTCTATGTAATAAAACTGTAAGCTACTGGACCCTTAAGAAGTTTAAAATTTTCAGATTTCAGTGTTTATCGCTATAGAGAATCAAAAGTAGAACAAGCTTTGCAGCCTGCCTGGTTTTCTTCTTTCTGCACCTCTGACTACATTGAAAACAAACGTCATGTTATTGAACTTCGCAGTAAAATCCTCAGAATTTGCAGAAAAATCAAGACTGAGCAGCTTTCTTCTCTTTAGAACAGCTGACAAAAGAAACAAAAGAAACAAAAGAAAACGCCCCAGAGGAAAAGTTTGCTAACGTCAACAAGGGTAAGGGATCATTAGAGCTTGAGATGATAGCTTACCACATGGGAGGGTGCAGTGATCCAGTGTGAAACATATTTATGTCAGGGGAATCATTTTATCCCTCTAAAGAAACCATACTGTAACTACAACATAGGTACATTTGTATTAGAGACGTATTTTATTTACTTTACTCTGGAAACTGAAAACCAAGAAACTGAAAAAATATTTAAAATAATCAGGAAAAAAACATGAAGAAGAAAAAGACAGACTAAAATTTACAAATTAAGCCTTTTTGCTTTTAGGCTATTTCAGCTGATTTGTTAGTAATCATAATCAAGCTCTCAGTGACTGAGTTGAATATTACAGAATAATTATGTGCAGATAATTCATGACTTTGGAGTCTTTGAAAAATGACATGTTACACTATCATGATGAACAGGTTGAAACCAAGAGAAGATTGAACTATTTACTACTTATCAGTACCACCACTGTGAGTAAAACATTTTGCTTGCAATGAGAAGACTGTCAAAAAAAAACCCCACCAACATAACTACAGGGAGTGGAAAGGAACAGAATATGTAACTACAAAATTATAGACAGTTCTCCATGAAAGATAATGACAGCACCTTATGAATTTCTGAACTAGTCAGTTTTATTCTAAAAAGATTTTATAATGACAGATAATTATAATTCATGGGAATTATACAAGGAAAAAAAAAATTTTAAAAATCATCTTTTTGGCTGCTGTACAACAACAACAACAAAAAAATCCAAGTCATTGTGCAGTTCAGTATTCTTCTACTGACATTTGAACAAATGCAAAATTTAACTCTCTAGTAGCAGGTGCAGTATTAAAAATGCTAGGCCAGATTTAGAAAAGTTTTCAGGCAGGAATACACACACTATGATTTCCAAAACATCTCCATAGCTGTCTGGCACCCAGTTCCTTGAGATCAAAGGAAGTTAAATACCCCAAGGATGAGTAGGTGTGCTGATTTACCACTGCTCACAGGTGAGCGGTCATTCACGAAGTTGTAGAGACTCAGCCACTTGTGAACCTCTAAGACTATACTAAGGTTATATGAAATAACTGAGGAAGGTTGAGAAGTGAGCTGACTGAAAAACAAGATAAAATTGTGACAAATACCAGTTGTCCCTGGCTGAAAACAAGAATGTTCCCAATGAAGCTCTGTTTCTGTAGCTCTGACTGGTCTTGTGTAACCTCGAGGACACACTGTAGCAGCCAACATCAGACACTTCAGCAGCAGAACACATTACAAAGTCACAGCACCTAGCAGCCCACATGCATCAGGATATATTGTCATTAAATAGCTTGGCACACCAGCATCCAGATTATCCTTTGACCCAGACTGGTTCTCCAAGAGGTTCCACAAAAATTGACAAGCCAAACCCAGTCCTCAGTGGGCTGAGGATTTTCTTATTTCTGAGTTTGCCCACCAGCACATCCTCATGCTCCACTATGTCATCAAATCTACTGCATACCAACTTTCAGTACAGAAACTTCGACACAGGCTTCAAACACAGGGCTGGCTGTACTATAAGGCACTGATTGTCCTGCTGTAAGAATCTAGCTCCTTGAATCATTCAACCATAAGAAAAGCAGGTAAATCACAATATCTCTGTAATTAGGAACATGTGAAAGACTTGGTGACAGAAATCATCCCATCCTTAGAGGCTGCAAAGCAAATGTGCCTCCGACACACATTCACACAGAGAAGAGATTACACTGGAAATTTCAGAAAGAATTGTCTACTCACAGCTCACCTGAGAGACAGATGTCAAGAAAAAAAAAAAAAATAAATGTCCAAAGGAAAAGGGCAAATTCAGATCTACAATCAGATCTTAGAGTAAATGAAGAACTGGATCTGTTCATGCAAGACAAAATTACTTTCATGTGCATTTTTTATTTAACTAACAAAATCCAATGCAGATGGTAAATTAATTGAAATACTTAATAAGATATCAGGAAATACATAAAGAAATCAGCTGGAAAGCTAATAAACCATATCTAACACAGCAGTAAGAGAAAGTGGAAGTACCACTTTTGTCGGTGGAATAAAGGGAACCAGAGCCAACCGCACCTCTTCAGCACGGCTGAAGTTGCCACCTGCTGGGAGAAGGAGCTGTGTCTATCTCCCAAATTGTCAATCTAAGAGAACTACTAATGATCACACACTGAGAGCCTGCAACCAAGCAAGAAATCTATTCCTGCAAGTATGAAAAGGGTAATTCATAATCTAAGTCCCTTCTCACCATGCCTTCAAAATAGTTTTGAAACAGTCATGATTGAGGAATCTCCTAATTTGTCAGTTACAGCACCATTCTTCCCAACTTCCTTCATCAGGCCTGCCACAGAGTTCTGTCAACACCAACACAAGCTTCTTACGTAAGCAAGCGTCACATAGCTACTTGGACCAGGAATTTGGAAAAACAACCCCACGACACAAGCGCTTCTTAGACACTTCTTTATATACTACATCTACCTAATTCAGAAACACTAGAGCTGTGTTAATTAACCCATTTGGGTCTGACATCTACTCCGATGGTGGCATACGTAAAAGTCCACCCGATTTTCACATGCAGCACTAATTCCCCCAGGAGCTACTAGGGGACCTGACCATATCTAGACACCAGGCCATTTGTTTTGACAACTAATTGCAGAAGTGAGGTTAAGTCACCAAACAGTACACCAAAGAGAACAGCCTAATAACTACATAAGAAGCTGGTGGTTCAAAAGAAAAACATTAACATAATTAAATAAAGCAAGTCTGAAAGCAGAAAGAAGAGCCAAAGAAAAGACTTTCAAAACAGAGTTTCAAAAGGAGGACATGCAGGGAGAGAGGGACAGAGGTGCCAGGATGAACAAGCAGCTTGGACAAAGATGTCAGATGCTACCAGCGGCGATGTACTTTACTGACCTCTCTAGGATTATTTTATTTTCTGCCATGGTAGAAAACAAGATCCAGTAAAAAGGAAAAATACTGTCTATTACAGATCAAAAAAACCCCAACTGCAACTTAAGTCATACATGAAACTCACAAAGTAAGATTTGAATGAAAAAAATTCTTTTTGTTTGCAATATTGTTCACTGCTACTGTTAATGAAAGAAGAATGCTGGAAATTTAAATCTTAAGCTTTAAAAATACAGCTGTCAAGAAAAAAAAAAAAAGGTAGTTGCTTCAGTGTGCTTTGCCACTTTCCATCAAGTGAACAGATGGTATTATTAAAATTCTAGTAGAATGAAGTATTTATAAGTTCATTAGACAACACTAACTATACAAAAAAAGACAGCAATATTGCAAATAAAGCTGCTGGATTCAAAATAGCATAAAAGTACACATAAGAGTTATAAAATTGCATTTATGAGTTAGTATACAAAAACAAATATGCCAAATGAAACAAATGCACAAAAGAAATGCAGGAAAAGCTCTATAAAACAGTAATTTGTTTTCCAGGGTCACTTCCAAGTTACTCCCTGCATTCTGAGCCTGAATTCTAAAAAAAGGACTTCAAGTTTTACAGTCTCTTAAGACAGCTGAAAGGAAAAAAGCCTGTTACATTTGCTTTTCTTTAAATGTATATATAAAATTTATACTATGATGTACAATAAGGAGAACGAAATTGCTTCAGAAATAATCCACACATAAATATAAGTCTGAGGTGATGTTCTTAGAAAATAAACAAAAGGCCAGCCAAATGCATCTAGCACATAGGACAGTGCTTTTAAATGCTGTGCCACACTGACTAATTTGATACCTGAGGTGCTTTATCTGCTCGTCTTCATCATTTTAAATTATTAGCCTACACTGAATTCACTTTGGAATCACTGATTTGTAATTGTCTTACTTTCTATTGTCTTTCTTCCAGCCATAGCAATGTCTCGACTTGGTAAAGTGGTGTCTGTTAGGATTCTAATTAACTTGAATAAGATGCAAATTCCTGTCACCTTCAAAATGTGCCAAAATGGATTTACTATAAAAAGAGATAGCTAACAAACTGAAAATTCAGCTTTCACTCCAAATTAATATATACCAGTTCCCATATGTGCAGTTTTATTCAAATGCACACCACTTGTCTCTGCAACTTTTATTAGTACAATCTGTGTTAATGTTTAACTCCATTAAACACCCTGTCCTCTCTGTGCATAATTTATGCAGTCTAACACGTCATTCTCGGAAAGTCCTTGCTTTGATACCTACATGGAAAATGATTCAAAGAAGGATGTGTACAATTTTAAAGCATGAATCTTTCTCCAGAATTTAAAGAATTACATGGCACTTTTCTTTTGAGGGATCCATTAGCACAGGAGAACATCGATCTCTTGGAGTGAGTCCAGAGGAGGGCCATGGAGTTGAGTGGAGGGATGGAGCACCTCTCATACAAGGAAACATTAAGAAAATTGGCATTTTTTTCAGCCTGGAAATGAGAAGATCTTGAGTTTACATAATTGCAGCCTTCCAGTACCTGATGGGAGCCTACAAGAAAGATTGAGAGAGACTGTTTACAAGAGCACATAGTGACTGGACAAAGGGGAATGGATTTGAGAGGAGGTTTAGATTTGACATTACAAAGAAATTCTTTACTGAGAGGGTTATGAGGCACTGGAACAAGCTACCTAGATAAATTGAGGATGTCCCATCCAAGGAAGTATCCAAGGCCAGGCTGGATGGAGCTCTGAGCAACCTGGTCTAGTGAAAGGTGTCCCTGCCCACAGCAGGGGCCTTGGAACTAGATGATCTTTAAAGTCCTTTCCAACCCAAACCATTCTGTGATTCTATTACCTACACCATATCCAGCATTTTGTCCATGTCTGTCTATTACTTAATCAGATACAACTGATGCCATCCCAGATTAGAATATTTGAAACTGCCCCTTCCTGAAGGGATGAACCTATCTAGAACGGAATGGCAAGGTTCAGGTCCACACCAGCAGAAACCAATTTAAGCCTGAACTGCCACCTCCATGCTCTCCCCACTGCCTTGGGGCAGTTTACAGCTGCGGCAGTGAGCTGTAGATATAATCTACAATTACGTAAGCAAAACGACCAATGCATGGGAAAGGCTGGATATACACACCCAGGGATGGAAGCCGAGGGCAGGCAGTGCAGGCTTAAATCAACCAGAGTTGTGTCCTGGGAACAACAAAGTTCTGGCCCAAGCAACCACTGCTTGAGCAGACAGGATTCATTGGCATCTCAGCTTCCTAATGACTGGACTATTCAAGGCTGGTGGTGCTGGCTAAAGGAACCTGAGATTCTGAAGACTCTCGAGGAGGCATTGAAAGTTCTCTTTGCTAAGACGATTCGTACTCTTTTTTTTTGACATAACATGTTCATTCATATGTAATAGCTTAATATTTAATAAAACAAAATGCAATATGGCTTCCTTCAGGCTGGGGACACGGACACACCATCTTTAGTAAAACGTAGCAGGTGCAGAGATGTCCAGATTTAATGGGTTCTTCCATTCTAAGAACATGATGATCTACATCAACATTCATTTATATTTATTAGTTTCCTGTGGCACAGGACTGGAATGAATAAGAAGCTTTAATATTTTTTAGGTACCTGTAGAGCACATGGAGAAAGTTTTATGTAAGAATTCACACTGTTCTCTTCAAATCTTGAAATACTTCTTAACAATCAAGACAAACACTGCTAAATCATACCTCTGAGTATACTCTTTCTTTTGGTCAATCCTGCATCTCAATTATTTAGATATGAATGTTTAGATGATAATATTTTCGGAGCAGTTGAAGAGGAAGGTGATTAAGATTGAAAATTAACTTTAGCCTCCTAAATTTGAATTATTCAGCCAAATCTCAAGTAGAAAACAAGCATGGAGAGAAACTTGCTTTGACAGCACAATGACAGATTCCCTAATCTTGCTCTAAAAGATGCCTGTGATTCCAGTAACTGATTTGCACTGTATTATTTCCTTTAATACTTTCTTTTTCCATTACAATTCCAGATATACTGGAGGAATGCAAACCTACTCCCTAATTCACTTTTGTTTGCTTGCCGACTGTAGTACGGCAATGAAATTGGATAAGGTGTGCCTATGATATCAATGACAGGGTAAAAATGTATTCAGTTCCAAGAAAAACCTATTGCTAGAGACTACAATTTTTTCAAAGACACTTCAGGAAAAAAAAGCTTCTATTATGTTTCAGATTTTTCAGGGGAGAAATATGACCTACATGGCTAGAGAAAATTTATTCCTATGAATATCTAATACAAAAGATTACCATAGAATCAAAAACTGTGGCTCAATGCTATAAATGGGTGGATGCACCCTACTGTGCAGTAGAAAGTAGAAAATAATGGCTGGCTTTCCAGTGGAAAGGCTTGGCAGTCAGCCATTGGTGCAGACTGGGTTCTGTCCCCAAAGACACATTTGCTTTGGCAACATATTGGGAGGTAGTTTGGAGTGTAAAAATTAAGGAAAATAATCTTTCAATTTAGTCCATCAGCTGGTCAACACTAGTGATAATTATATTTTACATAATTTGATCCACAGAAAACACAGCAAAATAAATCTTCAAAAAGAATTCTTTTAATGCCGGAATCCTCTGTTCTCCTACTTAATATTACTTTGTAATTATGAAAACAAGCAAAAATTCCATATTGAATGCTTTAAAAGTTCTCATTTGAAATATTATCAGTCACTAAACTTATTTCTTGTTCCATATACAATTTAGCAAGTGTCCTTTAATGTGATGCATAAAAGGATTTCCCACAAACATAAAACAAGTATATAACTGCATGCATTCCTTTAGAAACTCTAGGGTGTTGATTTAAACTGACAGCTAATATTAATACAAACAGGACTTATTACTTAAATTGCAACTTGTTATATCCTGGAAGTTAGGTTTTCTTCAAGCCCAAAGAAATCCAGGCTCTGTAGCATCCCAATTCATGGAAATGAAAATCAGCAAGAAAACGAAAGAGAACAAACACTCCACATTTGTTTGCATCTATGGGGTGCTGATTAGTTGAAAAGGATGAGTGTCTCAGCCTGCCACCACCAATAGATTACACAGTCCACTCCTTCTCACAGCCTACATGCATCTACTCCTGTTTCTGTCCTTTTCTCATCTGTCCTATGCTTCCCCAAAGGGCTTTCCTTTCAGTACGTAAGGGAAGGAAAGAAACCACTTGGTAAAGCCACTTCATATTCCAACCTTTACTGGGAATGTAGCCAAGGATGTTTACAAAAAGCATGAGTAGGATAAGCAGGTAAGCTGTTTTCTAAGCTTCTCTACTGACAGAGCAGCTCAGTTTTTCATGTATTATGCCACAGTACCTTTGAAACACTAATCTTTAGAGTAGTAATTTTCTAGTAAATGCTGAAACTAGTAGTGAAAAATCTGTAAGATTCTGAATTTTTTCAAATTTCAAATCCATAAGATAAGGATTTATAAGCAACTTAGAAGGATTCTTGAGATATGAGTTCAGTATGAAAGGCAGGAGCAAATACTTAGGTACTGACAATTTTTTTAAACCTATTCCTTGCATAAAGTAACTCTTTGGACTGAGTCATTGAGACTTCATCTTTAGATGTGTTTGAGGAGCAAAACAAGAGCTTTGTACCATCAACTCAAAGAAAGGCACCACTGTTCAGCATGTATTTTTCCTGCAGCATTTCAACTGGTCATAAGGAATTACAGATATCTTTTCTATGAAAAAAGACATTCTGCTTTTGCACTAACCCAGGCCTTTCTATTAGAATTAATGAAATGAACTGGAGCTTTGTGATTTTTTTTTCTCCTGTGTATATAGATGCCAGTATCTGGAACTCAACATATACTTTGGGCAGCCATCAAAAGGAAAATTTGCCAAGATTAAAGATGTCAAAGGAAATACGTTTAATTAAATACAATCCCTTGCAACTAATCTGAGGTACTTTCAAAGCAGAGGTCAGACTCAGATAACAGGATTACTGAGAGATCAGAAAAGAAGTTTGATACTTTCTCTAGATTCCCAATCTGTTTCCTCGAGGAAACACAAGAGTTACCAAGCCATTTTCCACTGATTCCTCCTCTAGGTTTGGATCCTGGACTTGTTTTAAAAGCATTTTCAAAACACAAGGTGATATCTGATGCAAATGTCCAGAAAGAAGTCCTGGTAAGAATGAAGAAATGCTTGTCCTTCTTTTACTTTATTCTCCTTATTAAAACGTGTGAGCTTGTCACTTACCACAGCAAAGGTTTTCATTAACCTTTTGAGATGCACAAATGGAGACTCAAGGTTATGAAAACTGTCAGGCCAGGAGCTCTTATTAAATATTTTTTCCTAAGATGTAAAAGTGGAGTTAGAACTCCAAAGTTTTATGAAATTAAGTCAGAAAATTCTTGACTGCCTGTCTCTGAGACAAACCTCACCTAACTACGGTATGAAAAATGTTTCTGTTTCTGCATTCTTTAGAAAATCCATTTTCAGAAAGAGTACTGAAAGACAACCAACCATATCTGAGGAATTTGGATGTATCGTGAGAGAGACAACCTTGAGACCAAGGAAAATCATTCCATCACTGTGACATGGAAAAAAAAAATGGCAGACTTTGGAATGAAAACCTAGTAAAATTGTGTTCCTCCCAACAATCTCAGAATTAAGAAATATATTAATATATATATTTTTAAATGATAAGTTTAGGGAGGTAGAGAAAATTAAATAACACCAGGTTTCATTCTGCCTGTTTATCAAAAGGAAAATAAGGTACAAATACAAATTAGATGGTGCTGAGCTAAGCAGGTGTTGATTTCCATGCCTGAAGATCTACATAAAGACAATCGCTCAGAAATAGCCAATAATTTCCTACCAGTCTGTAGAAGAACAAGGTCTTCAAGAACTCAACTAATTATGGAGCTGAGAAAACTTCCAGAGAAAATATAGCATTATTTGAAACAAGCCTTTACTTTAAGATGCGTCATAAAAATAAAGAAAAACAAGTATCGTAACTCGAGTACTATCCAAGATTTTATACACATTTATTAAGAATGAAGAAAATCTAAATCAAATATTCTCTCCCTTTAACTAGATTTACAGGGAAAAAAAAGAAAAGAAACAAGCTAAACTTTTAACGTGACATTTATTCCTGAGGATTCTGTGTATATAGCTTTTCTTCCTTCATTGTTTCTATTAAAATAATTATTTTGGCACTGCTATCAGAAACTCGTCCAGTTCATTTTTTTCAGCTGCCCTCAGAAATAGTGCTAGATTCTGCCAGCACCTATATTTCAGTAGAAGTGCTCCAGAAGCATCTCCATGTGTAGCTGATGGACAGCAACATAAACTACGAAATGCTGAATTCAGAATGGTAACAAGTCATCCATATTTGTGAACAGCAACTGCATTGCCATTGTCACGCTGCAAAGAAAACATTCAGATCACCTATATCGTCCAGAAAAAAGCGTCGTTTTAGTGAGTTTCTTCAAAGTGTGTTTAAAAGAATCTTGTTTATGTCCCTATATAAAAGGGCCGATCTCAGCAATGATTAAATAAATCTGTGTGGAAACATACTGTTGTAGTATGTATTCCAAAACTTGAGCCTATCCATTGTCAAATCATAAAGGCTTATTTGGGATGTGCAAAACTGCCAACATGGGCCAGTGGTTCATTCATTAGTGTTAAGATCTAAAAATGGTCACTAAAAGATGCTGGACTGGACCATGACAGACAACAGTATTTCTGAGATTTCCTTTTTTTTTTGGTGGCTCTACAATATTTTTCTGTGTCACCTCTTGTGAATTTTGAAGAGCCATAATTTTTTTTGTACCTGCTCAAACCACATTGATTCAAAATTTGATAACTGTTATTAATCAGTGCAACAAAGAGTTTTTGATGAAAAAAAAACCCTCAGAACATGAGAAAATACTTGTAAATACCGTTTTCCTATATTATATGGTGCTATTATCTGTGTACTTGAATGTGCATATATATATATATATATATTTTCACTGTACTTGGTGTATACACTTGGCTGCGACAATAGGTACCCCAAACATTGAAATGTATCAGATTTATGGCCACTGTTTACTCCTCAGAGGTAAAATTTTTGAACACAATCATGTTGGCATACAGGGAGATGACAATTATTTTCTCCAAAAACTGTCTTGGCCAGAGAACAGCTGGAAAGCACAACCTGGTAATAGCATACATTTGTAAAAACAATGATCTGTTAAACTAAAATTTTGTTTAAGAAAAGTAACAGACAATAGGTAGAATTCAGATTATTCCTTGAGCACATTCATGATCAACCATGAAATATATACATAATGGCAAACGAGCAGGTGTCACAATGACATGGCTTCCTCGGTTATACAATGCAAAAAGAGTAAATTCTGGTAATTTAAAACTGCATTTGAAATAACCTCCTCTCCCAGAAGGGCATTCATTGTGTGGGTCATGACAACTCCGATTTAAAAAGAAGGGTCACTGTGTTGTTGCTAGCTTAAAAAGTTGTTTTGACAAGTCTCCACAAGTGTTCACTGTAAATCCAAAACCACTGCCCAGCAAGTCCCCCAGAATAAACATCTCTTTATTGCTATACAAATACTTGATGCGCTTCATGAAGATATTTCCAAGTGTTCACAATGAACCCTCTTGAATTGAATTAGTATAAATGTAACAAGTCTGTTGTCCCTTCCCCACCCCAGTCACCAAAACCTGATGTCGGTTACACCCAATTGCTATAAACCCTTCAAAAACTCACAGACATTCCTTCTCCCACACCTATTATTGAATTGTGTTTTATTAATTTCCTAATCCTTGTTGCTCATCAACACCATAATTCTTTTTCTCTTTCCCTTTCACTCCCCATACTTAACGGCAAATGAAATGAAACCAGCACTTTAGGATGAGGACCAAGTACCCTGTAAAAGAGCTCCCTTCTGTTACCTGAACAAACAATACAACACACTGAATAGTCTACCTTTGCATTACAAAAGAAATGTGAGAAAGTCTCTTAATCACTGTTACTCAGCAATTTCAACTAGACAAACCTCTTTTTTTGCAGCCAAAGATCATCACTTATGGGTATCTCTGCAAACTGTAGGTTGAAAGAAAGAATAAAATAATTTCGCTCAGTACTGCAGCTAAGTAACATAAGTCTGAACAAAGTACTGTCTCCAAAGAGTTTCAAAGATGCCTTATTGTTACAACTGAAGAGACCTCTTGCAGCTTATCTAAAAAGATCCATAAACAATGTGTTGTAATATAAAAACCCAGTTTCTTTTCCAGCATATTCAAATGAATTATTAAGACAATCTGACTCACAATTCAAACAACGGGTGGTATATAAATCCCAGAAAGGCAGGAGAAGTAAAATGACAGAGAATAATGACCCTATTCTGCTAAACTAAAAGTCCATCTACTCAAGTTTGTAGTCTTTAACAACGGCTAGTAACAGCTCATTTAGAAAGGAAACAGGAAAAAAACTATGAAGAATTTACACCATATAAAAAGGAGAGAAAACACAGACTTTAGATGTACAGAGTATACTTACTCCAGTATGTCCTCAGAGCAATCAGATGCTTATGAATTTTCTCAGCTGGAGGCTGCATCAGGATCATAGTATGTAACAGCTCTTGATGAAGAATTTCTTCTTTGGAATGTGTCTAATCACTTTTTGAACCCATTTACATTTTTAACATCTCAAATATATTATGCTAATAGGTTCATAATTTAGGCATGGGTTGTGTGAAAAAGGACATCCTGTTGTTTCAAATCTGTAGTCAATTTGTTTTGCAGGGTGCCCTTCATTCTTCTGTTATGGAAAGAGTAAATCTGTCAACTGTCCTCACCATGACAGCCATAATTATAAAACTTCTGCTACAGTTCAGGTCTTTTGCAGAATAAAGAATTCCTCTCTGTTTGGTAGCAGCATCACAAAAGTCATCAAAGGTAAAGATAGTAAGGAAGATAGGCTTTATAAAGAATTAATAACACGATCTGAATTGGGGGTGTTTTTCTGGCTGAATTGAACTAGACGCACTAGCCAGTGCAAGAAATTCAGACCTTGCTAACTTCCCTCCACCATAACAACAAACCTCCTACAAAAGAACACCAGACCTATGGATAGTAAACAAGCATCCTCAAATGCCATATGATTAGTTCAGTAGATGTAAACGTCTTCACGGAATTTATAAAAAAACAGAAACTGAATAATACTTTTGGGAAAAAATTATTCTTTAACCTAATTATTCTATTAATTCTCTCATAGCTTTTCCGTCCTTAGGTTTAAACAAGACAAATCCTTCACATAAAATTTATACTTATCATTGGTGCAACACCAACTGACACTGGTTTTATAAGCCATTATAATTTCCTGTCAAACCTCCTTACACCTGAACTTTAAGTGCTCCATGGGGGAAAAAAAAGATCCATTCCTCTCAGACCTAGAAAAAAATGACCATGCACAATCTCCTCCTGTTCCATAATTGACAGTCAGACACTTTGCTCAAATTGTCTAAAGAATTAAAATAACTAAACACAATTAAACTCAGTGTACTGTTAACCAAGTTTATTTGCCATTGATAAAGTCAGGTGAAGTGGTTCCTCCAAGCCTCTCATGCTGCTAGTCAAACAGTTCATGGTCCCTCCTCAGCTGTACTGATGGAAATGTTAGCTTGTCACATATATTGTATCAACAAAGAGATCTATGTAAAAAAAAAACAACTTTCTTTCTCGCCTGTGTTTTGGACTTCTAGAAATACAGATTAGAGATATCTACACATCTGGTTAACTTTGCACTTCTATGTATCCTGAGGAGGTGGCATTACCTGTACAGAGCATCTGAACTTCAAATCATCCCCAAATTTCCACAGTGACTTCATGATGTTTCCTGTTTGGTTGCATTTGGCTGAGCGCTCTATCTGTTCTCAAGCTCTAATGGCTGATTTTTCCACTATATTCCTAGCATCCCTCCTTCAGCTGTAATAGCTAATTCAGACTAGGCCTAAAGTAATGGAGCAATTAGGTCTCTAGACTGGGCTGGAATATCACCAGTACCTGATTAACTTTGCACCCACTGCATGGCTTGGATCTTGCCAATTTGCAAGACAATATTTGGGATGAGATGAGAAGACTAACACCTGCCCAGGACTATTCCAGATGGTAGCTTGGACGCATCATATTTGGGAGTGAAGAAAAAACATTTTAGCCTCAAAGATGTGACATGCCATGCAGCTAGGCCTCAGAGGCAAAGATCAACCAAACCTTATTTTTATCTGACACTTTATGAGATTCTTTTGAGTTTCTATGCATCTGGGTTTAATCTTCAGTGCATCTGAAGTTTTATCATCTTAGTGTGCATCCATTTTTTCACAGAGCTTACGAAAATATAAATCCCTCTCAGAATGCTGAAGTCCTCTGTTGTGAAAATTGTCTAGGAATTCCATAGTTTACTTCCAAGTTCTAACAACTTCATAATCTTCAGGAGAACTTTTTCTCCTGTACCTGGATATTTTTGTCCAGTATCTGTATCTTTGAAGATAATTCAAAAAGGTTCATCTCAAAGTTCTGTGGGTGTTTCTTGTTGGATTTTTTTATTGTCTGAAACTTGAGTACACGTTTTGAACCAAATAATTTCTATCTATATGCTTAATAACAGCTTCAAAGTATTTTTATAACATTTGTGACACAGACCTCCC
This sequence comes from Platysteira castanea, assembly GCA_013397175.1. Taxonomy (NCBI): domain Eukaryota; kingdom Metazoa; phylum Chordata; class Aves; order Passeriformes; genus Platysteira; species Platysteira castanea. The sequence goes on from VYXC01000743.1 coordinate 1,848,813, forward strand.
CTCAACAAAACTCCATGGCAGCTAAGCAGAGGTAACTTTTGTGTGCAATACATGCATCCCTCCTGCAACATATTTAAACAGGTATCATCTCCTGAAGGAGTAATTAGGGAATGTATAGAAGTAAATCAATGGGAATGAAATGATGCTTAGGCCATCCTCCTGCTGAATGAAGTGGGAATACACTCTTGACATTCATCCATAAAACATGCAGAAAAAAAACCCCAAAAACCAAAACCAAAAGCAGTTTATTTTAGTTCAGTTGAAAGTTAATTGCCAGGATTTATTTCACATGCAGAGTATGAAGAAATAATTTTTTGACAAAGACCTTCATCTACCAATGATCACTAGGACAAATAAAGGGAATATCTATGACTCACCATGAAAGTACATACTTTAAATGAGCTGCACTAAATCTGATCAGATAGACATACACAGGACAACTAGCCTAAAATTCCACCTAATCACAGATATTTTAAAGGATAAAGTAACTGAATCACCATCATGATTAGCTAAACCACTACAGAATCACACACTGAAAATTTTTGGTCTTCATTAAGCCCATACTATGTCTATGATTTATTGTTCTGTGTATACAATTTGATTTCAGAGCCTTAAGACAACAGAGCAGTTTCAGAAGTAAAATTTCTGCTGAAAATATTCACTAATAGCCAATATGAGGTTAAGACAAGTATCATTAATTGCTTCTGCCCACAGAAACATAAAATCATCCATTTAAAGCATGGCATTAACATTTATATCCAACTAGGCATCTCCACTGTAAAAGATGAATTTTCATTCATCCTCAGGGCTTCCTGTACTTCCTGTGATATAGAAGAGATGGCAGAATTTTTACACATGTATTATGTATGGATAAGGCATTGAGAACTTTGCTGAACTGAGTTTTCACTACTCGCACACAGAACATCTACGAATAAATATCCTTTTTTTGTGCACACGTAATGTAACAGACTATCACACTGTGTGACTGCATACTTCCCTTTCCTCAAAGATGTAAGTCTCATTTAATGGACAGAACAAGCAATGTTATTTTATAACAATCTTTTTGTTATTTTACAATTTTGTCATTTTATTCTTATTGGTCAATCTTTGATTACAGGCCTTGTCTAGCCAACATTAATCAAGTTAATACTTCTATACTTGGATGAAAAAGTCCCATAAAAGTTAATGACTATTCCCTTGTTATTTATTTCTTTCTCAGCTTACAGACCATGGGAATGTTCCCATTCCATTTCAATGCAGGTAAAACTGGTTAGCTAGCATTGACATAAATAATCATTATTAAAAAGTGTTGGCTATGTGGGTATACAGTCTCCACATACGTCAGCAGAATGGATCTTCTCTACCAATTAGTGAGAGGTTTTTTTTTTCTTTTGTTTGCTTGATTTTTTACTCTGAAAACAAAGATCCATGTACAGGAGACAAAGAACCTGAAAACAAAGAACAGCAGGGCCAGACAACACTCAGAAGTGCTGTCTCGCACAGTAGGGAAATGGTTTTGTATTGCATAAAATGCTAATTAACCCATTACTGCAATACAATCTCTCTTATACAGCCCACTCTTTACAGAAAATATTGATCATCTGGAAATGTTCAAAATGTAAACTGAAGAGAAGCAGTAAGGAAACCGGAAGACCTATTCCTCAGTATGATACTAAAAGAAGTTCCACGTCGTAATTTACTGAAAATTTGAGAAATGAAAAAAATCAATGTCTGGTTTTTTTCGAATATACCTAGCAGTAGTGAGCACAAAATGATTCTGTGAAGCCAGGCTTATAAGTAAGGAGAAACAGTATTTTTGAGTAGACAGAAAAAACATAAACACTCCTAATTCAAGACTAACAAAGACACAACAAACATTAGTATAAATACGTGTTGAGAATGATTGCTCTAGATATAATGTGATTAACATAATTAGTACAGGAGGGAACTCAGACCAAGCAGTGACGTCTACTTCCTAAGGCCAAACATATCGTCATTAAAGGATTACCCTCTGTAAATCTCTGGCCAGCTAAACAATTCTAAATATGCAGAACTCCAGAAAAACAGAAAAATCACCTCCTTCACCTGATCTACTCAAAAAAAAACCCAGAAAACAATCAGACAATTAACTCTCACTTTTCAGCAAACTAGAAGAAAAAAATGTACCTTTTAGCACTGTTTGGAGTTTTCTAGTGATAGCCATTCAAATAACAAAGAATAAAATTAGTAACTGCTTCACCATCAAGATGCACACTGAACAAAAAACTTCATCACCACTCAAGACCTCAGTATTATCTACCAAGAGGCCACTACTCAGTATTTCTGTACTACCAATACACTAAAAAATCTATCTAATCTAAATATCCTTTCCATTAAACTTTTCTGTCCAAAAAACCAGACTGACAACACCACAGGGAGAAACTTGCCCACTAACTCCTTCTCAATATTTTCACAGCTAAAATCAGCCCACTTCTAATTCTCTTCTGATTTTTTAAGAGAAAACAAGAAGAAAAAAACATTGAACTGGTTATACAGGAAAGAAACCATTTCACCTCGGGCAATTATACTGAGTCTTTCAGGAAATGATGCAGCAATAAAACAATTTTTAAAAGCAATGGCACAATACAACACTCTCCCCAGATATCTGCTCCAAAATTCTTCTGTACCTCTGACACATGTATGCCATTTTCATTATCTGGACTAAAATGGTAGTCCAGATAATGTTTTCATTATTATAATGAAAAGGGTTCCACCAAAGAACTGGGAAGGGTTCCACTACAGAACTGGGAAGTGCCTTCACCTGTCTGCCTCTGAAATACTGATGCTAACATATTTTATCTAGACACATGAAAAATGGCAACCTGCAAACTATGCCACACAAAAGTCTACCAATGAGTTTTATCTCAGTGGAAGTGAGGACTATGCCAAATACACAGACAAATAGATCCTACATAGTCAAGCCCCCAGATATTATTGTAACTTTTCTGATAAAAATATTCACTATAGAGACAATTTTTATCAGTCTGGATATTATCCCAGGAAAGTAGCACCTGTCAGTATCATAAGTTACCTTGGTTCAGACCAAAAAAACCACCTAGACCAACATTTTGTATCTAACTGGCCATTAGCAAATGCTGAGTGAAGAGCAAGAACACAGCAAGCAATTATTCCAGTTGGAATTGGAGAATATATCCTTTCTGTCTTATTTTGAGAAAAATAAAAATAAATTTTAAAAAAATCCAAAAAAGGCATCAAATTATGTAAATAGTGGGGTTTGGTAATAAGAAGCTTTAAGAGCTACTACTATGGCGTCAGCAGTGCAAAGTCACGCACTGCCCAAATAATTCCCACAATTACTCTTGTTTTTTGGCAAGTATTTGTTGCCTGCTTGGATGCCACAAACATAAGCACAGCAGGGATGCATCAGAATAAAACAGCATGTCTGCAGCGTCAATGAAATATTAAAACACCCTAATTATAAATCAAGGAGGTTGTTAACATGCTGCCATATCAGTTGCTCTTGCCTAGGTTGGGGAGAAGTCAGAATTGCAACAAGCTGTGGAGCACCAAAGCAGTGACAGTCTCCAGATTCCGAGTATCCTCCATCTACACTTCTACAGCTACTACCCTGCACTACAGAACAGGTATCTCTGCTTATTCAGTGCAGAAAGGCACAGTCCTCAAAAGCTAAAAAATCAAGAACAGGTTCTATTTTTTTCTTTATAATTCTGGCAGCAAGATGACATCTATTTAGCATAAACATACTGACACATATCCTCCTTACACGGATCTTTTTATATATACTATTCCTGCTTATGGAGATGCATGTTAGCAATCCTTTCACCTATTTAACAACCTCAGGCAAAATGCAAACAGCATTCCTCTACACACCATCTTTTAAAAGCAGGAATAAATAACACAATCAAAAGAGTAAATAATGGAATAAATTATGATCTAATGTAGAAATATGTACTTTGGTATTCCTTAACAAAAAAACCCCTAAGTACAGGCTTGCTCCCTAAATAGAGACACACATCAACACTTCTCAAAAGCTCTCTACTTTGTCTCTTACAGGACCGTAGCCAACTTTAAAGCCCATCATGCTGATATCTTAAAATCTGAAACTGCAGTGCCAGAAATCACTTTTCTTACAGAACTTTTATTTTTTATGTGTCAATGATGCAGCCTAGTACAATTCAAACATTACAGCAATATCATATTAATGCTATATTAAGCAACTAATTTCTAATTTCTGCTTTTTTTTTTTTTTGCCTTTTTTTTTTTTTAAGCAGGTCAATTATGAAATATCAGGTTCCTGGTAATGCAGTAAGTCCACTGCACGTAAAAGATGATAACTTCTGAGTATAATCAGTGTCATATCATGTACTGAATGTACTATTTTCCATTTTTTTTTAATTGTATCTAATTACTTAACAACAGCATTTGTATTAACAACAGTAAAGCACCTTAAGTTCCCACTATACACAGCTTTACACATTTTTGGCAAATATTGCTGGAAAAAAAAAATGTATAAAGCTGTTAATGTATCCAGATTCAGCAGTAATTAAGCACATGGTCATGCACTGTGATGAACTCGTGTGCCATGGGAAACAATGAGTTTCTTAAGTGATATAGGCAACTTTCCATGTAGAAATTCTGTGTCAGTACAGTTTGTCCTTTCTTCTTATTATAAGAGGTCATTAAAAAGATTAGGAAAGACATCTATGAAATTCAGTATCAACAGTGTAAAAGATGCACATCTGGCTTATAATCAATGTGCTTAGCCTCTTATTGTTGTGTCAGTGAAGCTTCAAATAATATAATTAAGGTTGGAATTTATAAATATTTTTCTGGGAAATTTGTTGGGAGATGAGGATCTATCCAGCAGCAGAGTCTAAAGCTTTCCTGATATTATGGCTCTGGCTACAATCATCTGCCACTTTTGCTTGAATGATAAGAAAGAGGACAATAGAAGAAGTCTCATGAGTTCTGTGAGTATTATCTAGGCATCTGGAAAAGAAAAGATCTCCTTCGGACAGATTAACTCTGCCATGATCCAGATAGGTAAAATTTAAAACTTGAGTGTTTGTGTATTACACATAGAGTTGTTTGGAAATGCTGTGTGCAACAATACAAGGCCTGGGTGCATTTTGAGCATGTAATTTTTTGGTAGATAATAGTCAGAGTTCAAAAAGTTGCAGTGAATACCTAAATATCAGCATAAGCAGCATTCCTTCCCCATGCTACCTTTGAAGATTTTCTCCAATATACCAGGAAAACGAAAAATACAAGTTAAAGAAAAAATGTCTTATTATCTCAGGTAGATCACCATCACCATCAACCTGTCATGAGCAACTTTCAATCTAACATTTACCATGATAGACACAATATTTAAGCCATACACACTGAGGATAGAACTTCTTATATTTTGGGATATAGTTATACCTTAAAAACTGCAGTATTTACTGATTTCCTCCCTTTTTAATAGTTCAGGTTTAAAAAAAACTCAAACCATCTAGAGTAATTAATTCAGTGCATCTCAGTCACAGATAAATTTTGGTTCATTTAAGTCCAAATCAGACATTTCAGTTCATGCTCATGCTAATGAAATTCAGATAAACTACCCTGGCTGCAGGCCCATTGACTTCTGGCTGAAGAGCACACACAGCTGGATGTCTGTAAATCAGGCAGGACACCATTTCTGCATATAGGTTAATGACTGTTCTGCGTCACCAACGTGTAAGAGTACAGACACTAAGCCAGAGACCTCAAAACAGCATTTTGCCTGCCTGGCAACTTTCTAATAAAAACAAAGCTTATTTTTCTGTCTGTATCACATTACATGATGTGAGCATTCGTAAAGTAGACTAGACTGAAGCAAAAGGGATAGAGGGAAATTATACCCCTACTGATGTAAAGTGACTTAGGCTACACAGCCACTTTAAGTCAGCACAGATCCATGCTGACACAAAAAGAATCTGTTCCATCCTCTTCCCCTAATTTCTCACCGCCACCATAACTCAGGCAATAGTATTTGTACATACATAACATGAGCTGAGTAAATCATCTACCAAATTTCTTTCCTGAAAATATTGCATTCTGAAAAATTAGGATATTTTGTTATCAGAAATATTTTATATGACTATAGACTTTATCTTTCCAGAAGAAAATCACAGACAAGGCTCATCAGTATCTGTTTCATTCTAAAAACAAAATGCATTCAAATTAATCTTTTTGACTTGGCAAGCATAGTTTTAAATCTGGTTCTGCTTATTTTTATCTAAAATCCAACACTAAAGAAATCGCATCTGCATGACTGTCTTTAGTGTAATAAATACAGCCACCTAAAAGATCACTGTCAGAAAAAGGGAAGTAGCCAGGAAGGCAGAAAGACCTGTTGGATGACAACAGATATAAAGCAAAATTATAATAGTAGCATAACTATTGCTTGACACTTTTAATACAAGTTTGGGACAAATTAGCCATAATATAGAATTTTTACAGAAATTCTAATTTGTTTATTATAAGAAATTTGTAAGAAAAAACCAGACAAATCCCACTGTTGTACCTGTTCATGTTAAAACTTTGCGAGAAAAATGGTCAGCAGTTACTCTGCCTTAGCAGTTGCTTCAAAAAGTTTCATGAGGACTCCCACAAAAATGTATCTTTAGTTTACAGCCTCCCCCAAAAATCTGAGCAACTGGTAATAAATTCCACCTAGAAAAATATGATTCTTGATGCTAAAAATTTCCCAAAGCATTTATTCAGTTTTAGCATCAAGATCCTTGACCCAGACTATAAACTGTGTTTCAAACATACAAAGATTTCTTACAGTGATTTCAAGCACCTTAGACAAAATCATTATTTTTAAATGAGCATAGCTCATAAAAATAGGAGGCATTAGTTTCTGGCAACACAAAAGTAGTTTTCACCTTCTGCTTACAAAAAGCATTGTCACAACCTATTCCCTTGATTCGTAACACTGTTTTTCTGATTGCTTTTGTGGATTACAACAGTAGGCCTCCTGCAGTGCTGTAGTTTGCAAACTACAAAGAAAGTAGTAAACATATATATATTTTTATATATATTTAGTATATATATTGCTATATACTTCTATTGTTCCGTTAGGTAATCTCTTTTAACCAACAAAAATTACTGCTACCTTAGTATGATACATATATAGTCATTACCACCAAAAATCTGGCTTGATATAGCCTTTTCCGTCCCTTGTTCACCATCATCTTTTTTTTTTCAATATAATTCTACACAAAACACTATCTTCTAGGAAGTAACAATTGCCCCTCTATTTAAAATAAGAATTATCACCAGAACTTAAACCCTAAATACCCTAGAAGTCAGCCACAAAGCAAAATCAGTGTTTCTTCCCTAACCTTCTTGGTAATTTCCTCCTTTGCATTTTACCTGGTACATTACAAATCACTGTTAGAATTGCATTACTTTTATGTTTGTAGACAATCTCACAAAATTTAAGATCATTCCAAAATTTATGATTGTTGTCAACCCAGGCTGTCTCAAAAGAAAGTTTTCTGAGTCTATTTAACGAGGTATTTTACCTAAAGCAATCCAACAGAAATACCTCCAGAATTCAACACACTGGGTTATAACCTCTATGTCAATGTTCTTATCTAAAATTGACTTATTACATGTTGCAAGTAGGAACTTTTGAAATGGTATATCCAGTAATTTACTGAGGCATACTGGCTAATTTTAATTTCAAAATTATCAAATTTAGATCCAAGAATATCAAGTCATGGTCTCAAAATAGACACTACATGTTGATGGATAGTATTTGCAACTCAAAATGTGTAAACTAAACTTCCAAAACTAAGACCAGTATATTTCAAAATAAAAATACCAAAAGGCTCAAAATATTTTTAAAAATTGTCAGCCTGTTGTGCCTTCGAAAAAATGGTAGAACCTAAACACAAAATTTACAATGGTCAAGTAAAATCAAAACCAGTTTCCTTTTTAAATCTGAAAATAATTGAGCTGTTCAAAGGTAAATATTAATAACAAACACAAAGTACTTACCTTCTTGTCTGTTATTTTTCCTTTTTAGCCATTTTTCCACAGTTTCCGCACTTACACTTTCTGACACAAACTCATCCAGTACCTGGGGGTGAAGAGAAAGATACGCCTTCACTTTTTCATCTGTTAAGCCTGAAAGAGAGAACATTAATTGATTACATTATTGGTATGAACTCCCTCATATGAAAAAAATACCTAGAGACCAGCAAGAATCAATATCCTTTTGTTTAACACACTGACTGAATATATGACTATTTAAATAGAGCAGAGAGAGCAATATCCAGTCAAAAAAGTGAGCTATCATATAGAATATATTGGAAGCAAAGCATATCCATATCAGATACTGTGTACTAAAAGTCCCCTAAAGACACACAGACATTACCCAGGAGCAACAGCAGGGTGAGAATTCATGACTATGATTGTGACTATAAAATTATTTATTTCCAAGATAAGCAAGATGATATATTGATAAAGAAACTGGTTAGAAGTAGATAGAAGAAAGTGAACTGGGATGTCCCGTAGAGCACCAAATTCAGTATTCTCACTACAAATGGCAGCAAAATCAACACAAACTATTATGAAACATGAAAATCATATGCAATTTTCAAATACTAGAATTACTTAAGTTACTTTAGATGCATAAACTGTTTTCACATGCATGCTTCCATTACTTTAGTGACTTAATTATCAAAATGAAAGTAATTGCAGATAAAAGGCATTTACAATGTCTGCAACAAAAAGAAAACTCCAGTAAACATTTTAGAAAAAGAAGAAAAATTCAGAATCTCAGATCCCTGACATTCATAAATGAATTTTCAAATTCACAAAATTATAATCTGGTTATACACTTCACAAATCTCCCAAGCAAAACAACTGGCCACAGGGAAGTGAACCCAGCAGTGCTGAGGCTTTCCAAAGGGGGAAGCAATAAAAAACGCCTGTCCTGAGGGACTCGGCTCCAGGCTATCAGAGAGGGCACAGGCACCCTGAGTGCAAAAGCCTTAATGAGAGATGAGGGGAAGAGGAGTAACAACCACTGTCAGGACTCTAAATACACTGTCTTCTCTTTCGTTTTGCATATTTAAATAGAATAGTGAATTCTCCACAGAAAGCAGCCAAGGTTCAGCAGAAAAGAAACTCCCCTCTGAACAACACTGACCTCTTTCAGAGAGTATTCCTGCTACAAAATAAGATCAGTTCTCCCATTTGATGCTTTGCACAGTATCAGTACGTGATGAACAGAGCAGTAGTGCAATTTCAATGCTAGTCAGTGACGGTAATATTTAAGATCTCTTATAAATGTCTACTATGAAAGTCTTCAGGAAGCAACACCAGAAGACAAACCAACAGCTCCCATCTGTAGGATGTCAACCACCTGCACCACTTTCCTCACACCAACTGCACCACATCACTCCACCACATCAGCCCCCACCAGCTCAAAACTGGTTTAAACTACCCTTGCTCCTAATCCAAAGGCAGCAGTGCCTGTTGGATATCATAGCCTCAAAGAACAACATTGCCACTTAAGGCAGTTCCCCATATCTGAATGGCTTGAATAGGAGCTGATTGAGTGAGCATCCCGATTTTCATTAGTAAAGAAGAAAAAGTTTATCCTAAAGCAATAAAAGAAGTAGATAATCAGCAAGTGGGGCAAAACCCCACTACTTTGATTGTTTAACCTTAGGTGGTAGCTTCTAAAGTTCGATCATAATGCAGCTATAAAGAAGTACAGGTGCCAAATGAACAAGATGATTTTAAAGCTAATACAGGTATCACCTCATATTCAGAAAAAATCAAACTCATTAATATAATTCTGTAGTTTGTTCAAATGAGAAAAACATAGTACCTTGAAAAAGTATTTCTAACTCCATAGCAAGAAAATTGAAAAGGAAACATGTTTCAAGAATCATTCAAAACACTACCGCATTTTAAAGATTTAGCCATCACAAAGCCATCAAAATTTATCTGCCCTTTAAGTTCTACATGAAAAATAATTAAAACAGGCTTTTCATAAAATGTCTGCTACTTCCAAGTTGTCTTTAGACTGCAGAGAATAACTTTTTTGCTTCTAGTAAGAAACTACAACATGAAAAGATTGTAAAATTAGTAACGGGAATTCTGAAAGGACTGGTTTGTTTCTTCAGTGGAAATAACCTTTCTTTCTTGATTCAAACCTTTAAATTTTGTGAGTTTTATAATACACACATCAAAATTCAATAAAATGTCAATTTGAAATAAGACTTCAGTCTACAGGTCTCAAGTTTAATATCCAGATATCATGCAACTTCAGCAACCTAAAGGTAAAATCTCTGCTTTAACCTTATGCAGAAAAGTGATCCATGGAGCTGATACAAGAAATCCTAAACAGTCTTTACAGCATCCTTCTTTATTTCAGTAAAGGCATCTGTGTAAATGTGCTTTTAAAATGTGTGGTTTACAGATGGAAGCAAGAAGAACAGGATTTACAACTATGTTTACAAAGTTAAAAAGGAGTAACTTAAACCTATTTTCTAAGTAGATTAAGGCCAATTATCAGTCAGCTCCCAACTGTTAGCCAGCTGCATCAAAACACGCTGCAAACATACACAGAAACGCCACAATCAAAACTAGCAATGACACCTTGTCTCATACAAAGCTAGTGTGACTATTGCAGGCGGCTTAAGAGTGACCGCCCGGCCTGCTCAAGCCTAGTTTCTCCTTCTGATCTACCAGCAAAGTTTCTTTTCAACAGCTCCTACATTTCATTGGAGATAACATAACTTAGAACCCTAAAAGAGATCAACAGCTTCCACACACCAATCTCCCATTGTCCAGTGTAAGTATACCATCAGCTTCGTTAGTCAAAATCTGCAGCACTAAAAAAAACTAATTAAGATAAGAGAAAATTAGGAAATATTTGTTACAGCTGGGAGTACTATGCAGGTAGATCATTTTACAGGTACTGACCCAAACATTTTCCAAGATGTCTCAAGTGTGTGAAGATAGTTTCAAACAAAATGTACATTTGAATGACCAGGAAGGAATAAAGCATAGCAATGGACAAAGTTTATGGAACAGAAAGTTTCTTATAATAAATGTGACCAATATTGACCCTGTTGATTACCGCCATCCTCATACTGTCTATGTGTTGCGGTGATCCAGCAGNGACAGTTATTAAGACTATTGCAGTCTTATATGCTGCTGTCCTCTTAAGAAGTCAGAGAAATGCTCTTTGGAAAATGACTGACTATCAACACTTCAAAATAAAAGCATAAAACACTAGGACTTCTATCTTAAGGAAGAAAATGATTTTTTGGCAGATGTGACGAATACTACCAAATTCAGCATCTTAAAACTCATTTTACGGTCAGTTTTACTTTGAATTATAATACTACTACAAGGAAACATTATAGGCTTGTCTAGACCAGTAAACTGAATATGTCTAGGGCTGTTCACTGACCTTAAATTAAGTGGCTTATTACTCCTTCATTCTTACTATTAAGCTTTCTTGATCTCCAACAATGAAGCTGAGGGAAAACTGAAAATTTGACTGCCTGCTGGGAACAATTCCTAGCCTGACCCCACTCCAGAGCAACATTTAAGACCTGCCCACAACACCACTAGCTGGCTTGGAAAATGCAATGCCAAGAACCATTCCAGACGAAAAACCAATTCTAGTACATAAGAATGCTCCTTCGCACTGTTTACTACCTCAGATATAGCATAGCTGGGTTTAAAAATAAACCAAGAAACAAAACCTCCTTCAAACATCAATTATCAGTAATTATTCCTTGCCTTTGAGCCAGTCTTCAACAGCCTACCTTTAAAGAAAAATAAATTAATAAAGTCAGAAATCACTAGACAGTCGTATTTTTGCTTTCAGCTTTTTCTGCTGCCTAAAATATTTAAAACATTTCTTAGATATTAGATAATCTGTGTAGTACTGAATCGATTAATGGCTCTGCTCTCTGACTCTTAATCCATGTCACACTGCACTTTCCTCTGAGAATAGCTTCACTGAGCTCAGTAAAAAGCAGAACTGACTGTGAATGAGCTGAAAGAATTGAAGCCTAGAGCTATGTTTAAAACTCTGCTCCATTTAGCAACATGAGTCACACACGTCATTAGCAATTCTTGCAATTTTTTCATTAGCGTTGTGATATTGGCTCTTTTTTTATAAAACCACTAGCTTAATCAAACCTCATGATTAGGCAAGAATTTTAATTTTCACCTAAAGTTACTGATTCCCAGTCTGGGGGGCACATGGGGATTCAGGGAAGAATGGGTAAAAACTGATGAGCCAGCCTAATACTTACCAAGGGTCAGCATTTTATCCTAGACAGCTACACTCTGAAAGACTGCCGTCATTGCTTCCCTCAAAACCCTTGCAACAGTCTTTGATGCATTTGGCACACCTTTTGCCCATTTAGACAGGATCCAATGGTTTGAAAACACATTGTGAGGGTATACATTGGTCATTATAAGAAATCAGGTGGATTTCACGTATCCAGAAGGCTTTTACTAATAAACGCGAAAGGAAATAAGTGTTGTCAGTGTTGCATCTGTTAACAACAACAACAACCAAAAAAAAGTAATTTAAAAAATACACAAATTAACTTGTTTGGTTTAATAAGCAAATCTTCCCTGAAATTAGAGGGGCCAAAGAGTCACAGCAAATATGGGCAAAGTCTTAATTTCTTCAAGTAGCTAACTTGTACCACATAGAAAACCTTCAAGCCAAGGGAAAAAGAAATATAATCATGGTGATAAACATAAAGTATCATCTGAAACAGAAAACAACCTTGCCCCAAATAAAAGTGAAAAAATGGCTAATTTGAAAATACTTTTTCTCATCTGAGATAACAAAATGATGAAGAGACAAGTGTCACACTTCCTCAAAATCAGCATTTGAAAATAAATATCATACTTGTATGAAAAAAGACAACTTGAAATATCTGAAAGTCATCCAGAAGACCTAATTTGAACACAGCTTTGCCTGTGTTCTCCTTTGTCTAAAGCAGTCGTTCCATCCCTTACTTGCACAAAGATCACCTCCTCCGTATTTTTCTACAGAACTTTATAAGTGATATTTGTAGTTATTCTCAAAAGCATTCAAGGCATGTGTGTACATTGCTTCATTTGGATTAAGCATTAATCCCATTAAATCAATCCCTTCTTTGTTCAAAGCATCAGGATTCAAAACCACAGGCACAGTCAGTTTTGAAATATCCTTTTCAAGTCAGACTTTTTATCTTAATCCAGTTAAATACACAGGAATGTAATGTGACCAAGTGCCCAGACCCTCTGAAACCTGACATTACTGGTCTGGCAAAAAGTATAATCACTAACGAGAAGCAATCAGAATGGTCAAACCTCTTCGATTTCTCTTTTCTTGAAAAATCAATTCACAAGCTTGTCTGTGAGCAGCTCCAGTCACCTTTTTTGCCCCTCCTCCTCCAACTCCCACCTGCATTGCTAGAAAAAACCCAACACATGGCTCTGGCATATCACCAAAGAAAATCAATAATGCAGTACCTGAAAACACCTCACTGCTGATTTGGGTATTTTAAAAGGGCATATGTTTGTTTCAGAGATAATAAATGTTATTATTAATTATTTCAAATCTTCATTAAAAGGTGAACGTTTAATTACACCAGCCTCCAGTCACTGCATAAACCTGCAGGCTCTGTATACATGTAAATGACAGCAGTTGCCACATGACATCTCAGCCAGGATGACAGCACTGCTAAAGTTTTAGAGAGAGAAAATAAAGACCAGCTCAGCTAAACAGAACTGGAATGCGCTCATACAGAAAGAGTATCAACAACCACCGCATCCTGTATCCTGTAATTCAAATCCCAAATTCCTGATGAAAAAGCCATGGATGCACTTGAACACGCCAGATGCTGAGCTAGGCATGGACATAAGGGCCTTTAGTTTCCATCAACTTTCATGGTGGTTTGTCTGATATTATCAGGATCTTGCAAGCCTGAGCCCTAGACATCTGCAGATACTCAGCTGCTTATGTCTCCCGAAATCTAACACTCCAGAACTGCACAGTACTGGCAGCTCTGAGCACTGCTTCAGTATTAACTTAAAAAGCAAAAAATCATATAAGACGCTGTTGGCACCTGAATCAAGAGATGGGACTATCACGGCTAACAATGATTTATTACTTGAAAAAATAAATCAGATAAGGCATCAGTCTCAGAGGTCATGGATTTAAAGTAGTAAGTGGTCCATAGCTAAGAAGATAGCCATGAGTTTTCTGGTTACATGGCAATATATAACTTTCTAGCCCAATGGACAGCTAACACAAAGTTTTGTTTTTACTTTATAACCTATCACCTTCAGTACTTTCTATTGCATTGCATCTGTCTTTCATCCAATAGCTTGCTGATGCACGTACACACAGATACTTCTATTATAACATCTAAATTAACTTAAACTATAAAATCACATTACTATGCTTAAAAATCCTCCACCTAATACAGTTTCTTACTAACTTAGAGCATATTCTTACTTATAACTATAGAAATATAGGTTTATAATTTCTCTGCTTAATTTCTGTGTACTTTTATCATTACATCAACCCAAGCTCTTTCCAGGGCTGTAAATCAAGCTCATTAGTGTCTGTGGAAGTTTCTACTTTTCTGTTTCCCATAGACTCTTGATGAAATCAGTTTTCATTAGCTAGAGCTAAAAGGCCTATAATCTTTCCATAGGAATTATATGTATGCCTAATGGTGTCAAAATATTCTCAATTTGAATATTCATTTTTCATAGGGTTTCAAAACACACTTCAAATTGTCTGAACGGCATAATCCTGCATGTACACTGTTATGCTGTAATATCATCCATCAGTTGATGTATAGGGCTTTTTAAAACTTGTCTTACTTTCCTGATTTGAGAGTAGCTTCTCTCCAGTTCTCATTAGCACATTGAAGTAACTCTGAGGGGTCTGTAAAACATTTTATTCTCCTTCCAGGTGCACTATGGAACCAAATTTGGAAATTTAATTAACACTCTGCAAAAAGCTAACAAAAGGACTACAGACATGCTCTAGGACTTGCAAATTGTAATCAAATAATTTCGACCATTTGCTTAAGAAAGTTACGTATCATTTTAAGGTTACTGATAAAAATAATTATTAACATAATTATGAGTAATGCATTATACTGAAGTAGGTAAAATGTATTTGTAGATGTATAAGTAACATCTCAGTATAATTATTTGCCTTTTTCTTTCTGTTATGCAACACATGGAGCCAGGGTACCTTGCTCCTGCCCAAAATATACCTAAAGAATACGGCATATCTTAATAAAGACTAAATAAATACTAAAATATACTAATAACTCATTAGGAAAAATATAATGTCACTCAGAACTTGCACATAATTAATCTCTTAAAAGAGCATATACAGCTGCAAATTAAACTACTTAAAATCCAATGATTGAGCAAGGTAAGAATGCCTTAACTCTTCCCTTGAGAACAGGTGTTGGGACCAAGCTCTTGATTTATGTCTTCTCCAGTAATATCTTCTGGCTGATGTAATGTCTTCCTCCCACCTGACACCTAGTCCCGGAGTAGATCCCTTTTTAAGTGAACTCTTCTGGCTTAAAAGTAGTCCCATTCCCTTTATTACCAATGTTTTACTGCTGATTTATTACTTAAAACAAACTCTCATGAATAAAGTTCTGTAAATGCTTTATAATATACTTACCAATATAAATATGCAGTCCTGTTTATAAACTGCACCTTAGCATATTCCACAAACAAGATCCACTATGATGAAACCTTTGAGGGATACTTCGTGCCTGTGCCAAGTCTCACTCTGTTATTTCACTAAATTGGAGACAGAGAATGTTCTTCCTTCTGAAAGGAGCACCCCACTTCATCTTAACACTTAGGTTAGTAGACATGTTGGGACAGTTTCCCAGAGCACAGGACTCTTCTGAAACAACACCTACACACAGCCAAATAACATGCTGCTTACAAGAAGACCGGACACCTGAGAGTCTCTACTGTGGTTGTACTAGGACCGTATCTGCAGCACCACAGACCAGGATTTGCCATTCCCTTTTAATCCCCTCCAAACTTACAGTCCTAGGATGTTTAAAGAGAAACACAGGCAACATCCTTTACAAAATGAGAAGGTACAAAACCCAGAGAAATCAGTCACTAAAAAGCACTAATAGAAGAAATATAACACAACCACATCCAGAAATGTTTGATCTGGTTCACAAGAAGGAAGCTCTTTAAAAAAACCCCATGCTAGCCCAGCATTTTTCTAGACATCATGGCTAAAATGAAACATTTAGAAAAATATACAACTTAGTAGCAATGATGAATTTCCCATATTCTGTAACTCCTTCAAGTCCTGCATCCAGGTCATTTATGAAGATGTTGAAGAGCACAGGGCTGAGGGTGGAGCCCTGTGGAACCCCACCAGTGACAGGTCCCCAGTCTGATGTCAACCCATTCACTGCACCCCTCTGTGCCCGACCCATGAGCCAGCTGCTCACCCACCAGGTAACACTGTGTTATCCAGCTGGGTGCTGGACATTTTGTCCAGGGAGATCCTGTGAGAGACAGCATCAAAAGCTTTGCTGAAGTCCAAAAAGATTACTGTGCACAAGCCTGATGAGTTATTGAATGGAAAACTTCAGAAAGGATGCAAGGAGGACGCTGCAAGGTGCTATTCTTATTTGATCTAAAGACTGGCCACGATATTTACGGGTTCATTTGTTTTAAGACAGATAGAAAGTGCTGCCAAGATCCTGACCTATTGATTAACACAAAGGGTATCATCTGCTAGATGTACATTAAGCCTAACAGTGAAGGCTGAGCTGGTGCACATCTTTTTTTAAAAAAAGACATCTGATTTTAAATAAAAGGCTAAACTGTAAAAGAGTTTATTGCATTTTCCATTTAATCTCCTCAAGTTACTAACAGGTACAAAATGGGTGTACCTATTAAATAAATAAATAAAATTTTTAAATCCCATTTGGATTGCAGTATCATTTTTTCTTATTTTAGCTTCCAGCAATGAATTTTTTTCTTTCATACTTTAACGACTACCTTAAAAGAGTTTTCAGCATTACAAATCAACTCTTTGTAAAGGTACCACTGGTCTAAATGAATAACATCTATCCTCTTTAAACAGTGGAACAGGCTCATTTTTCTAAATTATAACACTGCATTCTTGCAACATTTCACAATTCCAAAGAGATTTAACTCTAAGTATCCATATGCAACTCTTCAACTATTCCTACAGTAGTTCCACAAAACTCTCTAACTAATTCAACTACCCTGACAAAACTTTCAATACCTACAACAAGGAAATAACTTCTAAACTATAAAAACTCCTAAAAATCTTCAAAAAGATCATGTTTTTGTGACAGAGACTCAGGCTTTATCACTTGAATGTTGGAGAGTACATCATAGCCTTCCCTCAACACCACCAAAAGTGCTACACAGAAGATATTTTAGCAATGAAGTTGAAATACAAAAAGTTCGTTTCACATAATTGATCTTGGATACTGCTTTTTACCCTACATTTTGTGTAACTATAAAATATAGATACAAGATGCCTCTTTATACAAAATTGAACTTTGATTGACATTTAAAATAAAAAAAAACCTATTTAATTCTTTTGTGGGGAATCGAAAGCCTACCTTCAGACTAATTAAGCACTGAAAGTAAAGCACTGACTCCATCAAACTGTCAGAAAAAAGTTAGAAACTCCAATTTATTTAAAACACTACCAAAGAAGAGAACTATTTTCTTTTCTTCTGTCAGCTCTTTTTTTCAGCTGTATAAATGAACAGAAGGAAAGATGATATTTCAGAGATGCTATCTCTGCTCAATTGTATGATGATGGATGTCATGATATCTCTATGTCAGTAAAGTACAGCCTAGGAAAAGCAGTATAATATGAGGTATTTTAAAGAATACACTACTGAAGTAGAGGAGGCTTGAAGTGATAATTAAATACCGTCTTACGTACACTTGTATGTTACAGACAAGGACACATTGTGCAACCCTTATTTGCACTGGTGAACACTTACAGGAGTAGGCCAATTGACGTCAGTGAGACTACTTATGTGGGTAAGAGCTCACTAACGTGAAGGGTTGCACAACAAAGCCCCAAACACGTCTCATTCCACACGTTGTTTCAAGCTTTGTTCTTCAACCACAAATTTTTCTCTAATAGTGTTAATAATATTATTTCACTAATATTACCATGCAAAAAATATGCCAAGAAAAACCTGAACCGGCTCCATCTGTTTTATTTCCCCCTCCATAAGATACTTATACAAACAGATAAGACCTCCCCCAAGTCTTTCTTTTCTCCAGACTGGACAATCCAGTCCCAGCCATCTTTATGGTTCTTCACTGGACTCACTCTATTATGTCCATGTGTCTCTTGCACTGGGGAGTACAAAACTGGGCCCAGTACTCAAGATGTGCCTCACCAGGGCTGGGTAGGTGGGCAGGATCACCCTTTGACCTGCTGGCAATGCTCTTCCTAATGCAGCCAGGATGCTGCTGGCCTTCTTTGCAGTGAGAGCACACAGCTAGAGCAGGTTCAACAGAATTACAGGAAGAAATGCTACAGGGATTTCTACTTCCTGGCAGGTGAAATAAATGAAAACACCTTCAACTGACTTGGATGTTGGCACCACAGAATAAAAAACAACATATGGCGTTGGCTGCTTTTCCAAAAGCTTTCACTGCTGTGGTAATGCTCTATTCCTGCAATCTCATCTGGCAAAACATCTTCCATCGATACTATTTTAGACAAGAATTCAAATAATCTATTTGTTACTATTTTAAGAATTTCTTGTTGGCAACCACAGTAAGAACAAAGACGCAGTGTTTCAGTCATGCCCCTAGTTTTTATTATAAAGCTTAAGCAAATGCCAAGAATTCAAAGCTAGTTCCAAAAATTAAAAATGAGCAGCTGCATCTTTTCCCTGTTCTCCTCCCCTTCATAATCTCCCCCACCCTCTTTTGTTTGTTTTGGAGACAGTGTAGCTCACATGTTCACCTCCAAAAAAGCATCCTTAGAAGAAAAAGGAACTGGGAAGGAGGGAGAAGAGCTGGAAAGAGCAGAAGTGAAAGGAAAACAGGAGAGATGAAAACTGAGATCTTGTATTTGTACAGGACTGAGAAAACATGTTTTTAAAAAATTCCCACATTCACAGGATGCATACCCTGCACTGTGCCTTTGCTATAACAATTTATATAAACTTTTCACAGGAAAAGATAATAAAGTACTCAATGAGAAAAAAATTCTGGTAGAATTGCTTCTAATAATCATTTTGTAACAACCTGGTTTGTGCAAAGCCTATTTGAACTTGGCCATTGACTACATTCAGAAAATACTTTAAAACTATAAATATGTCCATATAAGACAGGCACTGTAACACAGGAAATTGAGGAACATTTCCACCAGGCTGGTCAAAAATTTTCACTTTAATGTATTACAGTACTGAGGGCTGAAATTCTGATTTCAGTCCAGCTCGCTGACCAGCCAAATAGTTCTCATGAGCCCATGATAGGTCCCTTACAATATCATACAATGACAAATCACCACTAAAGCCATACCCAAAAAATCACGTTGATAGCACATAAACAGACATCCACTGCCAAAACTAGACAGTTAAAAGCTGTATCATAAAATATCCAATAAGAGACGTATACAAAAGGACTTCAAAAATTTCAAATTAGACAAAATAAAGAGACGTAACAAATAGGTAGCTATCAACATTTTTAAAGCCCTTCAGATCCACTCTGGGAAAGCCTCCAAGACTGCAACTTCTGTAGGCTGGAGAATATAAATTTTAATACTATTCAATTTAACTGACAGTGACATGAAAGATCTAGAGAAAACCCAGTGCACCCAAGATAACTAAAAAATTACTCCATGTTGTACTGCAAGAAAAATGGCAGCAGGAGGTCTCTCAAGCATATGGTATCGATGACAAAAAGCAGTCATAAATACCAGTGCATTACTCTCTCTCCTTTACTACCACTGCCACATTATTTTACAGAGTAATGGCTTAGTAATTTTGTGAACAGCAGTTCTGAGAACTTAATAGTGCTGGCGCTGTTCATGCTAGTACACGAGCTAACAAATGTACCTGATGGTCAAACTCATCCAAGTCCCTGGCATGTCTTTCCAGCAAACAAGCAACCCTGCAATGCTTCTGTTTAAATGACTGTGACACACATACTCTAACTTGGTTGCAAGATATCCAAGCATTCCAAAGTCAGTAGACACCAAATATTTTCATAAGTTGAGTGCACTTAGCATGACAGCAGCTGGGGAAATTTTAATCTGCATGGATTTTTAATTGATTGTGAGGGGCAGGGAAGGGTGCAGACATTAGTAAGAGGAACAAAGAGGGAAGCAAAGAGTAATTAAAAATGCATCAACTCAAATTCTTTAGGCACAGTCATCTTCTCATGTGTTAGACAGGCTCAAGAAATACTGGATATATTATCAGCAGGAAAAGGTCACAGAGCTACACAGATGGCTACATTTTCACCATGGATAAATGGGCAGAGTAAAACTGGGAGAAACACAAAGAAAATTCAGAAGAAAACTTGAGAAGCATGAGGATAAGCACGGGTCAGAGAATACAAACACTACTCAAGAGGTAAAGGAATGACTAACCAAACTAGTACAAAATTAACCAGAAAAAAACCCCAAACCAAACCAACCAAAGAAACAGAAAAATAAACCTAACCCAAAGACAAACTGACAGCTTTACCAAAATCATGTTATCTTATCTCCCTCTGTGAACCTTTATGTTGTAGCAAAGAGTGAACAGCATAAGGATAGGAATAAGAAGTCCAGGTTGAGGGAAGACAGATCTCTTCATTCAGCAACATTGATAATCTCCTCTGGTCTACAGTGACTGGCGATTACAGCCAAAATGTGGAATAATGAATGCATGTTGTTCGAGAAGCCACGTAGCTACACTAACTTGCAAGTACATAATGTCTAGAAAAGATCAGCTAGCACACTATTCAGATACAATAAACAAGTACTTTCTAAAAATATCTGATTCTAAACAACTAGTTTCTTAGAAGAAGTTGGAAAGAAGAATTTCCCAAGAAACATGAATATTCCAATATTCTGAAATTTAGGTTTATTTGTAACCAGTATTAAAAAGATAACTTTATAAGAGTATGGAAATTGGGGACATTTTTGTTTGTTTTTCATTTTTCTACTTCGTACTTTTATTATTTTCTTTAGAATTCTGAAAAATGTAAACTGAGTTATTTCCTCATAATCTTTCTGTTAGGAGGAACATGTTTGTACTTTCATTTCAATAAAGCTGCATTTTCCAGAACATACAAGTGAGTGGTGAGAGCCCACATCTCTATGCCACTCAGAATTCCCCTATTATGCAATATGCAGACATGTGCTTCTTCCTTTAACTTTCCTTACTAGAAACACTGGAATGATCTAAACCTTACTAATTGGTTTATTTGGCAAACCATTAAGGAAAACACATTACAAGTAACATGAGCTTCCTTAGAGTCAGGCAAAGAAAAAATAAGGTGAAATCAAGCAGTGGTTTTCAACTTGAGACGGCTACCTAGTCAATCTGAAACACCACCAGACACAGACAAAGTGGAGTCAAAACTGCTATTCAAGAACAGTTTTGTGCATAACCATCCCTCACTGAGCACTTATGTGTTTAATTAGGATCTTTTAAAGCTGTAGTCAATATGTTTGTAAAAAACATCATTTAAAAATAAAAATATTAGAAAACTGGATTAACATTTACAACTCTTCTTCAGAAAAAGAACAGTATAACATCCAAGGAAAAAAAAACTCCAAACCTGCATAGAAGAACATTTTTGGAAGACTAAATCCCAAACACCACACGTGACACATGCAATATCACTGGGTTTACTGATGTAAAAAACAATTATCTTGAATAAAGAATTTAAAGAAAAATATAATTTTCCATAAAGTTCAATGCCTGCTAGGTAAAATTAATTATTAGTTGCTTTAATTTTGCAATTAAGCATAGAAGTGGAAAAGCACAGGGCAATTTTTTTTGTAACAGTTAAGAAAATCAGCAAATTTTATTTGTTGGAGCTCTCCAGTTAATGACAAATCCATTTTGAAGTTACAGTATTCTGACAAAGAGTATCAACCTCATGTCAACTATAAAACATGCAGGGGATACTTTCTAAACTTACAATTACTACAAAAGGTGAATGAAATATCTGGAGCTTGATGGAATTTTGGGGGGCAGGGCAAATTTGATTTGTTGGTTTTTATGGTAGATGATAATAAGAACTTGAATGAATTCTTTGGAAATCTATTGTATTCATCAGCATTTTCTTTATCCTAGAGAAATTATGTTTTAAATATATAGATAAAATGTATATATAGCACACACTTTATACAGAGTGACAAAACCCAAAAGAATCAGCTGGAATTTAAGTAATCTCCATAAAAAAATTTTAACTAAGCAAAAGCTGTAAAGTTAAGATATATGATATTCTGTTTCCTCCTCACATGGAATGTTATGTCTTTGACTTAAAAAGACAATTTAAAAGAATTATGGCAAATAGTACATTATTTCAAGTTGTCATACATACAACGTAGCAACCTAATGGGCTTCCGGTGTGTGGGCTCTTCATTTAAAAAAAACCAACAATGAAAACCCTTGGTAAGAGATCAAATGATAAGAGACTCCTTGAGATTTATCTGGCAATATATATAAATGGGACAAGCATTTCTCCTGTTATTGAAACGGAGAAAACAATTTTCTCCTCTAGCATTCAGGAAAAAAATCTTTGCGCTTTTCTTTCATTCATGCTCAGGACATGCTTCTACAGCATATTCTGACCTACCTTAATTTCCTCTAAATCAAAGAAACACAACATGAAAAATCTCAGGGTACACTGTCATTGCTTCTGTGACCAGAGGGGTGCAAAGAGGTGCTTACACATCAAAGAGACTCTGAAACAATGGATGTCATCAGTATATTTCTAACACAGGCCAAAAGGAACCACCAAACACAATATTCTATACAACAATTTTACGCCTAGTAGCAGGAACGCCTACAAAGAAGGTAGAATGTGTACTGTTACCCTCCACAGCCAAAGTTCTTTGAACCAACAACTCTTAAATCCCTGCAGAGTACCCTAGCCAGCAGGCAGTGAGGAGCTCTGGCTGGAGGCATGCGAAAGAGGGAGGGAAGCTTCTGCAGCACGTCACAGGTGTTACGGATACTGAGAAGTGACAAAGCCAGAAGAGATTCCAGCACAGGGACCACAGCACTCAACTGGCAGCAGCAGTACACCCTGCTCCAAGTTTGTTCTCATAAAACTACTTCTGGTTCCCATACAGTGGCATTTTACTACACAATATACATGAATGATAACAATAAGGGGGCGTTTCGCTTTGGTTTACGTACATCTCCTACAATAACTCACATCCATGCACATTCACATGCTTTTATTGGGCTTTGCTTTTAACTTGTAGAAGCAAACGCTACTAAACTGTTGTATCAGTTAAGGACTTACGCTTTCCATTTCCCCAAAAGAAATGTAATGCCCATGCTGGGAAGATGTTGCAGTTACAGTGATAAAGATTGAAAATCCAGAGATAAAATATTACTACTTTTTTATCAAGATGTAGGGATCCTCTTCACCACCCACAGAAAGAGAAATCCACTGTAGAACGGCCCTACTTCAAAAAGCTCCTGTACAAAGATCTAGTGTGCAATCATTCCACACACATGCTAGAACAACTATTCCCTTGATGGAGCTTTAATTAAATTGATAGAAATCTACCACAAGTTCCTCCTATTACTAAGGATACATAATTACACTTGTCAAACTAGTATAAAATTTAATAATTTTATAGATTTATCTGCATATTCTATAATAACGCATAAAGCTTATTTCATTTGCACTATTAAGAAAAAAATTGCTGAAACATTACAACTATGATTATAATGTAGTACAGAAGCACAACACACACTTTTATGGTCATTTAAGGATGAACCATTGGAATGGAGATATTGTGGCCAGTGTGATGGTTAAATTACAGCAAGTGAAAGAGATCTCATTTCAGAGAACTCTTTGAGGTGAGGTAGTAGGCACATACACAGCTTGCTTTGGGGAGCATTAGGAAACAGACGGACAGCTGAATTCATTATACTAAAACATGGCTCTGACTGTTTTGCTCACGGAGAAACCTCACCCAGAATACCAGCATTTTTGCTGGGTCATGAAAAGTGAAGTTCTTCTGTCCACTCAATTAGAGCAGTGAGGGAACAGTGCCAAAAGATACACACTACTCTTATGCCCAATATAGCACTGATTTCACCTTGCTTTCATATGTCTTGGTTTCTTTAAATAGCATCATGAGAAAAAATGTACTACTTAAATAAAAAAAAAAAAAAATTACAGACGCACCACATGCACTCACAAGAGAGCAAGCCAGTGTCACGGTGCCTTGATGCTGGAAGTTGTTTTCTAGTTCAGAACAATGATACTGAAATTAAGAGCAGTGTAATAGCTGGATTATTAGAAGCAGAATCTTCAAAACATCCTCAGCTTTTATTTGCAAAAAACAGATTGCCTCTGAAGATAGAAAAAAAAAAGTGATGTAGCTTGTATGCTCTTTAATGTCACTCCTTTTTAAACAACACGATCTTGCCATAAGAAATAACTAGTTCCTAAAGCATTGTCCTCCCACATTTCCTATAATTGAACTCCATCAAGCTGTAAATAACATTGGGAAAACTTGTATTTTTAGGGCCCACAGTCACTACCCTGTTATTTGAAAACAAAGACCTGTCTTTAAAAAAAATAAATACAGCTTTTGTTATGTTTTCATACCAAACGTCTTTCTATTTAAATATTACCTCCAGGTACTATAAGCATTAATTAATTAAACCCACAGACATTCAAGAATATCAGTTTTATGATCATTTAAAAGAAAGAGAAGTTAAATGATTCTTGCACTTTTTTTTCCCTCTAACTTTGGAGGAGTCCAAATTACTACCTCATTATATGTTATAAACTCACAGACCTTTAAAATCTTATAGTATTCCTGACACTTGAAGATTAACTCAAGTCAGTACTTTAGTCTTAATGTTATAGCTATAAACTCATACCAAATAAATATTTCAACACTTATGTCTCTTACTGAAAACCTTGTATATTATTTACAGCTTCTAGGAAAAGATCTAACAGTATTTATACTCGTGTGCACAATGACTTTACAGTACATATCCTGCATAAACATTTTCAAATGCAATTTGTGTCAGGTCCTTTTAATCATCTGAAGTACTGTCTGTCTTCCACATTCCCAAACAAATAGTTTGTACAGCTAAAATTCTAGCTGCTTGTAAGCACCTATCTCCATTCATTTAAAGATATGCTGCTACTGACAAGAGAGAGAGGAAAAGTTTCTGTCAGTCATTTTTTTCTACTTTCCACATTACTACACACACAGTAATCTATCCTGAGGGCTCAACACTGATCACATTATCAGCATGGACAAAAAAATCTCAATAATAAAGTTACATGAAAATAAGTATATCACACAAGAGGAATATAGGATTTTAAATGGTTTGTGATGGGCCTTACATTTATGATCCTAGCATTTTAAGACCCTCATCTAATTAATCTTATTTTCAGAGGTGCGAAGCTTTCCCATTAACTTTCATTGAACTCAGTGGGAGTTAACTGCAATGTTGCCACGTCCTGAATGTGCAGTCACCTTTTTCAGTTCTACTTATCCCAAAAACAGAACAATTGAAATATTCAGACCCTAGTGATTTTTCAGATCAACTATAAACTCTGAGAACAGCAACAAGTTTTCACACTTTCCAGTTCACCCTAAAAAGCAGACATAAAGCTAGCCAAATCAATGCAGTTTGAAATACTGCAATGATTCTACGGATATTTCTAAAACCGTATTGTTTAAATAAAGACACAGTACTAATCCAAAGTATTTCCAAATTCGGGAATTCATTTATAAATTCTACTGAATTGTATACCTGCAGAAGCTATACATTTTTAGTGAAGATCCTCTTTGAGGAGATAAAGGAATATTAATCAAATAACTTACACTAGAGGGAAATGTCGCTGTTTCTGGAAAAAAGGAGATGTTCTCACAGATGACATATCCACTAGAAAGTATCCCAGTGCTTTTCACAAATATAGGTAGCACAGCAATAACAGGAATTTAATTTGAAACTTAAAAACAGTCAAAAAGACAAGTCAAACTTGCAGAGAGCATATCCTCACAAAAAGCTGGCAGATGCTTTCATAAGCTTTTTAAATCAGGTATAGTTCTGTAGAAGCCACAGCAGCATTTATTTCTATGACAGTTACCCAATATGCTTCAGTTCTTTTGTAATTCCCACCACTTAGTGAAAAGAAAGAATTTACATATTTGGATAATTCAAACCAAGTTAAAATAAACTGCTGTAAAAACATTGTGGCTTTCAAGTGATACAAGGAATATTTTCAGTTTAAATGAATTTAAATCAAGGGTGTCCAAAACTTTTGTTTGATGGGCAGGCAGCGCAAAACAACAGCCAGAAGCTCTAGGCAACAACTGTCCTATCACTGCTTCCTTCTAATCCACATGCTGCATTTCTTCAGTCCATGAAGTTTGAACTTGTCTGCTTGTAATAGTAACCTCACACCATCTTTTGAATCGAAACCTCCTATTACTTTTTCTTTTAAGGTATTTTCTTCAGTACTTAGGGAGAAAGAACATGTTTTGCCAGCCACTGGAAAAAAAATCAGCCAGGATAGAACTGCACATTCAGCACAGCTTCATGAGCAGAAAGTTTTCCTTATCAAAACGGATCTCCTTTTATGATAAGGTAAACCACCTAGGTGATCAAGGAAAGCCAGTTGATGTAATCTTTCTGGATTTCAATAAAGCTTTTGACACTGTCTCTCACAGGATCCTTCTGGACAAGATGTCCAGCACACAGCTGGATAAACATGTCATAGGATGGATGAGCAACTGGCTCATGGGTCAGGCACAGAGGGTTACAGTGAATGGGGTGACATCAGACTGGGGACCTGTCANAGGGATTGTCTCGCTCTGCTCTGCACTGGGGCAGCCTCACCTCGAGTTCTGGGAGTAGCTTTGGGTACCACAATATAAGAAAGATATTAAAGAGTGTCCAAAGGAGAGACACAAGGATGGTGAAGAGCCTTGAGGAGAAGCCACATGAAGAGCAGCTGAGGTCGCTTCCTCTGTTCAGCCTGGAGAAGAGACTGAGGGGAGACCTCATTGCAGTTACAACTTTCTTGTGAGAGGAAGAGGAGGGGCAGGCACTGATCTCTTCTCTGTGGTGACAGTGACAGGACCTGAGGGAATGGCCTGAAGTTGTGTCAGGGGAGGTTTAGGTTGGGTATTAGGAAAAGGTTCTTCACCCAGAGGGTGGCTGGGCACTGGAACAGGCTCCCCAGGGAAGTGGTCACAGCACCAAGCCTGGCAGAGTTCAAGAAGCATTTGGACAATGCTGTAGGGCACATAGTGTGACTCCTGGGAATGGTCCTGTGAAGGGCCAGGAGTTGGACTTGATAATCCTTGATAGTCCCTTTCAACTCCTCATATTCTGTGATTCATCTGCTACAACTTAGCCTAAGCTCTCCATGGAACACTGACCATCTGAAAACATCAATCCCTTTGCTAAATTGCTGGATATTATTTTGAACAGTTGCATTATAAGCAGTGGTGACCTATCTATCCTTTTCACCAAGATCGTATCCAAAACATATCTGTTCTCTCCAAAGGTTGTGTTTTAGATTTACAGCCATCATTTTGTATTAGAATAGAAACAATAACGCACCACAAATGCGCACTACATTATCCCTTATGTCAGGCTTCCTCAATACGCCTTTATTCACACCTAAATTATTTCCTGTCCAGACTTCTGTAATTCCCCATATGCTGTATTAAATGCACAGATTTTTCACAAAGTTTGAACACTGTGGCTATATTTTGCTGCCACACTATTTAAGCTTTTATCACCTCTCTTCTCCCCCCGCCCCCACCCCTCCTCTGCCACCTCCAGCCCAGACTTCCTACAGCCACTGTCAGGGTAACAATTTGAAAATTACATGCAGGTTTCCCGAGTTGCCATAATCAAATTCTCTCATATTCTGAAACTCAAATATTCACCTAATCTCTTTGCCCGATCACTTCGCTTCTTCTGTCTTGGCTCCTTGGTGTCTTCATCTTGCATTTTTGTACAGCTGGGAACAGAGATACTGACCTTTCAGTTGTCTCTAGTCTACCTACATATCAGGAATATTTTGTCCCTTCTGTAAGCAATAGGTTTCTATCTGAGGTAACATTTAAGCAAATACTGCGCAAATTCTTGCCCTCTCCTAGATTATAGGTGCCTTCTAATGGATTTTGGAAGACATTTTATAAAGAGCAGAAAGTAAAAGCAAACAAAACTGCTTAATTACATTAATTTAACAACATAGTGTTCTCATACAAAATTATGTTTTGGGAGAAATAAAAGAGCTGTGAAAGACAGCTTTAAACTATTGTTCTCTGTGAAAGAAAAAGCAGGAGATTTCTAAAATCTCATAAATCTTGCATTTTCCTCATTGCTGCCAAGATTCAGGGGGAAGACTAAAGGTCTTAAATGCAAGTCACTCACTAATTGTCTGTTGTCTTTTTTTTTTTTAATTAGCGTAAATGAAGTAAAGTGTAATTTTCACTATTACAAAGCTTCTGGATTTGAATTTATACATTCAAAGTTCCATGACAGAGGTTATAAAAAAAAAGGGACCAAATTACACAGTAAACAGCACAGAAACAGAATATGAGAGAATCTTTCTTTCTCTGATCTGAAACAAGATCAAGTAAGCACTTTTAAGTGTACCCCTTCTTAGATATCATTTGAAAGCTGTTCCTAAACGCCTGTGGTAGCAACCATTCCAGCTTATATTGGTTAACTGTCAAAGTATTTCTGACTATTTAGTCAGTGTCTCCCTGAGCTTTTCTCTTGGGATACCATGACCTCCTACAGAAAACAACTGTCTTGCTTCATGTACCAAGTTCTCTCAAACTGACAGCTATGTTTTACATTGCTCTCTTCAAGCCATCTTCTCTATTTTAGATGGATCAAAATTCATTACGTTTTCTAAGTCTTCTACAAGTCTGTTGCTTTCCTCTGGATTCTAACTCATTGGCACCACAGAGATTTGTTTTTCAACATATGCGTTATTTTGACTTTGGCGGCACCAGTGGTGAAAAGATGGAAACTGCTTTTTCACATTTCAGCTGTAATATTTCTGTTATTAAGACTTGTGCCATACTTTGACTTGCTTGTTTTGCTATCCACTACTATTACCATATCTGATTCTGCATTATTTATATCAACCTATTTCTTATTTGACATTTACATATTTGTATTCAGCGTTATTTGTCATTCTTTACTTGGTTCATTATAGATAACTCCTCTACTTTATCAAGACTTTTGATTCATATACCCTCTTTGCAACTTCTCTCCTGCCTGGTGGCATCGACTGATTTTTGTACACGTACCGTCATGGTTAACACCACCTTCCATGAAAGACATGAGATAAATGTAGCCCAAGAAAAGTCTTGTATCTGCTGTTAACTTCAAGAGAAAACTATTCTTTGAGCAACACTGTTCACTTTTCAAAGTAATCCCAGTACAATTTCAGTGAGAGCTCCCTGTTTTATCTGTGATAATGCACAGAACAGCATTAAAGTTGACATAAAGTTCTACAGCTCACTGTAGCAGCTCCCAAACCAAGAAGAAGAAAAGCCTGAAGTAGTACAAGAGAAGGAAGGAGGATATAAAAAAGAGCACAAGAAATATCCAGCTAATCTTTAGAAACCACTACCCTGTACAAGTCAGAGTAAGATGGACAGCTATTATTGGTATCCCTTCTGAATCACCAAGAGATGAGAACTTGGGAGAGGCTCTCAGAGGCACGGAGAAAGCTCACATGGGCACAGAGGGAAAATGCACATCCCTTTCCCAAGCAGTGTTGCCACACTGCAAACTTACTGCCTCACAGAAAGCAGTTCTTCTCTGCCCAGGACAGCAATACAGCACACCCAGGCATGGGTGCAAGCATGCCTGCAGGGTCTGGGAGAAAGAATCAGCAGCAGGCAACCAAAACACTGTACTGACTGGGAGGGAGAGGGCAGGCCCCAGAGAACTAAAGCCTTGAACAAAGAAATCAAGGAGAATTTCATCAAATACTGCTGCTTAGGCTGTAACTAACTTCCAGAAATGTTCCTACTCAGCACTGTTAATACAGCTGTATAAAGTGTTCAGTCACAGCTTACCATCTTACAGTCATTAGATCAGCCTTAAGTGCACATTTCAATTTCATTTACAATTTCCCTCTGGCTCAAATAGCTAGGCTTTTTGTAAGGAACATCTTGGGGGTTGTTTCACACAAGCTGTAACTCATTTTACATCTCACCATTCCTGATTATTTTATTAAGTGGTACATTTTTTCAGTTACTCTGCGTTACATAACCTTCATCCTCCTCCTCTCATGTCATATTGTATGTCCTGCATAGAGATTTTAAAACATCTAGAATGTCACAAATATATTGCTAGACTACTCTTCACACAAAAACCTGTCTTTTAAAATAAAAAGCTGAGTTATTCTAAAAGGAGTTTGATCAGTAAAGTTCAGCATCTGTTTTCAAGTTAATTTTACTCAGAAGAAAATTATTCCATGAATTTTAACTAACATAAGCAATACAAAAACCATTGTAGCAAAAGCAAAAGAAGAGCACACGGCCTGGTGCTTTCCTTAAAGACAGTGAGATCATGCTGCTGACTATAATGAAATCCATTTCAGCCTCCAAACTGCTAAAGGACAAAAATTATACAATTACTCACATTAAAACACAATTATATTTTCATGCTATTATTAAAATGATTCTAACTGATAAAATGAGAATTTAAGCGATTTTGTATTTTATAAACACTAACATTTCATGAGTATAAACTATTTAGAGTCACATTACTTAGGAAATTAATACTATGTATGATAGCTTCCACTGAGGACTTGGGAAATGTTTTTGACTTCAAAATAATAATTGCAATTCTTTCTAAAATTATCTAAGGATAATTATTCTTGAACCCCTAGGGTGAAACACCATTCTGCTGAAGTCAGCTGATGAAATTTGGCCTCTATTAATTACAGTATCTATCTGCAGTTTCTCTTGCAAACTATAAGCAGAAGATTTTTCAGACAAAGGCTTTTTATAAATGTAACGATTTTGAAACTACACAGGTATGTGGACAATATCTGGACCTCTCTGTTATTGTATTTTTGTTGCTAATGGTTTAACAAGCCTCATGTTTCATAACATAGTCTCTTTAAAAGTATTCTAGTGTGAATCAGCAGGGAACTATGAGAACACCTCTCTTTTCTTTTCCATGAAGAGGATTCACAAAGCACTTTTTGTGGACTTTCTTTTGAGAATTAAGTATACAACAATCAGACTAAGAAGGGGAAGAGAGCCAAATGAAACTCTTCCATACAATCAGAAAACAAAACCCATTATTATATGGTTGAAAAGCACCGTGCAAATAATGAAATTCACTGCATCATTTGTTTCCAGTAATAATTCCCTGAAATGTCAGGGTTGCACTTAATTTAAACCACACTCTGCTGATTTTGACTTCTTATGCAGTCAAAAGTACATAGTGGATCACTTGATCCCCCATTTCACTTCAGGATGATTTAGGTATCTCTTAAAACAACTACATACTTGAGAACAACATAGTCTTTTACAATCATAGAATGGTTTGGGTTGCAAGGGACCTTAAAGATCATCGAGTTCCAACTCCCCTCCCGTGGGCAGGGACACCTTCGACTAGACCAGGTTGCTCAAAGCCTGGCCCTGAACACTTTATGCTGTGCATCCAACACAACTCAGAGCCACTTGGGCACAAATCCCACAAGCTCTTCCTGACTGAAAATCCAGCTGAATTTTGCAAGCAATGTCTATATAGCCAGCAGAGTGCCAGTCCCCAGAGAAATTATACTTTCAGATACCCAAAACAGTATACTTTGAACAGCACTGAGCATTAGCATAATCCTATGCAACTGTGAAAAGCTGTTTTGCAGTAGACCTTCATGTCTGGCATTTTAAACATTACACACACACACACAGACTTTTGGTCCTATGATAAATGGGTGAAATTCTGAAAATGTATGACAAGTAAGATATATGGCTTTATACACAAAGTAGCTCAAAGTGAGTCTAAATATTTTAATAACACATGTAAGAAGGCATATGTAACACAAACACTGATGTTCACTTTATCATCACTAAAAATGACACAATAAAGTTAGCATCAACCTTGTGCTTCATAA
The DNA here is from genome assembly GCA_013397175.1 of Platysteira castanea. Lineage (NCBI taxonomy): Eukaryota > Metazoa > Chordata > Aves > Passeriformes > Platysteira > Platysteira castanea. The sequence goes on from VYXC01000743.1 coordinate 1,881,255, forward strand.
CACACAGACATATCTCCTTTGGTTCAGGTAGCATTAAAAGTAGACCTCCAAAAGAGTTATGAGATATTTCCTGAAACCAAGTAGCTTCCCAAAAAAGCTTTGGATAAGGATTTGAATTATTAGCCCAAGATAACCACGTTAGTGCCATTCTGCCACTGCTTCATTAAAGCTGAAACACTTCAAAGGCCAGCAGCCTCAGGGGGGCTTCAACCACAGTAGCCACTGCAGTGGCTACTCAGGTCATTGAGTCCTCTGATTAATTGGGTTATCTTGGCATGTCTGTTTTGGATTTGGCTTTACAGCGGCGTGAAATAAAACCATGACTGTATAGTCCTATAAATACATCCACAAGAACACTGAAGTTAGAAAAATTGGGCACACAAACAGAAATTCCAAATAGCAACAGAAATTTTGAAACACTTATATAGACAAACATGCCATTTGCAAACAACAGGCTTGAATAAATATACAAAAACAAAGCACATGACTGTGAAACACATTCAATTTCCTATCTTAAAAATACTACAACACTTAAAGCTGGGAAGTCATGTAAGCTCATGACCTCATATTATTTCTAAAGGTTTTAATATCCTTCATTATTCAGCACAAAGTTATTTTGTTAAGAAAAATCAACGAAAGAAAATGTAATACTTCTAAAGCAGGAGCACATCTTTTAAAATCTGAATCACTAAACCTACAGTTTAACACAGAGAATCAAACAATAAGAACTATAAAGACGAACAAAAACAATAAAAACAATAAAGTTCAAGGACTTCAAAGAGTACTCTTCTATGTTTATTATGGAATCATTTTGACATCCAACCCTTTTTTTTTTAATCATTAATGTAGTTTTAAATTTGTAAATTTTTATTGTTGTTCTGCTTCATGATCAGATACTAGAGTCTTGAAAAGTAAGCTTCATATAGCTTTTAACAGCACTGTAGTGTGGGCTTGGCTATCAGGCTTTATAAACACTGCACACTGTATTGTGTGTCTGATGCTGCAAGCACAGTCAAATATACATCACGCATGATGAATTAAACACACTTTTTTGAGCGGACATCTATTCTTGCCAAACAATTCAGGAATAATACTAAATAGTTTAAACAGACAGAACTCTGGCCTGAATTCAAGAAAAGCAGCAAGATGTTAAAAAAATATCTCAACAGAGCTGCCTTTTCCAGACAAAGAGCTTTTTTTTCCCCTCTTGGCACAGAGGTTTGGGATTGGAGCCAAAGTGCTACTTATCAGCTGTTTGACATCAGGGGAGGACTGCGTGCGTCAGTGGACCCAGTAGGGACCCCTGGCTTATGGCATGCACCATGTGGTTCTTATCTTATCAGTTTGCAGGCTCTGGCACTTCAACCTCTGCAGCGTGAAAAGAAAAGAGAAAAAAAAAGGGGAGGAAGGAAGGAAGGAAGGAAGGTGTGTATAACTGGGAGGGAGCAGGTCAAACGGGACTGGTGAACCAGGTTAGACTGCAGAACAGAGCCCTGATTATACTTTGGCCTACTGCGCTGTGTATGGTTGCAGTAAATCCTAACAAATTTCTCCTGCTTTCCCCACACACTCAAAGAAGAAAGGAACTTCTTCTCATCCAGGTTCAGAGAAGGCAGAACAATGTGTTTGCTGGAGGGACAATGCTCCCTTTCACATACAGCTGATAGAAGGGCTGCCAGAGAAATGAGGAATAGGACCCACTCATGAAAAAGCTTATCAAGGTAAGTGTGTCCTCCAGGAAACCCATGAACGGGTGCAGTTTCTTATTGCAAACAAAACTTAAACAGCCCAGATTATTTCTCCAAATGTACAGCTTCAGCAAGATTTATTATAGCAAATTATTCTCAGGACCAAATGAGCCTTACGGTACAGCACAACTCCAAGCTTAAAACTTGACTGCACAAATGAACCTTTGTGTTTAGTATTCAGAAAAACACTCACAAAGGAAGATAATCCTCAAGTAAAGCATCTGCTCTTCAAGGTTCATGTCAACTGAAACATTATTATAATTACTCAGAAAAATATTATTTGTCTTACCCTACGCTGCCTACACAATGTGTATGAATCAGACAGCAAAAGAAAAAGTCACCTCCTTCAGATTAATTTCCTTAACCTATTCTATCTCGGAAGATACATCACAAGATATTAATTACAGTAGAACATGAAAAGCTGTTAAAGTATCAGTGGAAATTAGTAGGTTTGCGCCCTTGACAAATCTTTATAATTATTTCCAGGTATTTCCATACAAAACCTTTTCAACTTGTACTGCAGTGACCAGACTACCATCAGTAGAGACAAAAGAAAATGGCTCAGTGCTTGTACAGAGATCTTGCTAGCTAGAGATTCAGCAGAGCTCTGGGAAGACCTACCGGCTGAGGATCAGGACTGGGCAGCCTGTCATGAGTTCTCTTCACTCTAAGGAAGGTTCTATTTTTGTTACTTCAAAACTGTTTTCATAAACTGCATCATCGAAAATTGCAGTGTTTTGCTGCATATAGCCATACTGTGCTTCAAGTTTCATTACTCATGTTGTGTCAACCTAGTGAACCACAACATTAATGTGTAGTCAGTGGGACAACCATTCATCTGAAGAGGCAATTCCAGCACTAGTACACTTTCTTCTCCAAACATGACCTACTTTTTAGGTAAATACCAGTAATGTATTCTTACATAAAACGCAACATAAATTTATGATCAAGGATCCTAACATTTAAAAAACGTGAATTGAGGGAAGCACATAACCACTGATTCGCAATGAAAATCTACATAAATTGTCACAATATCATATTTTTTCTGATTCATATTTTTCTTTTCTTATGTATTACGTTATTTTGGTCAGAGAGGTTGTTGCTTTATCAGGCTTAGTAGACAGAGAAAGAGAAAAATAGAATGGGAAGCCTGAAGAGAAACATCACCTGTAGACACTACACTGCATACTAACTTTTATGGATGGATTTCTGCACTTGGAAGAAGCTACTGCACTCATCTCAAAGGCCTGTGCATAGAGACTGGGATATTAAATTGGTGGCTTGAAAAGCATGTTGGTCCCCCTTGAGTTAAATGATAAATATAGAAGTTATTGGTAGTGATCAAGGATCACTCCATGTGCGATCATGTGTTCCCATGAGGCCCATGACTTACAGATGTTATGTTTCTTAGAGTGTGTGATTTTTCACTCTACTTCAATTTGAAAACACAATTGACAAATGAATTGTAAGCGTAGCTACAGTTCTATGACACACGAACATAAACACTGGATGTGATGCTTCATTAGCCAAGAAAAACAGACACACACATGAAAAAATAATGTGCATCATCACTGAAGACCCTATCAGTCCCATTACATGGCTGCTTGAGTACAAAAAAGGGCCTACTTTGTATCTCCATTTTGCATCTCCCCCTCTGCTTCCTCCTTTGTTTATTTTGGAACAAGACAAGTGTCAAAATCTCAGTGCAAATATACAATACCAAGTAATTTTATACAAGTCAGTTTAAGCACTTAAACCTCAGTTACATGACAATGGTTTGTCAGCTGTTTCTTTAACAAAATTAAGTAAATTTTTTGCATAATTAAATTGGGTCACAGGCCCTACACAGTGAGTATATATACTGTGTACTATTCCAGTGCGTCTTTATTCAAATTAAAAAGCTGATATTTTTTTTGTACTATAACAAAATTACAAAGCTACATCCAATTAAGTCAGTGACCAACATCATGTTCACCTAGGCTTCTCCCCCCCTCAAGTCCTCTGAAACCAACAAAGGCCTTGAAGAAGGAACCATATAGTGCTCCTTGCACAATCTTGTTCAATTTTTTATACATGCTATTTTTACAAAAATATTTAGGACAGTGATGCCAATAGGAGCTCTTCACTTCCCTAAAGATAATCACATTAATGGTCAGCAAAAGGAAGGACATTTGTTAGGACCCTGTACATGTAAACATCCTGTTTAGAAGTGTTGCCTTGATCTTCACTATGTCCACTAAAAATACTCTAAATAAAAAAAACACCACCTTGCCAATGACCATTCTTTTATAAGCATTTCTATTGATTCCTTTACTTTCCCTGACCATTTTCTCCAGTTTTCAATCTGCTATGCAAACAACTGATGAAATTTGAAATTAAGACTTCGAAACCCCATGTAAGATGGATAAAGTGATCCCCAAACTCTCCTGTGCTAGTAGAGAAATCACACCAGACATTAAAGCAACCCTGCTTCTTTTGAGATTCTGATGCGATTCAGTTCAACAGCTTTATGTATGAAAACATTTGGAAACCAACATTTCACACAGTATGTAAGTCAGAAGTAAAAGAATTAAGAGAGCTAAAATGGCCAAACCAAAGGATTAACATATCACAGCCAATGAAGTGCCACAAGAGAGTTAACAACCCCATATAGTACGAATTGTTATCTTATCCAGAGATAAGACATGTCCACAGCTAGAAAAATGATTCAGCACAGACTGAAGGAGGAAATTATTTCCTTTACCATCTGAAATTTCTCTAAATACTCCTTAGCATGAGGATCCCTGAAAAGATCATAGCACAAAAGGTATGCACTTCGGCAAACACAATCTCAAAAATCCATAGAATATGTTTAAAATATATAAAGATATTGAAGTATAAACATAGGGTCTATTTAAAACTGATGTAGATTTGGGGTTTTCTAAGTCTTCATTTTTACCTGGAGAGATTTTGGTTAGCTTTGGCAAATCAAACAGCTGCAGAGGTGAACAAAAAAGAATGACAAAATCATTCGTATATAGAAGGAAATTTGAATCTATTATGACCAAATTGTACTTTAAAAAAATCTGAGTTGTTGAATCTAAGATATAGAATTACTGAGTGTTTTACTCTTCTTGCATTCTTATAGTGGGCAACACTACAGAAGTAGCAGAAAAGCATCTACCGTGCTAGTATGTTAACAATTCTGACAGCATGAAGGTCCATGGGAAAAAAACCCCAAACCTTAAATCTTTAAATAAAGCAACATGAGAAAAGGAAGTATTTTATGTAGACTCAGTAGTAGCTATATAATTATACGTTTTGATCTTCACTGAACTAGTATGACCATCCCACAGGACATTAGTATGGGAAATTAGGCATGTTATAAGGTACACTTGGATTATGTGATCATCTATCAATCACTATTTGGGCATGTTAATTTCTCCACTGAGTTCAGTAAAACTACCTGGAGAGGTTACTTTCAAGAAAACATCATAGACATGTTCACAATTTTGACTATTGTTTTTAGTTCTAAGTGAAATGAAATTACAGATTGGTTTAACACTCATTCCTATTTTCTCAAGAGAAATACAGTTTATAAAGTTAAAAGTCCAAACTAAACATCTTTCTTCAAGACAAATGACTCAAAGAGCACTCATACCAAAACCATTAGCTGTTCAGCCTTCTGGTAACTCTTTTTTTCCACCTTAATGAAATCTCTTCTAAAACAGTGCTGCTGTTACTTCACCACTGTCAAGTAATAGAAGCAGTTCCAGACCTACACACCATACTATCTTTAAAATGCATGTCAAAATTAATTTTTTCTGGAAATTTAAACATNAGATTCTTGCTACTTAATCAAATAGCACTCTTGCTATCAACCAAAGTGCTCCACAAGAACATTCCCAGCCTTCTTCCTTTGCTTGGGCAGTCTTCACAACATCAGCTCAGCACAGCTGAAGAGATCTGGCCTTGTTTGTGGGCACTTCTTCATCCCACACACTGCCAGCCAACATTCCCCTTCACAGAAAACTGCCAGGACAACCAAAGCTGATGCAGCACACTGAAGAAGATGCTTACATCCTCCCAGAGAACTGTATCCATTTGCAGTCAAATTCCAAAAAGCTCTATTTCAACTTGTTACTTTTTAATCTAATTTTTTCCTAGATACATAAAACACAATGACAGAGAAAACAACAAACTCAAGGAAAAGTCTCTAGACATAAATATTCCCTATGCAGAGAGAGCATAACAAACTGTTTAGCATTAGTAAAGCAACTCTACTAATGGTCCTCTTATTAATTGTATCAATTAGTTTCATTACGCAGGAACATTTGTTCTACCTGATTCCTTGGAGTTCTCCATGATTTTTGTCAGTTTTATTTATAAGCTTATGTCCTGAAGCTCCAGTACAACTACAATACGTTACCCAGTACCTTACTGGATGCACACAAGTGACAATACCATCCTAATTAAAATGACTGAGCTGCTCACTTCAAGGGCAAAGTGCAAAGTAAAAATTCACTCATTTAACTTTTTTTGAAAAACACACAGGGATTATACTGTTCATAGTGCTCTCTGGACTGAGAGTTTAAGATTTATCCAGAACACTAGAACACTCTTTTCTGCAAGGAGGCTTGTTGCCTGCTCATCACTAGAGAAAGGGTCTCACTCACACAGGTACATGAATATTCCCAGACCTAGTACACCAGAAAAGGCTTTGGTTTGTTCATAAACCTGTCAGCATATTTTCCAGCAAACTCCAATTTTTGAGATTATTCCTACAGAATAAAAATTTTTCTCCAGAAATGTTTTCTGTGCTGAAACCTAGAAGTCAAAACCTACAAATGTGTCCAGTTTTAAGTACTGCTGACTTCAGTAGGCATATTCACATAACTAAGAAATTTTAAGTTACTCCCACACACAAATATCTACAGCAGCACTGAAACAGTGAAAGGGATCAAAATTGTTGTACAAAGATGACTCTTCATCTACAAATTTTAAAATAAGAAATCTTGCAAGATTTTCAAAGTATTTTTAAAACGGAAATTTAAGAACTTCACCTAGTGAAACTAGTCACAGAAGCACAATATTGTAGTTCCATAGTAATACCAGGGATTTTTTGCTTTTAAAAGCAGAGTCTTAGAGGAAACACTCAGCATTCCCCCTGGTTTTGTTTCTTATTCAGGCTCTTCCTCCTGACTCAGGCAGGGGCAGATAATTCAAAAGTGAGCCAAGGGATGGCTGCAAGGATTTTTCTCTGAAAGGTATGGCTCCCCTTGCACTGCAGCACTGCCCCTCTGCTTCTCCTGGCAGACAGTAAGTAGGGCCTGACCTGCGTGAGGCTTTGAAAGGTGTCAACCTTCCAGATGCAGTAAAACTAAGTAACCCTTAGCCTTTCAGACCTGAAAGTTCTGGTGGTTTGCCTTTGGTTTGTGGGTTGTTTCCTTAAGCTGAATGACAGGTAGAAGTAATCAACACATTTGTCATGCATGTTTCAAGCAGTAACCCCAGGCTCAAGTGTCTGTGGTTTATCCAAAAGGATTTCAAGGCAAGCCATGAGTGTTTGTAGCTGGGAACAAACATTTGAAGAGCGTCCAGATGATCCTCTCAAATGTGTTGACAACCTTGAGAAAGTAGCATGTAACTACTCAGATTGCAGGTCTGGTGAGGACAAGCATGCATGGAGTTGTTAGGGGAGAGAGATGCCAGTGATTGCTCTGGCCTTTCTCTCCAAGGGACCACAAATTGCTTTGGCCTCTCTCTAAGGGACCACAGTCATGCAAGTGGCAAGACCCCAGGAGTCCCCAAAAGTTCATGTAAACTTTTAATGGATGCTTCAAGCTGGTCACAGCCTTGGACTCCACGTGCCAACTCATTCATCCACTAAGTCACAGCTCTTTAGAGAGAGATCTATTATTGCCTGTTATAAGGGGAAAACAGAGTTTGAATATTTGGGAAATGTGGAAAAACTGGCAACAGAAGAACCTGGTAAAAGGAGGCAAAGCAAATGCACAACTTAGTAGCTCCACGTGAGTTTAGCCATGGGTTAGCATGGATTTCAGTGTCTGGAATACCAAGGAACTAAGAGAAATATCTGATATTTCTACTGCGTGCAGGCATTTTTACACATATAATGGGGAAACANGAGGAACTAAGAGAAGTATCTGATATTTCTTACACATATAATGGGGAAACAAATGGAACACACCAAAGATAACTGTTTGTAAATACAGCTCAAACAGGTATTATACAGCATATTTTCTGCCTAATTCTATAAACTTACTTATTTGAGATTTATCTTAGCTCATCATCCTCACTATGAAATGATTTAAGAAGCCACAAGAAAATCATCTCTGAATCCTGCTGTCACAGTTCTATCAATACAACAGAGAACACAGCAAATACAAGAATTTTAAAAGGCAATTAGATTTAACTGATGTAGTACAAGCAAAAGCCAGATCCTTAGAATGAGCAAACAGCTAATTTTTACCTTCAGCCAAGCTGTATACTCTGTCCTTCCCAGGCCCAAAATGTTAATGCAACACACGTACTGCAAACTCTGTGCTTTATTAAAAATAGTTCAGTTTGAGCTTACATAGCACCAGTAATAACTTTCGATTCCAAGTCAAGGCTGACTCCAGCCTCCAGCAAGGAATGGAAAGCTGCTTGTTACACATATCTAAGTTTATTAAGTATTCAGCATATATACTTAGCTACACTTAGAAACTTTTAGACTCCTCCTTTTAATCAACCTTCTCCTTCACAAATGTTCCCACTTACATAAGAAAAATTATCACCTGCAGCATGTTAAGAGACAAAGATTATGCCTAAATAAAACTGTTTGGTTTTATGCATTTTAATAATTAGGAGGAAATATACATAAAGTCATGTTTTTACTTAGTCTGTATTTGACACCAATTATGCTTCAGTTTGCATTCTTAAGGTCTTCTATTAAGAAGTCCTATGACACATTACTGATAATGCTTGCACAAAGAGAGTAAGAATAATGTATAGAAATTAAAATGACATTAGCAGAAAACAGTAAAAACATAATTTCTATCTATTACTATTTTGTGGATGTGCATTTGGGGATATTTTGTCATTGACAGGATAATTAAACAAATTTAGCTTTAACAAATACAAATTTGGAGTCCACCTTGACAGCTGTGCTGTTCCAGTGTCTGAAATAAATTACAGTGTGGCAACATAACCACAGAAGCCACATTCTTGAGGCCACGATTTCTTTTGCTTATATTTTTGTATAATAAATAATTACAACCTCTAACTCACATGCTCTCCACTTAGTCATAGCATTTTTTTACCTTTACCCCAATGCTCAATCCTCAAATCCCAAAACCATACATTTTAAATCCCAAATAAAATTTTGCTCTGATCCACAGATTTAAATCATGATGTTTTAATCCACAGTCACATACAGAAACACAACTAGCCCACATTGCTTGGAAAAAATTGCCAATAGATCACAAGAAACTGAGAAGGAATGCTCTTTAAATAATTATTCAAAACGTAAAACAATAGCTGAAGTGAAGTTTCTACATTAAAGGAAAAAGAAAAACTGAATTACAAAGAAATTAAAATCAACATAGTAACTTCTGACATCACATGCTGTCAATATTCACAGTCGGGTGTCTCTGCTGCAACTGGCAGCAGTAGTAGAACTTAAATCAGCAAAAGGAATGCAATTCTCCATCCCGTAGGTGGGAGTGATGTGAGCAGCTGCTAGAGGAAAGCAGTAACCCTTCAGGCTTTCCTCATGTAAAGAAAAAGCCTTTCAATTAACATTTAAAATTAAGAGCTGCAACATTATTTAATTAAAATAATGTGGCTATTTGGCTCCACTCCCACTATAGTTTGTAAAAAATCCTCTCCTTGAAGTAGTCAAAGGCCTTGCACAAGGAGAGGGCAGAAGCACTTAAAACACAGCCAGAAATAAACCCTACAGTCAGCAGGAGCATCCAGTATTTTCAAAGTCTTTTGGGAGAGATGAAATTATTTTCAACTCATTAACTTGAAATTAGAACCCTGACTGACAATTTGGATGATTACTTGTGTCAGAAAGAGCCTTTTTCTCCTAATTGCAATTTTCACTGTTCAAGACAAGTTTATCAAAACATTTGCAACCTCCAAAGACCAGATTTACAGATAAATAGCTCAGTTTGTTTCAGAAATGGTAAAATAAAGTACACTTGCGTTTGGAAGTGGGGCAGAAGGGAGCAGACACCCAAAAAACCAAACTATCACAACAATTACCAATACTGGCAAACTTAGCAGTACCTCAAGTATTCAAATGAATGATTAACAAAACAAGTTTTAGTTTCCAGACAGACGTCCACTAGTGAGAATCTCATCTGCATTTAGTCAAGTTGATTTAAAAAAAAAGTCAGAATATTTACATGTACACAATTTTTTCTGTAAATCCTTAAACAACTAACTAAAAAGGTAATATAATTTTAGACCATGCTAGCATGATGTTATACTTTTTTAATGTCTGATCATGAGATGTGATACAGAAAAACACAAGGTTATTGTAACATGTAAGCAGCAGACCCTCTCTAGCTACTCACTTTATACACCTAATAATTCTTCAAAGTGAATCCTGCACATACAGTAGTTTTCAAAGTTTGTGTAGTGGTCAAACCTGAAACACTTCAACAGCATATCCCTAGTAAGTTCAAGCTTCAGCATTTGACATAAAGTTTTGCTTAAATTAAAAA
>VYXC01000743.1:1891752-1928492 GCA_013397175.1 Platysteira castanea
CAAAATTAAAAAGGTCACTGTCATCATTCCCTGTTTTTCCTCTCCCTCAGAAAACTGTATTAATGCAAAGTCCCAAAATAGCCATTCTCAGGCACTAGAAAAGCCTGGGAATTGCTTACCTAACGAGCACTAAGCTTTACAGGGCAATGAGCATTTAAACCAGAAACTCTGAGTGGAAACCATGATGAAGCCTTAATTATAATATTTTTGTTAATAAAAATAGATTTGTTCTGGAGAAAAAAAATTCCATTTCCCCTTCTGACATCGTTCTCCCATGAGACCTTGAGGAAGTTCTAAAGGCCAAACCACTCAGCAGGAACCAGCAATTCCGCCTGTCCCGTTCTGGTACTCATCAGGGACTTCTTCAGACTGACTGTCAGGAGGGCCAGGTTTTTTTCCATTTAGGTTCATTTTGCGCTATGAAAGCAATTAAAATGGAATTCTGAGGAGAGACATCCTAGCAAAGAGAAATGTGACATTTGTGGCTACGTTTCACAATGTGGATTTAAATGCCTCCATTTTCCACCTGTAAAATGGCCTTTGTGTTAAAAGACAACAGGAGTGAGCTTGACCAAAAGAACGTGTGTTACAAATGAAGAGAGTTATGATCTTTACTGCCATTCACTTATTTTTATAATTTTTATTTTTCTTGGAAGTCTTTCACACGGAGGAGCAGCTGTTGAATATTGTGATGAATCTAGGGTGAATAATTCCACTAGTCAGTCAACCAAGGAAGAATATAAAAGCAAAGCAGAGAGTCTTGGTTTTCTCAGTCAGATGATCAAGTAAGTTGCTGCTGTGTCAGACTGCAAAACTCCCCATCATACATAGAAGGCTAAAGTCAGTGGAATTATTTTATTGCCAGGAATCCGCTGCCTTTTTTTTTTTTAATCATTAGCCTTTTAAACTTAGGATATTTTTATAAGTAGGCAATGATCAACTGCTACTGTCTTATAGCACAGATTATTTGTGTCAAAAAAGCTGCATACTTGATTCAGACTCCTCCAAGATACTAAATAAAAACTTTTAAAATACATATTATTATCTTATTCAAGGTTATCGCCTCATATAGTTATTAAAAGCTAACTAGGCTCAAACATTTAATAAATATAGATAGCAATAACAAAAGACAAGGAATCAAAACTGCCCAAATTCCTCAAATGTTATGTTATTTAAAAGCACTAGCATAGAAAGTGTTTTTCCTCTTCACTACTTACATGGCTTCCAGAATTCACAAATTGGTATAAATTTTTAGGCAGCTGTAGCTGTGATTGTCTGGCTATTAGCTTTGCCTTTATTTTTCCTTTTTCAGCACATGAATACCAAAGCTTGTCACTAATCTGGTAGTCTGTACACTTGGTGACTGAAAAGAAACAACATCTTTCAAATACGATGCATCTTCAGATTAATGTTTAACTGTGAACAGTAACCAACAGGTTTTATATTTTACTTAAATTTCTTTGGCCTAACCAATACTCCTTAAACAACAGAAACTGTTCTATTCGAGGATTTCTATTTTCTTTACTATTAACCTTAGCAGTACACATGGCTACACACAACCCATTAAATAGCAACATATTCAGCAGGTTTGTGAAAGCAGCTACACCTATTTCAGTTTCAGTATGCAAACAAAATTCCCTGCTCTTTCTCTACCTTTTGCTCAAAAGTTGTAAGTAATGAAAGTGTCACTCAGGCACAATTTACAACTGATCTTGCAATGAGCTGCCTATGAATGATCCAAGTGTGGATTCAGAGTTAATTTTGGCTCTCTGGAATTTCAAGGCCTGCCTATGCAGGGCTGTTCAATTTTGAACAGTATTTAGTCTGTGGTCATCTGTAATTAATTTAATGATTTGATGCAATGCTGTGGGAGTGAATTGTGGCATCAGACCCTCACTGAACTGTTTTCATGGAAGTATCACTAAAGAGAGGCTGAAAACATGAAGGAAAATAAAAAAGCTTAACACACAATCACACAGGTGTTACTGTGCAATTATCAGCATAAACATATCCCACATAAAGCATCGTGGGATCTCTGAAGCCTGTTTCAAGACAGTTCTGGAGCACACTGACAAACCAAGTTGGGAATCCTGAGAAACAGAAGACAAATTCTAGCTACAGAGAAGAAGCTGAGGCTCTGACTAGTAGATTTGTCCTCCTCTTGAACTAGCTCTGAATGAAGTGTGCTGATTTAGTTTGCACAGATGCACATATCATTTAATCTTTAAAGTAGTCATCTGTGAAAAGTGGTTAAAATTCTCTCCAAAATATCACAAAAAGATGGAGTAGCAAAGAACCAACACAAGGCAAAGAAAACAGAGGTATTTTCATATGTACATCTAGTACAGTAACTTTGGATAACCAAAAGAGACCAATTACAAATATTTATAGTTCCTCTGCTCCAGCTGTAGATTCAACAGTACTAAACGCAGTCCAAGTAAAACACAAGCTTACAAAAACCCTGTATTAATACTCTTGTAAGTAATGCTGAGCAAAACATTAACATTGTTTCTAAGTAGTAGTAGTACTATTTTTTTGTTATTAAGTGCAAAATGTATAATACTAAAATTTAAAGAACTTCTGTAGATGCATCTGTTAGTAAAGAAAACACTGCCTCTAACCCTGCATCAGATTAGATTTGCATTAGTGCCCCTGGCAGTGGCAAACTGCCACTGAGCATGTAATTTGATGTGTAATCTTAGTGGCAACGTCTAGAAGCATTTATTCAGTTATCACGGAATAAGCAGAAAAACTAAAAACGTATATGAAGGGCATCCATCTCCCACATCCCCCATCTACCCTCTACCTCTTATTTTAAAGTGGTGCAGGCTACACTCTTTTTGGCTCTGTTTGTCAATGCACAATAGATCATCTTTTCCTGTCACAGCTGCGTGATGCCCACTATCTTTCCGTGAACATTAGGATAATTGTTACTGCAGCAGTAGTAGTGGAGTCATTACACTGCTCATAGCAGTTAGATCAGTTCTGATAGCTCAACATAAAGGAAAATATGACCATGACTGGGAAAAAAAACCACAAAAGAAGACCTTAAAAAAACCCCAAATTTTTTAAAAATAAAATTTGTCCTGCTTTTGTATTTGTACACGTAGAAGGTGACCAAATGAAAATATTATGAAACCTCAGGCATAATATCCAAAGTATGGACATTTATTTTTCATCTGGCCTTCAAAATACCATTTTGTCTACATTCTTTCCCATATCCACCATTTTTTTCTCATACATTTGATACTGTTGCTGTAAGTTTATGAAAAGTAGTATTATAAACTGAAACACCAGTAGCATTCACTTTTGACGAGAACAATATCTGAAATCAATAAATTGGTAAAAAAGAATGTTGTGCAATCCCCTCAATTATTAAACATTTTGGATTAGATCAGTTTTAAAATAATAGGCTAGGGGGCTTATTTTCACAGCTGGATTTGCCTTATATTTTATCATCCACCTCGGGAGAGCACTAAAATCCCCCAGGAGGCATCTCTATAAAGCATATAATGTTACTCTGGGAGCAAAACTTACAAAAGGAACAAAACTCCCTGGGTTGGACAAATCTACAGAGAAAAAAACCCAGTTGCTTCATCACTCTAATACAAAAAGTACCAATTAATTCTACTGTGCTGCTCCTGAGCAACACACACTGAACAGTGAATTGTATTCAGAGGATTTACTTTACTGCCAATTTTTTCTGCCTTTAGCCAACAAGCAAAACTGGAATAAGGAATTTAAAATTTCGTAGTCAACATTTAAAGCTGTTGCCATTGTCAAGCTGATGATGCTAATTTGTTTTATTATTACTAACCTGCCAGACCCCAGCTGTTGTCTTAGTCAAAACCTAAGTTTTCCAATAACTAGGAACTGCAGCTGCTCAGAATGGGTCACCAGGGATTTGCACCACCACAAACATTACTCATCTGGTCCTGCCCTGATCAGACTTCTTTGGCCAAAAGGCAGGGTCAGGCCTGCCTGAGATTTGAGACATACAAATTTAAAGGGTTTTTTCTTTTCCCCTATCTTCAGAAAAATAATATTTCTCACTCAATTTTTGAAAATTTATCCACAATTCTCACCAAACATGATTCCAACATGGCAAAGCTACTTTTTCTGGACATGTACTCATTAGCCTTCAAAATAAAGACCATGAATTGAAATAAAGACCATGACTAAAGACATTCACTAAATTACTGCTTCCATCTATCATCCTATCTGTGCCAAAAAAACTCAGAATCAAGAAAGTATTATTTATTTCAAATACCTTTATTTAAAACTATTGAGAAACAGTTTCTACACAGTGCATCTGCCAGCTGCTGCATGTAACAGGTGTAACCATAAACATTAGAAGAGGCTGCATTTTGATGTGCAAACAGCCAGAGTGCTGCCTGATTTAAACATCCCAAACTGGAATTATTCTTGTTTAGCAAATGTTGTCATGTGGAGTACCTTCAACAGAGCCCCCTTCAACAGAACTTATGGGAAATTACTGTTTAACATTTCACTGATATATGTTCTAGGTTTTACTCTCCTATATTAGTTTCCAATGGGAACCCTTGCCCAAAAACCGCTAACTTTCCATTCCTCCAACTCTTATTAACCGTTTCTGTTTGGATCACCAACACCACACATCCCGCTTTCTTCCTCTCAACAAGTTTCTCTCCAAAAACACAATCAAGCTATGCTGCTCCCTGAGCTCTGCAGCCCTCTACTGCTTGTCCTTTCTCCTCCAGAATTTTTTTCTGGCTTTCCAGAATACCACTCCCTCTCCTTGCAGTTTTGTACCATTTCTGCATTGTACAGCACAGTGAACCCTCTGGCAAAGTAGAAGCACTTGCTCATGAGCAACTTGAGAAGATTTTTCACACTAACTGAACACAGAATTGTTTTAACCACTGAGACAGTACAAATAGGTACCTTCTCCATGGCTTTCAAAATAGATGTACATAAATTGTACATAGTCCAGGCTAGAGGCCACCCAACAGCTGGAGCCAGTTTCCTGCAGAGGAGTGAGGAAGACTTCCCACAGACGAAGGATACCGAGCACAGGTTATAAGAGTGCAAGCAAAGTCCCACTAATGGACTGAGCCCTCAGTTTTCATCTTAGCCATTTCACTACTCAACAGCAGACTTTCCTCTGATATTATGCTAGGTTATTATGCTCTGTTAGAGGCACAAGAGAAAGCAAGCCATGCAATGGCCAAACCAGATCCAGCCACTTCAGCTGAAGATCTTCTTATCAGCATTACAAGGGTTTCCATGTTCAAAAGCTGCATGAATAGAAGCTTACAGTGTCCTTTGCACCTCCAAGGCTTTCAAGTTTGAGAGAAGAAATAACAAATTATTCATTAATCTCCCCACAAAAGTAGAGAACTTTCAGTAATGGAAGTGACAAGTCAGCCGAGTGAGTAGGCAAAGGTCCCTCTTGTCTACAGGCAGGTGGAAGAAAACAGGGCAAGGACAGAAATCTCTTTTGGAGTGAAAAAGTTTCAAGGCCATTTGCTAACTTTATCTCTCTCTCCTTTTTTTTGAAGTGGAAAAACATGAAGAAGCAAACCTTGAACAGCAAATTTTGAAACACACTTTTCACTGACCTTGTAGAAATTGAAAGAGAAAAATTCATAAATTCTAAAGCCATTGAATTTCTCTTGCAAACAGCAAGAACTGAACCCTCTTCGGGCAAAAAAAAAAAAAACCCTGTCAGTCACAAATGAGTCAGTGAGGGATTCTTATTAACAAAGGTTTCTCACTTTAAATCCCACAGTCACTACAAGCAATGCCAAAATTTTTAATCCTAGAAAAGCGGATAATTCATCCCATTCAGCTGACCAGCTCTACCCTTCTCTCCTCAAAAGGAGCTAACATCTTGCTCTCCACACAGAGCGAAGTAACCTCTCTCTAGGAGAGACCAAGGCTATGAATGGAGTAACTCAGCAACAGCTCTTTTCTCCTTGCATGGAAGACTGACTTTTCCATCCAGTAAAGATCTTTCTGGCTCTGTGGTTTTCTTCATTCCTTTTTAGTAGCATTTTGACCTTTGCACCTCACTTGGCCCTGCTTTTGTTTTTGTACCTTCTGGCAGTTGTAAACATCTGCAAAAACCTGTCGTTTGGTTGCCGTGCTTATAGTTTGGGATGTGTTCACCAACTTTGCCGCTGAGGGCTACCCACCACTGACACTCATCTTTGGCTTCCTCACAGCTACTAAAATTTGGAACTTCAGGAAAAAAAACTATACTTCTTTATTAGATAGTATCCAAAGTGCTCTTTAAGTGCATTAGCAGCACTGCCAGAGGCACCCTATGGGGTGTGTACCCACGTTAGCATCACACTTGCATGCTATTCACACATAACTGCTTCAGAAGTTTGCTTCCAAAGTGACTCTCCCCACTTATGGCACCTTGGTCCCCGTGGCTCAACAGAGTCAGAGCACATCCATGGAGGCTTCCCCATCGGCTGAGCTACGTGAGAAGATGCTCTCCAAGAAGTCCAAGGGTATTATAATGCAAGAACTGAAGTAGATCCACACTGAAATAAACCTCACTACAATGCATAGGATCAGTGTCGAATCCTTAGCACAAAACTCTTTTCCCCTACAAATCCACTTTGCACTCATTTTGTTTTCCACATCTCCTTCCCTGCAACACATTTCCATTCCACAGCCCCATTTCTGTGGTCATCACTACATAGCATCCTGAAAAAGGTTAGACTCCCAGGCACCTCGTTCCATTAATCATGTGCACTGTGATTCTCCTTCTTCATCAATATATTGGTAAATTTTGCTTCTCACCAATAGCATTTGCCTGAAAGAGCACTTTGTCAGTGATACAAAATGCACTGAAACAACAGCGTGAATGATGAACAAAAACAGGATTGCAAACAGACTTATCTCTCAAGCTAACAGAATTCCAGTTCATTTGCTCATGTGCTATACAAGTCCTCAGAGAGTCACATGCTGGGCACCTCTCTCAGTACACTGGGTCGCACACCAGGGGAGGATAAGTGCATTTTTGACTAGTTTTACTGCATCACACTCACATCCACCCTGCACCACAAGAAGTCAGTCAGTCTTCTGACCTCCAGTTTGCCACTGTACCTTCCCAGGCAGGCAGGCACTACATTGTGCCTTCCACTTGAGTTCAGGGATTCAAATGCCACAATGTGGGAGTGTAAAGCAGAGACAAGAAGAAAGAATGAACTTTGCATTCACCCCATTAAACTTATGCCAGTCTGGAAACAACCTGTGCAAGTTAGAGCAGCTGCAGGAGTCTAGAGGAGAAAACATCCAAGCTCCACAGTTCGCACCTTCAGTCCTGACTGGCCAGATCAGCAGCCTCTCTGCTATTTTCCCATAACCTCTGGGCTTTTGAGCCAATTTCAACTATAACCAACACAGGACAAGACCTATCCAAAAATAACTACATTTCTGAAAGTTTTATGACCACTGGCAACTGGATAAACTGGCATGTCCATGGTTAAAAGAGCTTCAGATTTTCTCTTGCATGCCCAGGATTTAATCAATCAGCACACTTGCATCCAGTCAACCCGCACCATCACTCACGTCACATCTCCACATGGCTGCTGAGGCCCATGGGAGAAAAAGTATTTGGAGACACAGGCCAAAAGCATTACAGTGGGGAAGAGGTACCTCTAGAGACACTAAGCTCAGAACATGTAATCCATGAGAAACAACACTAGTTTTGTATGATTTCCAGAAGAAATGAACAAATTTGATAATAAAAATATATATGCAAATGTACAGATGTATGTGAGAAAATATTTAAAGTTCTGTCCGTTTGCAACTAAAATATTCATCTCTTTCAGGGGGTTAACACATCTGAGATCCCTCGAGAACAGCCTGGTAGAAAAGAGGGTGTATCTGTGCCTGCACTGAGAAAATGGCTGCAACGCTGGCTAAATCCTTACAACATATAAAGGCATTATTGAGAGGGACTAGCCACCAGACAAAACTAGAGTGGAAAAAAGCTTTATCAGTCCCATTGCTCAATCTCATGGGGCTAATTAATCACTCTTTGTCTCATTCAGGATCCAGCCAACCCTAACTTTGCCCAGCCTGAGGCCAGCTCAACAGATACTGTGATCTGACACAAATCAGCATCTCTGGAGCACCCCTTCCTCTTCTCTCTACTGTTCACTTCTCTCCCCACAAGGTCTTCCCTGTACTTCCTAGGCACATCAACACATTCCCTCCTTGGGGAAATGTTTTGCCTTGCCCTCCCTGGAGCTAGCAAGCAGAAGAGCTCAGAAACACCAACACCAAGTCTTTCAGCAGCCGTACTGACACATGCTAGCTTGAAGTATTTCTCAGGCTGCCCTAAAACATCAAAGCACAAGGTTTCAGTGGTCCAACTGCTGTCTAGCTTTTTCCTTTTCTTATTGATATTTCTTCTCACAGAACCTAATGAACACAAGCAAACATCACATGCAATTATTACTACTATAATTACTGCTAAATCATTAGGCTATTTACCAAAGTAAAAAAAAAAAAAATTAAATCTACAGTTAATAAATTTTCCAAAATGGGTAACTGGATAACAGTGTCTGTCTTTATAGTTAAGACTGCCCAAAACTGTTCTTTAAAATCATCACTTCATGAATCACAAATTTTAAATTTAAGTTTTCTGTGACTCACTTTAATTCAGTGGCACTTATATTGAACACAAAAGCAGCAAAGAAGTCTTTCAGGAAACAGTAGCAAAAATCATACAGATTTACCCACATTCAGTAAATTCTAGTCATTTGCACATTTGTCTAATTAGTTCTAGTGTCTCATGAAGTTAAAAATAGGAACAGGGCTCACAACATAAATAAGAGTGATACACAGCTATGCACAAATACTTCCCCAAATATGGTTAAACAGTAACTAATGGATATTCTTAATTGACTATGCTCAGAGCTCCAACACTTGTCCCAGAACCTTCATGTTGCACCTGCATTAAATTTGTTCCCAAGATGTGGTTAGTATCAGGAAAAACATTCAGTTCCACAGAAACAACAGTAAAATTGGTAGCTCTCCATTTTATAAGCATGTTATTTAGCCTCAAAGGGTGGTAGAACAAGTTCTTTTTGAAATCTTCACTTTATATTGTTCTGCTCAGCTTCCCCTCACTTTTGCTTGGGTTGAAGTTTCACTTCACAACCTTTATTAACAAACAATGCCACATGCTGCTAATTTAAGAGGCTTCATTTTACAAGTTGGGTAGCTGATTATTTTTTACAATGCGAATATAATTAAATTTTGCTAGTTCATCTTTTTTTCTTGTTTTATTTTTTAAGGGAAATTTAAGAAAAAAAGCCACTAATTATGCCATCATTTTTCACTTGTGAAATGCCAGTGTTCAGAAGTTAGAGTGAACTGAGTCAGTCTCATCATTCAAGCCTTTCCCGTGCCAGTGTGGTACCATATCATTATTGGCAACCTGAACACATACTACATGATCCTAAGGGCCATCTTAGCAGGCCCAAAAAGTACATGTTTCGTGTGGAAAGAAACAGCAGTGCACACTTACTAAGCTCTATGGAAGTGTGACCTCAACACCTGCCATGCAACAGTTAAAACTCTGCAAGAGATGTATTAAGTCATCCTTTCTTTTTAACTACATTTAAAGAAAAGAAATTAAGATTTCCACTTGACAAATCAGTCAAGTGTTATAACCATGTGTTCTACCATCTTTTTAAATTATTTTCTTTAAATGTATAACTGATGTTAGGTAGATCACTGTTAAAAACAGCTCTCCTCCTTCTATCTAATAAGTTTATAGCTGTATGATTCCAAATTTCTATGGAAGAAACACCATCATAGCATGCTATCCCAGGTGGAGCTTTCAGATCTTGCCAGAAGAGCAGGAAACTGAGCTTTACACCCTTCCAGACAAAAGCATATAAATCACCAAAATACACAAAGCATCAAGACTACATTACAAGTTAAATATCATTATCCTGTAATAATTTATGTATGCATTTATTCCAGCATCATTCTTGCAAACTCTTTACAATAATCAATGTGCTTTGAAATCAGCATGTGCAAAATACACAAGATCTGAAGTCAGACTGAAATAAGTATCTATCTTCAGGTAACCTATCCTCCCTCCTGCCCTCTTCCCAACAACCCAGCCTCTCAGTTAAAATAATTTTTATGGGTGTAGAGGCTTAAATAACAACCTAACATTTCAATGGCTATTTCTTTTATAACAGCTTACAAAGAAAGAACGACATATATTTTGTGCTTACATTTATTTTCATGAAAATGGTCAAGTGCAGCCTCGCAGCTCTATCTTCTACAGTTGACACCAAGAATTGTGTTGCCTCAGGAATGGCTTAAGAATAATGAATAATACATGAGCTCTAGAGAAATGTACATTAAACGAGATCAAACACACATATTCCACATGGTGGTGTGTGCCAAATAAAACACTGACAAACCTGGATGATAAATTAAGGAACACGTGCCCAGCCAGCCTCCTTCATCTCCACCAACTGTTTCAACAGTTTACATCCTATTCAGCCCTTATCATAACTTCTCAGGAAAAAAAAAAAAAAAAAACAACCACAATAACTGTAGCCATTAGTACAACTGGCAACACCACTCTCAGATTCTTGCAATGAAGGTTTTTCCAAAACACAAAACCCACACCTTGCAGGTGGGATTCAACACACGTCTATAGTGCACAAATCTTAGGTGTGACTAGAAAGATAACAGAAACAGGTGGGTTGATAGCTCAATTCATCTCAAGAGGGCATGTAAAGTCAGTCACAAACTCTCTCTGGCTTCTGTCTGTTATGTGCACATGTACGTTCACGTACAGCGTTGCATCACATTTGTTGCTTCACATGAGCACCCTCATGAATTCCACTCTGTTTTTTTTCCAGCTAACAGCCCAGAACCTTGTACAACAAACCACTTCCATGACAACTCCATATCTGTATTTTTAACATGCTTTCAGTGTATGCAAACAGCCAAGACAGCACTTTAGTTAAAATGTACCAACATAGTACCATTTTAAGCAACATTGTGCAAAATATCAGTTATTAAAACTACTTTATCTGTGCTTAAAACATTGCTGCCAGTGTCCTTTATATGAGCTACATAACACTATTCAAATTCAAAAAATCCTATCTAGTTAGCTTATATTGTTGGAGTCAAAGGCATCCTTGGACAACTTTGCTGACACTGGTATAGGTACAGCTTTTATCATATAAGTGTTTGCACAGTTTGCTTCCTAAAGCACCTTCACATCAGAATCCCTGGATACCAAAACCAACTGATAAACCACTAATGTTGCTACAGAATTGCTTGGCTTAAAAGAACAAAACAATGACAAAACCCACAACACACACACACACACTTACTTCCTAATGTTATCAAACACAAATGTCAGTGTACACAATACTCCCTGAACTGCACCAAGAAAGAGTGAGATAACACCACACTTTAATATGTTTCTGTCAGTGCAGTGCTAGTGGTAGAGATAATTATAGTGTTAGTAATGAAATACGTAAAATTTGTTACTTATTATCACTCAGTAAAACACTGTGACCATGGCCATATAAAACATCAGCACTAGGAGAACATGCTGCACCTGCTGAAGGTAAAACCAGTGATTTACTAAGAAATGGAAAAGAAAACCAGTATTTAGGAATAAGTCAATTACAACACACACATTTTTTTTTTTGTCTTATTTAGTATCCCAACAAATGTAACAAAAAGGCCCCTCATCAATACACAAACTATTAACTCCCAAGCAAGCACCATCCTATGAACATCCATCTCCCCGTGTCACACAGAGATGTAAGAATGGTCCCATTGCATCAGACCTGGGCGTTAACACCAACGTATTCATCCCAGCTCCCGAGAGTCAGGGAAACCTTCACTACAAACTTCAGCAAGAGAAAGGCTCACCTCATGCTTATTGTAATACTGGTTTTGTGCTTTGCTGAAAAATTCACTTTCTTGACAGGATATATAAACTCTTGTTAGAGTTAACAAATGCTACATGGATCAATAGCATAAGATATCAAATCAGATCGGTCGTAGACAAAGAGGAACCTAACTTAACTGGTATCAGCATAGACCCCAACAGAAGGTGCATTGTTCAGTTTCCTTTATTTTTGCAAATATGGATGTTCCTGTGACCTGCCAGTGACAATGTGCACGGCTAAACAGGAGGTTTGAAGCTCAAAAATGGCCTTTTGCTTTCCTGCATCACACTCACTCTCTTCCAGAAGTCAATTTAAGAACCAGACAAACTTTGAATGATTCTCATTTAGCTTACCTATCCAGAAACAACACTAAAAAACAAAGATGAGGGAAATCAAAGTGAACCACAAAGGACAGTCTGAAGATAACAGGAAATCTATTCACAACTAAAATATACCACTGGAAATACACTATAGGTGAGAAGTACAGAATCAGGATCACACAGTTCACAAAGTATATGTGCTTCAGTTCTTTCTGACTAAGGCTATTTTAACAAGGTTAGATAATCAGAAAAGGAGGCATAAGTTTGTCCATTAGCCCTTATGAGTCTAGGAAAATATGTACTTGGCTAGATATAGGAGAACAAAGGAGAAAAAAGCCAATGTTCACAAATTTTGTGAAAAAACTCATGTTATATGGTTTAAATTAGGACTCTTTTGTCAGATTCATTGTTGATATAAATACAAAAAGAACCCAAAACAAAGGATTACTCTACAAAATGAGTTATAAACCAGAAGAGTTGCACACTGTTATTTAAGTGTGGGGAAGAATGCAGCATTCCTCTTGTCATTTGTGTTTTGTAAGTAGATTGGACTTTTTTTATAACCACACTTACTCGCACTTTCCATAACTAAATCCGACACAGTGCATAATGCTGTTCCTCAGCAGAATAAAAATTCTGATTTTCTTTGCAAGTCCGACCAGTTCAGCAGAATCAAATTTATAACATTAATAAATCACCAAAACCCAAGATAGCATCTCAAAATGGTGCAATATATAAGCCTTAGCTATGTTTTACAAACACATTAATCATGAACAGACTGAACAGGCCCACAGTAAAACAATTCTTCATCTGCATCCATCTGAGTTCCTTTCAGTGGGTCACAAAGTATTCTTAGATCAATATTCTACAGTACTTCCACCATGTTTTGCCAAAGCTGCTCAGCAGACCCTGGTCTTCAAAGTAATTTTTCAGACACTTGGATGTGTGCAAAACATTGCTCTATGCATGACATGCACCCTGGGTCCCCATTCTGCTACCACCACAACCACTGTAAAGGATTCCTGTGGTAGTGCTGAATTTTTAAGGCAGAATGAGATGCAAATCAGGTCTGTGCCTATATTAGCACAGCCTGTCCAGGAGTGGATTTTCAGACCAAAATAGGTGATTACAGCATTCATACTTTTAATGTTTAGGTTGATTTTATTTCAAACTCTGTCTAATCTGGTCCGATACACCAAGCCTCGTTCTTTGGAGAAAATGCTGCAGTGCACATCCTAGTTTTGTTTAACCTGGAAGTAATCCAGTTAATGGATGGATGCTCTGTTGGACCATTTTCTGATGTGATCCAAGAACCAATGGCAACAACCAGGACAGTCACCTCAAAAGCACATTTCTGACCTGAACATACTAATGTGGACATGGTCCCAGTCACAGTACTTCACTTGGTGTTAAATTCTTACGTGAGCCACGGAAGAACAATCCAGCAGATAGAAACTTCAGCAATGGGCAATCTAGTACCCCATCACCATAAATCAGGTAGAACGGAGCCTCTCACAGGAGAAAATTGTCAGTGGTTCTTCATAACCTGACCAATTCAATCTTCCCCAAATCCCTGCTCTTCTCTCTACTTGATCATACACTTCCTTAGACCTAGGCTGAAACCACTTCCTCAGTGACCCAAGTCTTACCCTTTCTCACTCAGCCCACCACCTGAAATGGTCTTCCTGAGCAACCTCCCTATGACTTTGTTCCTTTTCTCCTTAAACTATCTGTGAATAAACATCCAGAGTAATCTCTCATCATCTAACTCTTTCAAACCAAGATTGAGGCTCCAGCAGACCTGCACACAGAGCCATGAAGTGCAGCAATGATGCCAAAAAAACAGGTGAGCAAGAGGAGGAGTCAGACTGTGGCAGCCTAGAAAGGAAAAAGTTCTCAAGCTATCTGAATAATGAAAAACTTTGTACAAGTTCAACAGCCAGAGAATAGAATACACTTCAGTTGGGAGCTCATCAGAAAGAAGAAAGTCAAAAAGCAATCTTACAATATACAAGGGAAGAGGGATTACAGATAGTAAAATTGTCAGGGACAGAATAAAAATGGATCTTGGAAAGTATGACATGCAATTCAGAAACATAAGAAAAAGAGAGAATATATATACATGTAGGACAGATGCAGATAATTAATACAGTTATTTTATCAGAAAAAAATCTAAAACCTTATTATGCTATCCTTCAACATGTTCTCACTAACATGTCACAAAATATTACATTTCATGCTAAATAAAAGCATGCTTTTATTGCAAAGCATGCTTTTCATTGCAAAGCTCAGGCTAGAGGTGGAATGCAGACAAGCTACTGCTCAGTAATGGTTAATACACCATTTCATTGCCCTAACTGATGCAAGCGAAGTATTAGTGCAGTTTCCAAAGGAAAGCATAAAAATAAATGAAATGTAAAAATATAAAGAAATTACACTTTATTTTATTTTTCTTCATGTATGTTTTCATACTTATTCTCTTTGAAGAATTAAACTATTATTGTAAACTTCATGTCTAACAAAATTGTTTAAAGAATGAGTAAAGAAAATTATGTAATTTTATCTGGCTCAGCCCATTTCTGTTAGCTGAACCTAACCTAACCCCAACCTTTCACCTAGTGAAGAAATGGTCCAGTCTTTGCTATGGATCCAGACTGGGA
Source organism: Platysteira castanea (assembly GCA_013397175.1). Classification (NCBI taxonomy): domain Eukaryota; kingdom Metazoa; phylum Chordata; class Aves; order Passeriformes; genus Platysteira; species Platysteira castanea. The sequence continues at coordinate 1,906,678 of VYXC01000743.1, forward strand.
TCTTGGTTTCGATAGGGGATTAGGCACTTCTGAAAGCAGGCGGTAGTAGAAGAAACTTTGCAGCACTGTCTATTGCTTTCAGCAAAAACTGTAATAGCAAAAACAGGAAAAGGCTTAAACTAGCCCAATTTAATAAGAAATACAAGAAAATGGAATAATAGTTTTCACAGCTGAAGATCTGTGCAAAGGTTTTAAGTCAGCCCTCTAAGATGATCAGGCAACTGAAGCACTCACTGCTAAGTTTAAAAGGCAAACAGAAGCAAACTTTCTTTTTCCTCCACAATTTAAAAAAAAAAAAAAATCACAAAATACAAATTAAAAATCATTCTTTTTCAGACTAAGCATATAAAAAAGTGAAGTAGTTTCCCCACAGCGTGGAAAAAAATTAAAGTTAAAAATTTAAGCTGGTGAGTTTGACCCACATCTCCTGTTGATTGAAGAGTGCTAAGTTACAGAATCCCCATATTAACAGACATATTATGGAAACTGCATTACATTATTTGATGTCCTGTCCAGTAACACAGTCAATCCAGACACTGTTTCTTGCTAACACTTAACACACCCTAGTCTCAAAGACAGGATGATTGTTGCTATCTTGCCCTATATCCATTCCTTCCTCCCTCTGTTGAAACCTTAGTACCTTCAGTAGCCAAAGATATTTTTATAACCTTTTTTGACCTAACCCCTAAGACAATAAAAATATTTAAGGGCATTTTCCTACTGTCAGAAAGAGAATTATTTCATTTCAAGTATCTGTCAAATCTAAGCAAGCTACTATACAATATTTTATTTCTGTGTAAGAAGTTCAGCTGAAATTTTCAGTAATGCCTAAACCAAATCAGCTGCTCTTTCCCCACTACCCTTTAAAAAAAATCTTGCCTTCTTTCTCTTATATAACTTCCCCTTCCAAATACAACAGGTAGGAGGAAAAAAGGTAAAGCTGCTCTGCACTCTAATGTGCAAAAATATAATCATGTTCAAGACTGTCAACAACTCTAAAAGAATCTCTAGGTAAGTCTAACAATTTTAGGCAAGATTTTTGCTATCCTGTAATCTGTGGGATCTCCTTTAGGTCAGAAGTATCCCAAACAGGGTGCTTGTGGTCTTGACAACACAATCACTGGGACAAGTCTTAAACAAAGTCCCTTAGTACTCTTTCTACAGTACCTATTCTTTAGAAATCAATGTCTCTTCAACTACACCTGGAAGAAAGATATTACACATAAAATATTGTAACCAGCTGAAACTATATTAATAAATAAAACAGAATCCTTCAACCATGAGCTTGATGTATTCCTCCCCCACCTGCTTCCTGTCCTCAGATCTGTCACATGATGAAATGCAGAGATAATCACTGCCTACAAACACAGTCTGTATTTCATAACAAGAACAGGGGGGACCCCTCATAAACCCCCAACATCTTGAGTGAGTAGAAAATAACACCTCAAATCCGCAGTCAACTCAAGAATTCTTCCGCTATTCTTGGATCTCCTAAGTGATAATGATCAGCTTGATTCTCCAAATCATCAAGGGAAACTCTTAAAGGTCTTCATACAATGATAAAAAAGCGTACAACTGAGCCACAGATGGTGAAAGACTCAAGTAATTTTTCTTGTGTTTAACTTCACCTTAAAAGTCTTCTTAGTCTCTAATCCAAAACTAAATAAAAAGGCAGTGAAAGTCTGCAGGTCATCTACACCAACATCACTATTGGTCCCTCTCAATGCAAAGGCTGCCAAACAACTGGGGTAAGCTTAACTTGTAGAGCTGCCATGCCCTGAAACACTTCCAGGATACAAACCTGAGCCCATGCCAGTCCGAAGTGCATTGAAGCAAACTATCTTCCATTATTCTAAGCTAGAGCTCTGCTTATAAAACCTTTGTTTCCCAAAATCCTGTAACATTCTATTCTTTCCTGAAAGATGGCTGTTTTCACTCAGCCCAGCAAAAGACTTGCCCATATATGGACAACCCTGAAGACAACAAATGGCTCTTTTCCCAGTCTATTATCAAGCCAGGAAATTAGACTGCCTGAGGTACTCTGCCTTCCTTACTCGGTTCAGAGCCGAGAGGAAACATTCTTGAGTTCGTTAATCATCCATTTTCACACGAAGGTGAACGGATGCTTTTCCTTTACAGCTTTAGCAGCAATCGCCACCATCAATTACATGGAAGATTAAAGTCCTCACACAGCGATGGGAGATAACAGAGTGCTAACGATGGCAGTGAAAGTTACAGGGCAGACACCTATGTCCCCGAGGGCGTGGCTGAGCAAAGAAGAAAAGTAATATAAAAATTTAAAATAAAATAAATAACGCACATCAATAAATTATGCAACACTGAAAAAGTGGAAACAGGGAAAAAGCAAAATCCCTATGTTTTTAGTAAAGTCTCAGCTATTTTCTTGCCCTTCTTAATATTTAAATGCTGTTGTACATAAACCTACAGCCTGAAGAACACTGTGGATATGAAACACCTTACTCTCTGATACTCAGGGGCCTGTAAAGTTCTTTTGCCTTTCTATGCACAACTTGCAGTTGAACTCACTATCTTTAGTAAGGAAAAAGCCATACATGTGAGGCATCTATAGTCTGAATAGATCTGAAAAATAGGTTCAAAGAATTTAAGACTTTCTAAATGGTCAAGAAATTTCATCCTCCTTTCACACTGCAAAGAACCTGCAAAGAAACCCCTCTCCTGGAGTCAGCTCAGCTACCTAGAAACTTAGTGGCAAGCCAGTCTTTGCCTTTTTAAGCTACAACAAAGGAAATGATTGAGGAAGCATTAAAACCCAAGTGCACCATAAAAAGCATCTACCAGAAAACTAGCTGCTATTTGCAATAAAGAACGTGCCTTATTTAAATGATAACAAATCACCACAGTCCCTATGGCCTATTAAAATATAAAGAATGTATCACAAGAAATATGACCAAAAGCTGGTATTTCAGCTCCTCAGAAGCTGGCATATTTCTTTCAGAAACTTGAGTAGGTGGGAGTGTATTTTCTCAATGGAAAAATATGAACTGATGTGTCATAATCTATTTATGTTTTGCTGGTATTTTTTAAATCTTCTGCCAAAAAATTCCTTATTGCCCCTTCCATTTCTTGGTGTCCCAATTGTCTTTTCAGCTATGTTTATTTTCTGATTGGCAAGGAAACTACGAAATTCTATCTTGAGGGTTTTTTATATGCTTTCTTGTTCTCTTCCGTTTTCCTCCTATGAAGACATCCTGCGCACGTTAATCTTTCGAAGTTTGTTTCACAAAGGAACCAAGCTGCTCTTTACGCTGCCAGCATTAGTCAAGGCAACAAATAGCTAAAAGATGGCTACTTAAAGCAGTCACAGAATTGTAACTACTGGATATCCACAGTCCTCAAAAAGATTATGGGTATCTATGAAACTACCAGTCTCACTTATTTGACAGCTGCTCTCCCTTGGTAAAGCTGTCAGTGTGGGGGCAGGTGTTTGGTCTTTCTGGGGAAAGTATCTTCTGAAATGAAGCTGTGATGGGATAATAAATAACCCAAAAAAATCCGTCTTCCTGATGATACTGCATCTACTGAAAGGCTGTGGTAGGAATCAATTAACAACGACAAGTTTTGGAAGGAGGAAACACAAGTGAAAGCACTCTCAACCCTTTCAGCAGGTAGTCCTAACAGAGGAAGCACCAGGAATGCCACCTCTGTATTTTAGGAGGATGTGAACAGATGAGTTTACATTGTTAAAAATACAGCTATGAGCACTTAGTAGTACTCTCTTTCCTTCCCTAGCTTCTACCAGCTGCCCACCTTCTATATGTATAATACATGGGAATTTTACTAATGTATTGTACCTTTGTCAAGAAAAATATATTCACCATAAATCTAAATCTAAACCATGCATAACTTAAAATCATCAAGGGAAGGGAGAAGTGACTAAGTGGAACTGCAACAATTCCAGCAGTTTGCCATTTAACAACAGCATCTAAAAGCATTATTTCCCTTCCTCCTTTTGTCCATTAAATCAGTCAGATGAAGGATTATTTCATCCCTCCATCACAGTAGTCCACTTCAAAATGCCATAGCACTGAAAAACAACTGCTGTCTACATGCAATTATGTGAATATTAAAAGAAAAGCTGTAGAATGGCAAACGAGTTTACATTTATAGTTCAGACTCCAGTATCTTCACCATTACCAACAGCACTGTTTCCTCACCATAGCCTGAGAAACAGCAACTACCATTTATTTTCCTAAGGCCTGCTGCTTTTCAAATGTCACAAGCCCATCTGTTGAGTCAAAGAAAGGGATGTCTCTAAAACTTAAAAGTCCAGAAAATTAAGCTGAATTCAAGCCAAAGGTAGCAAGTGCCTGTATATTGTTTGAGCTCAGTTAAAAGGGTAAAGGAACTTTAAATATGCTGTAAGCCAGACATTAATCTCCTGAAACACAGAAACTTCTTGCTCTCCACTTTCAATAGAGAAAAACTTGGTTAAATATAACAAACTAAAACATAATTGGATATCAAATATCCTTGTTCAGGCGGTTCCACTGTGCTCTTCAAAACCTGGAATTAAGTTAATTGAATTAATTATTCTTATCCAAATCACTTTCCCAGCAGATTTTAAGAGTGCTTGTTAGGAAGCTTTGATGGTCTGCTTCCACAAGTGTCCCAAAAAAAAAAAAATTATGTTGACAGATTTTCAGCCCTGAACATTGCACAACTGGCTGGAGGACAAAGCAGGGAGTTGCCTGTCTGCAGCATCGGATCAGGAGAACCATGTCTTTGCTCTAAAATTCCAGCTGCTACAGGATCAGCATTACCCTTAACAATTCACTTTTTATAGTTGTCACAAACACGGTGGGAATGAAAAGTCTGTTTCAAGTCCAAAATGCAAGCTACGATTCAGAAATACACCTCCAGTGTATTTCACAGCTGGTGTCCCTTAGTACAATAGCTATTTAATGTTTTGTTTTCTTTAAAAGCTCCACAAAAATATCACAATCCTTTCATAAGCAAAACACAATCTGCCATCCCCACTCCCATCTTCAGACCAGCAGAGAAGGAGACCCTATTTTTTATTACGGGGGAGTTAGTGAAGGAAAGCTGCTTTTCATTTTCTGTCGGACATACACATAAGGAGAAATCAGCAGCAAAGCTGTGTAGAAGTTTCATTACAAAAATACATCATGGCTTGCAATTCCCTCCTTTCCCTTGATTTCCATTTTTTTATAAACACAAAATGCAGGTCATGCCCTTGAGCTTCTGCCAATGTATGATTTTACAGAAAGGCCATGTGAAAAAGTGAGTGGTTCAATATGAAGTAAATGACCAAAGAAACAAAATAAGAGGATGATAGTTGTTTCAGATGAGATTTCACTTTAGCAGGAGCCAAGTGCACCAACATCTGAAAAAGGAAAACTTTCACCAGCTTACTCATTAGTTTAGACCATGAGAGTGGTCTTCCAAGTTAATTTTCCTGAAATCTGAAACTAAACCAATCTTTATTTAATTCACAAATGAGTTTAGAGACACATCACTTCACTTAAAATAATAAAGATCTATTTGGAAAAAAAAAAATTTAAAAAATCTATGTACAGTTTTCAACTGTGGATCCAGCTCTTGTTTAGAGAGTTTTACTGGGATTTGAGTTGCAAATTCGTCTTTGGCCTGGAAAGAGGAACAGCCACAAAGCAACCATAAACAGAATAAGTATCTTCCAGCTGTTACAAAAACATACTTTGCTTTACTTTACAAAATAATTTTATCCTACTGTTTTTAAACCATTTGCAGAAGTTTTCTGCAGCAAGATTTATGTAGAGTTAAGCAAATAAAAAACGCAACCATTGAATTTTCTGTGCTACAGTATACAGAAAGAACAACTGTCTGTCTAGCTGCCATGCCCTTCCTGTCAAAGCAGACACGAGGTTCAGCCCATGGCTTTCAAGCCTCCTTGAGATCATGGGCTAGAACTGGGAATTACCCATAACACAATTCCACAACATAATTACTATTATTTTTAATAATACAGAGCCATCAGAGTACCATTATGGCCAAGACAGAAGGAAATCTTTGCAAGTAGTCATTTTCACTTCCACATCTGCAAGCATAAGCAACAGATAGAGTGCCTAAAAAGTTCTACAGAACTTTTCACAACATCATGCAGATCTGGCTGAAGTCTAAAAACATCTTGATGATCAAAGTGTCTGTATACAGTAGGGATATTTTTGCTTTATTTTCTATTTTTTGGCTGCATGCTTTACCAGCTCCTATACCACCGTTGCCTTAAATACAGCAAAAATCAGCTAAAGCTAAACATCAAGCCTCTCCTCTAATCCTCCCCCCACCAAAACCAAGGCTATATAAGAATAAATAAGGGAATGCTTTTTCCTTTGGAGCATTTTTGAAGATTTTTCTGGTCATAAATTTGATATGCATAGTTATTCACTCTACAGGTTACCACTAAGGTAAATCTCTGTGTCCTGTTTTCTAACTGTGACCAGATAAAAACATTTGGGCCCCCCAAGCACTCAGACCAATGACTTGTACATCATGGAGCTCATGTTCTTCCATATCCTGCCATAACTTTTTCTGAAGTCAAGCAGAGGAAGCCAGGTCAAAAAATTAGCAAGTCATGTCACTGTGTTCCATGGGTCAAAATACAATATTCAGTGGTAGACACTGAATACTCTCAAGTGACGAACTGTAACATGTTTCCACTTCATATTAAATTAGGTTTTAGGCAAAATAGATAAAATAACAAATCAGAAAGTGATTTTGCTTAAACATATACAGTTGCAGCCAGCAGGATCAAAGTGATACTGTTTCAACTTCATGCATTTTAGTTTCCAAGACAGACTGAGAAGAAAGAATGCATTTTAATCAGAAAATATATTCCTGACAGGAGTAAAACACACTAGATAGCTCTTGATAGGAGTAGCACACATTAGATAAATATTTAGTCTATTTGAAGAATTTATCTATCAAGTCCATCCAGCTTTATGCATCTAGCCCCTCTTGCCATACCAGTTATGTTGATCCCCCTGTTTTAGCGTAGCCTGCAGAGAAAAAGACCAGAAGTTTTGTCGCAATACAATTTAGTTACATGATATTTCAAAATATTTTGTTAAAATACTCATCATGAGTAAAAACTTTCAATACTTCTTTGAGGGGCTGATGTCAGGAAATTGGATTAATAAAGCACGAACAATCCATTACAACAGAAAGATCAAATTATAGGATTAAATATGATAAATAAATAGTGGTGTTTCATCTCCAGCTGGGCTTAAAACCATGACACGTGGCAACAGAAATCAATGACAAATCTCACATTAAACGAAGCAGAGCTGCGATTTTTATTCTGTTTCCAGGAAACACAAATGCATTACATCAGTTGAGATGCACTTCCCATCAGGATGACTCGATTGCAGAGTCCCTTGGTAAATGACACTTGAGAAGGAAAAAGCTACTGAAAACATCATTGATCTCTCCCACAGAAGCTTTGTATCTCTGTCTTGTTCATAAAGCACTAAAAATTTTAGGAATCCAAAGAAATTAGAGGCATCATTAAACGAACCTCAGTGCTACCAAGAGAAGATGCAACAACAACACAAAGCCAACAGACCTTTAAAAAGTCAAAAGTAACATGACATGCAATTGCCTTACTGGCTTGTCAGCTAAAAAATTTGCCCTTACAAATAGATTTTTGACCTTGTGATTAATTGTACCATACATACATGTGACCATACCTACAAAATCTGACCATACCATACATGTGTCAGATGAGTTCATGAAAACCAGCAGCTGGGAAGACCACAGAGACATGAACAAGTGTCCACAGAAGCTCTGCCCATCTTATGAGATAGCAGACATTCCAGGCAGCAAGAAATGGGTGGAGAAAGAAGGAGAAAAGAAAAAGCATCCAGGAATATCCAGACTTCAGATCTAATGACTACTGAATTGATTGGGGTTTAAGGGTTATTTTTGTCTTACTAAATTTTAATTGAACAGGTGCAGAGTTGAGCAGATTCATGGTGTTTCAGCAGAAAAACTAGTAAAGTTGCTAAATTATGAAGAAATAGAATAGGAGAACAGCACTGCGGATGGTACCCAAGTTGCTCTAAAAACTGTACACTGCTCTAAAAAAAGAAAGCATTGTGTCAGTAAGATGAAAATATTTGTATTGCAGCATTTTACCAAAATAATTCATAAATACATAGACTTTTTTTCAGAATGTGATTATTACCAAACAAGTCTGAGATTGAAATAAACTGCTAAAAACTAACTAAATAAATCCCAAGTCTTAATTCAAAAGTTTCACTGAACTGCACATCAGGTGATCATTTGATAAAACTGAAGGACTAAACCTTCACAGGCAGATTTTGACAGTCAAACAATACAAAACACACTAGCAAGTAAAGTAAACATTTAACCTCCAGCAGCACAGGACAGGCAGTGACTGCTATCCGTGCTTCTGTACGTAAATGACAAAGTGCACACCAAATAGCAGCATAGGAAAGTATCAGTAACCATCATTTACACTGAAGATATATTACTTTACAGTCACTGTACAATTTTAAATATACGTATCTATTTCTCCTTATTTATACCCTTTACTGATATTCCTCCCAAAACCCAATAATTATCTTGAAGTTCAAGAGCTCTGATACAGCTTCGGAAAGATTTCCTTACTGATGCAGAGATGTAAGTTTGAACTATGAAAACATCTACAAAAAAAATCACATTGCCAACTGAAGTTCTCCCTCAGTAGGCCGAATCCTTCACTTTTTAAGCAAAAGCACTGACTGCAGCACAATTGGTTGTGGCCAGACCATACCAGTAAATAAATACGAGGAAGAAGTATGTTCTGAAACTCAGAGCAAATTCAGCACAAAAGGCGAAGTAAAACTGCCTCAAATTCTAATGCTTGAGATCAGTAAATGAGGCAAAAATGGTAAGTTCCTAGAAAACTACGAATTGCAAATAAAGTCGAGAAGCTTCTGAATAATATCTTCTAGTTTGTCTTTCCTTCCATTTTTTTCTCCCCCAGTCTTTTTGATGATGGTGAGGTAAACTTGTCATCTTTATTGTTCTTACCATTTCTCAGTAAATGTAATGCTATCTGCTAAAGTATTAATTCTTTCCTCAATTAAAATGTAACTTAGAAAAGTGGCAGCAGCAGAAATAGATCTAATCAAAACTAATAATTACCTCACACTTCATGCTTTTAATGCAAGAACCTTTAAAGTGGTTTCACTATTGTCCTTGAAGAGAATGATGCACTATTATGTTTTTCATCCAAAACTCGCAGATCCCCAGCATCTGGGAGCTATTTACAGAAAAAGACAGACACAAACACAAATTAAGTCACAGGCAAGATTCTGCTTGGATCACTACAACAATGTTGTCTGACAGAGGGATCCCCAGATTAGAAGCCAAATGGTAAAGTTTCATTGTGGCTCTGCCATTTTTCTACTTCGTAGCCACTCATCTACTTTGGTAAGGTTTCTCCTTGGTTTCTGCTTGGAAAGAGGACAGTGTTGTTCATTTGGCAACTCTCTGGTTTTGAAAACTTCCATTTTTTTTTGAGAACTAGTTTGTGTTCACTCAGTGCTTGGGGTAGGGGCTGGGTAGGGGTGGTGGGTATAATTATTTCAGGTTATCTCCAACTATTGACTGACCAAGGAAACTAGTGAAAACTTTTGTACTTCTGCCTAATCCCTTTCCTTCTGCATTCTTCAGTAATATTCAAGGAACAAGAGACTATTACTGCCCTATAGCACAGAAAAGGATATAAAGCTATTAGAGTGCATCCAAAAGGGGGTGACGAAGATGGTGAAGGGCCTAGAGGGGAAGACATATGATGAACAGCTGAGGTCACTTGCTCTGTTCAGCCTCAAGAAGATGAGACTGAGAGGAGACTTCATGGCAGTAACAACTCCCTTGTGAGGGGAAGGGGAGGGGCAGGCACTGATCTCTTCTCTGTGGTGACCAGTGACAGGACATGAGGGAATGGCCTGAAGATGTGCCAGGGGAGATTTAGGTTGGATATTAGGAAAAGGTTCTTCACCCAGAGGGTGGTTGGGCACTGGAACAGGCTCTCCAGGGAAGTGGTCACACACCAAGCCTGACAGAGCTCAAGAAGTGTTTGGACAATGTTCTCAGGCACATAGACGGTGCTCTCGAGCTCATTGTGTGATTCTTGGGGTTGTTCTGTGCAGGGTCAGTAGCTGGACTCGATGGTCTTGCAGGTCCTTTCAAACTCAGGATATTCTTTGATTCTATAAAAAAAATTTATTTCATGCCCATTAAACTTTCATGCAACCACCACCAGTAGAAAAGCCCAAAAGAAAACTAGCCATTCCATCTCTATAAAAGGCCTTCACAGTAGAATTAGAAGGATTTGGGGGTTGCTATGGAAAAAAAAAAGATACCAAGTAACACTTCCTATCAACATCATGAACATTCTGGGCTAGGTAAAGTACTGGGTGAGAGAAGCAAAAGTCCTGTGAGAAAAAAAAAAAAAAAAAAAAAANCTAGAGCTCAGTAAGTCAGTGGACCTACACCTCTGTGTGTATCACAGGTTAGGAAGCCAAACAATCTGCTCGAGCCTTTTTTCTGCTACCTCTGCTGAGCTGATCATGACTTCAAGCAAAGAAGCACAAGTTAAGTATCTCAGCTGCCAGTAGTAGACCTGCCAGAGCTCATCTCTGACATCTAAAACATACCAAAATCATATGAGTTTAGGCCAATAATAAAGTCTTTATAGAGGATTTAAAATCAGTTTGTCAACTCAAGTTTAATTTCCAAAGTGAAGTTCCGAACAGAACTATATTTAAACAAAGCTTAAGCTTTAACAGTTTATGTTCTGGCATAAGAATGCAAAAATTCCAATATTGCTCAATATAACTGTGTAATTGTTCTCATGTTTTCTTTTTGATTTTGATATATATAGCAAATTTCAACTTTTTAACCATGCCTCCCTTCAGCTCCGTAAACAGCAAAAGAATTGTGAAACAAGAAAAACATAAACCTCCTTTCTAGAAGTGCTTGGGAAAAACTGTTTCTTGGCACAGCAGAATGGCTAGTTGCTTTGATTCAAACACAAGTTGTTAAAATAAGATGTTGCAAAGTGCTAANGGCGTAAGCGTACCAAGCGCAGCCAAGCTGATCTAAGATGAGCTGCTGATGAAAGGGGTTATCCTGTCATCAGCTCCCAGCAACAGGCTGAAGTGTCACCAGGCTTCCCATCAGCACCAGTGACCTTCTGACTCCACAAATTCAATTTCCTGAACTTATTCAGGAAATTAACTAATAGAAAACTTACTCTACACCAGAAAGAGACAACAAGCACCTAACATATCTCAGCCCCCTGAAACGGCCTGCTTTGGAATCAGACATGTTCCAGAATTAACAGACAGAAAGGGGAATGAAGCAAGACGACGTAACAGTTTATGTCCTCATTGCTCCTAACAGCCTTTTGCAATCTGCTTCTAGAGATAACCACCATGTGAATAGGACCCAAGGTCACCTTTGCAGTTCTTCATCCATCACAGCAGCCTAGAGCTCAGTAAGTCAGTGGACCTACACCTCTGTGTGTATCACAGGTTAGGAAGCCAAACAATCTGCTCGAGCCTTTTTTCTGCTACCTCTGCTGAGCTGATCATGACTTCAAGCAAAGAAGCACAAGTTAAGTATCTCAGCTGCCAGTAGTAGACCTGCCAGAGCTCATCTCTGACATCTAAAACATACCAAAATCATATGAGTTTAGGCCAATAATAAAGTCTTTATAGAGGATTTAAAATCAGTTTGTCAACTCAAGTTTAATTTCCAAAGTGAAGTTCCGAACAGAACTATATTTAAACAAAGCTTAAGCTTTAACAGTTTATGTTCTGGCATAAGAATGCAAAAATTCCAATATTGCTCAATATAACTGTGTAATTGTTCTCATGTTTTCTTTTTGATTTTGATATATATAGCAAATTTCAACTTTTTAACCATGCCTCCCTTCAGCTCCGTAAACAGCAAAAGAATTGTGAAACAAGAAAAACATAAACCTCCTTTCTAGAAGTGCTTGGGAAAAACTGTTTCTTGGCACAGCAGAATGGCTAGTTGCTTTGATTCAAACACAAGTTGTTAAAATAAGATGTTGCAAAGTGCTAAGAGAGTAGTTCAACATATTTTTTAAAGAAGTATAGACAGCTGAATGAACAAAAACAAACAAAAAATTAGCCTTGCAGTCAAACCAGAAGGTAACACCTGCAACATCATCTTGTAAACAAGAATCAAGGCTTGTCATGGACAAGTACGAGGTCACCATCATCAAAGCAGCCAACCACAGAGATGTTAGCTATACTCACAACATATCCACAGCCAGAGCCACCCAAGGCCATTCACGTTAAGAGACAGAGAAGGGCATGTGCTCTACGTGTAGTCAGAATTACACTTTAATAAACTGTTGGGGGGAAAAAAGCAGGAACAAGGTGAGTAAGTTATTAAATTACAATTAAAGCATTCAAAAAAAAAAAAAAAAGAAAAAAGAGAAAAGGAAATAAAAACCACATGGGGTAGAATGGTAAAACTTTCAGAGCAACCTTAAAAAACAATGGTAAAGGACATTCTCAGCTGGCATAAACAAAAGATTGTCAAATAGCAGTTAGCCTATTCATGAAGATAATATTAAGCTAGAAAAATAAGGAAATAAATTAAAATATTATCTGTCAGCACATTCATAAAGGATATAAAGTATATGAGATTCACCAGGCACACTTACATTGTTACTAAGGAGGAAAAAGTTAATAGTTAAGCAGAAAGAAAGCATTTGTGATATTAAAAAGAAAAGTAAGTCACACTTAAAAAGCAGTAATCTTTTACTTTAGTCAAATCTTATACTTCATTAAAGAGATTCTCTTGAAATTTGATAATTTGCTGGGAGGTATTTACATATCAAGCCTTTCATCTACCCCAAAAGAAACCTCTTAAAGTTTATAAATAGCTTTCCCTATAAGGATGAACATTTTCTTCTGCTGTAATTGCATTCCTTTAAGCAATAAAAATGTTAAACTCCTCTTAGCATTCCAGTCTTCTCCCTATTCTATTTCTGATTTTTGTCCCTTCAACACTGCTGTCTTAGATGGACAAGTCTCCACCATCTTTCATTAACTGAAGATGTGTGATATCACCACACACACTTCATTCATCCTTGTCAACTGACCAACTCTGTGTCTTCTTGTTCTCCTATGAACATTCACATACACATTTTAGTTACAACTTCCAAAAATCCTTTCAAAGCAGCAAGTCCAGGAAGCAAAGACAGAAAATATAAATAATTGTGCTGACTCAGGCAGCAAGCCATGTCCTCCAATATGGTCCCTCATTCACTGGATGCATCTCTCATTCAGGACTCTGTAGAACCTGTGGTTCATTCCCTAGAAGAACTTGGTCTGCAGGAACAAGGTCTGCCTACCACCACAAACAGTTTAGACTGTTTGGTTCCTCTGCTGGTCCATAGACCTGTGTCCCTAAACAAGTAATTAAAACAGCCCAAAGCCTGATCCTTAGCTACAAAGTACAGGGGCATGACACAGCTTGTGTCTGCAAAGCTAAACTCTTCTCCTTGCACAAGGCCTGAAGAGGCAAGTATAATTCCCAGTGCTTTGTGGGAACACTCTGACTTTGCTTACTCTCAATACTTATGCAACTAGGCCTCAGTCTAAACTGGACCAAGGAACACACTAAAACATAAGCAAAATAGACAGGACTAAAGCTCGAGCCCACATCCTCTGTGCTTACTTCAAAAAGCCTAAGCATTGCATATAGCTCCAACGAAAGTCCAAAAAAGGTCTGAAAGAAACACGCAATCCACAAGCACATTCCTACCCACAAAAAGTCTATGAAAGTTCCTGCAACATGCCAAATGATCCTGTTCTCTCTACCTTCACAAGAGCTAAGCCACAAGTTGTACAGGGAATGTGCTGTTCTATAAACATTGGAGACTGAAGGTCACCCATACTCTCTGATGCCTTCAAAGCACTTCTCAAAACAACACCTCTAATCCCAAGACCTTCTTGCTTTCACAATCATGAGCTGAAGGCCACAGAACTACATCTAACACTCAAGATCCATGAAAAAGCAGCTTCCAAGGGCAGTTGTCTCAGGAGTCTACTGGTGAAAACTTAAGTACGAAGAAACCGGAACACTGAGACACATCCACAAAAAAGTGATTTGCTCTCAAGAATGAGACACAGAAGCCTGGCACGATGAAACCTGAGCATATTAGCTAAGGCAGTGCCTGTTTTGAGAACAGATGAGTTCAGTTTCCTGTTACATCAAACAGTAACTTTCATCAGTCCTACGTGTGCTCAAAAAAAAGCAAGAAGAAAAAATTTCTACTGACATCACACTTAAGGCTGGGCAGACAGTGGCGGATTAGGAAACACAATGAGTCACCACAAATACAGAACACATCATGAGCGTTTTCAAACTACCATGCAAAATTTCTTCTTACCAAAAAAATCCAGACAATACTGTTCAAGTGAACCGTACTAGAAGAAGAATAACAGCACCATAGTGCCTTCACACAACAAAAGTAGTTGGGGAAAACAAAAACACTGCAAAAAGGACATTATAAGACACCAGACCACCGCAAGAAGAAACAAAATCAACACAATTCAGCAATCAAGAAGGAAACATCAGCTAAAATAAGCTTATGGGTGTACAAGGGGGAAGTAATATGGAGCTGAAATTACAGACACAACTAAAAGACAGGCATGCAAAGAAAGGACAACCAACAGAGCTATGTTCCAAAAAAGAATTCACTCTAGAGAAGCTGCCAAGGTATCTGTATATGAATGAAAGAAAACCAACATATAAACACAAAAACCCCCAGTGTAAGTAAAAGAATGAGTAATCATAAACTTAACTGCTATGTGTTAGGGAAAAAAAATCATTAGTGAAATACTGAGACACTTTCTTTTTCTAAAGACTAAGTCAAAGACCTTTAGAAGAAAGAGAAGTAGCTTTACCCAGTTTGGAAGCAAAAACTAAGACGCTATGGAAGAAATACAATGGCGATATAAAAACTAGGCAGTGAGGAAAACTACAAAAGGATAAAAAGGATGCACATTTAGCCACCATAATTCAGGATAAGCATCTTACTCTCTGAACCACAATGTTGCAGAAATGCTACTAAAATATATACGACAAAGAAAGTGGCTTCTTTCCTGCCAGTTTGGAAACTTCCCCACAGGGTGAAGCAAAGCAAGCAGCATTACTAAGGTAAGCATAGCAGTGCTTGTCAGCAGCTACAAATACCTGCTATTTTGGGTACGTATGGGTCAAAAGGATTAGAGATGTAACATTTCTGTACAAAGATACCAGAACTTCAGATGCAGAAGTTTTCTTTTCTTTAGGAAGTATTTGTGGCTTGACATTAGGGGATTTCTTTTTGATGCAAGTGGAAGGATAGAGGAAGGAAGAATGTTGAAATTATTACCAGCTGAATAAACTTGGTTAAGAGAAAGACAGCTCTGGTGCATGGGAGTTGGCTGATAATGCAGAAACAAGAAATCAGATCAATAAGTGCTAATGGAAACATTAAAAGTTCACAGATGGAAGGTGGATTAACTGGTCTCAGACCCTGACAATCTCTTCTTTAGGTCCCAGCACCAAAGAAGGTGAGATTACTACTGCTGCTTCTACATTGAGGTTTTTATTAATATTTTAATTAGATCTCAATAATATTACTATGGGTTCTCTGAAGGCAGTGAATAATATTCAAAAGCCTTCTCTTTTTGTATTCTTGAGCCAGAACTATTTCAGAAAGTCTTCAAGTGATACACTGACCCCAACTCTAGTCCTTTTGAGCTGTAAGATTTGGCATCTCTTAATGATGTGATATTTTACTGTTAAAAATCTGACCCACACTAAAACTTGCTATCAATGGATTTTCCCAAAGAATATGAACCTTTTAGAAACAATATTTTTTGTTCTTAATGCCACCTGTAACAAAATGCTTCGGAGCTGGAATTAAGAAAGCTTCCTGCAGCAATAAATCATTGAGAAAAGATATATTAAAAGAATTTTGAAATAAAGGAGTTCTTTGTAAATATGTAAATTATGCATTTTTTAAACTAATTCATATTCTTGCCAAGTTCTTTTTAAAAAACATAATTAGCATACTTCAATGTTGAAATAAAGCATTCTTAGAGTGTACTAAAAGTAAAGATTAATGCACAACTTTGCTGTAAAAATTTACAACTTGTTAACCAGACTGTCCTTCTCTCCTGCAAAAACAAACACGTCATGAGCATTCTGGAATGTTCATTTGTTAACAAAGTCATGGTGGCGAGTCTGTTACCTGCCTTTTGAACTGCCTCATTTGAGTGTGCAACACACCATTACATTGTCTGGCAAAGCAGGAGCCAAAGTCTTCAATAAACACCAGCCAGGCTGGTTGCTCCCACACTAATTATGACAGCTTGACAAGATGTGAGGAAGAAACCACAGAAATATGACACTTTTTCATAGCTTTTAAAAGGGAACAAGGATGGCAAGGGAAGCCCACCTGCCAGGAGGAAAATCTTGTGTCCTCACCTTGAAAAAAATTAGAAAAAAACCCCTTGCATCATTTAATAGCAGAGCTCAAAGCTGAGACTTGTTTCAACACAGTTGTCAGGTTCAACTGCGTCAACTTGTCACATCCCCAAGCCATGCGAGGCTGAGCTGCGAGAGCCTTCAGATGGCAAAGGCAGCAGCGTTCTCGGAGCTGTCAATCAGCAGGTGGCACTCTTCAAACTCCGACCGAGGGAAGCCAAGCACCAGCACAAGCGAGGACACATTACAGAGCAGCCTGGACCTTAAGCAGAAATACCAACAAGAAATGCTGAATTGTTGTAGCCATAACTGCCACCCATGGGGAATGCAATCCTTTATTTCTATAATATACAAAGTAACCCTTGTATATAATCTCTGAAGTTCCTAGGAATTACAATTTTTGGGTGCTATGAATATTTTGGACGAACATTATTGTACACTACTATAACAAAACCAGTACCTTAAGAAATTATTCATTACATCTGCAGAACACTTTGAGTACAGCATTGTAGCAAATTACATAGAATTAAGTCAAACTCATGACTGAATTTTACCTTTTTAAAAATTTAACAGAACACAGCATAACTATTTAGGTTTTATCACAGCTGTTCTTCAAAGCTGGACAGTAGATTTGTTACAACAAATGAAACAGTTAACCAAATCTTTTGGAACAATATATGAATGGTTATTTCTGTGAAATTTACTAGTAAAGGTGCAACCAACGCACCCAAAGATTCAACTGTTTTTAGGACAAGAGTTAAAATCAATACAAGGTATAACAAAAATGGAAACACTGTTCCATTAAAAAAAAGTGTCAGACTTTCAGACTTTCCATTCCTGCAAATAGTGTTTCTTTGTTTAACAATTATACTTTTTTTAAAATTTTAGAAACAGATTGAAATCAATACACTTTACTACTTATTTGATAAAACAGTAAAAAGAAAAGCAGATTTAGTAACAATGTTCGAGTACAGGTATTTGTAATTGAAACAGCCAGCAGAGGGAGTATAAAAACAATTTTAAAAACCTCAAGCAGCCTTTTTTCTTTCTAAATATTTTTTATTTATGATTTTAGTTTTCTTTTAGAATATAATAATAGTGCCAACAGTGCAAAAATTATAATATTATAAAACAAAAAAAAATTGAGTTCTAAAGTATTAAACAGAATGACTTGAAACTCAAATATTTTTTAAAGTAGCATTAAATAATGAGCTGATACTAAACTAAGTCTGAAATACAATTTTAAACACAGGTAAGGTTAACATCAATCAGCAGGCTGCGTAAGGCATTTCCAAGTTATAAATCCACTCACTCACAGACTCTCATTCTTAACTTTCTCGATCTAAAACTAAGTTCATTATTTCCTAATATTGAGAGAATGTTGGTTTTAATCTATTTGTATCAGAATACAGCACAGAATCTTAAAACTAAACAAAAGTTACTGTGGTACTGATCGGTATGACAGATGATATAAGAGCAAGTCAGCCAGGTAAATGCCCTAGATCATTAGTGGAAATAAGCACTCGCACAAGTGTTTCAAAATCAAGTCACTAAGTCACGTACATGCTGAATAAAAATTCATCTTTATGCTTCAGATTTTCACCATATCCAGCTGAGGAGAGTGGCTTAAACATGAGCAAAAGGAAGAAGGACACAAATGGGGTGAATGAAGCTGCCAGCCTTGTGTTAGAACATTAAATAAGCTGCCATCCTCCTCATACAAGTGGCAAAAAGAAACCATCTCCCAACTCATCAAAACTACCCCACTGTGCATAATCACACCTTCCACAGTCCATCTCACAGGAGGAGCAAGGTTACTGAGTTAACAGGGAAGGCGTTACCTCCTCTCTCAAGGCTTATGAGCGCTAGGTACTCCCAAGCCATCAGGCAAACACAGGCAGCAGAGCTGAGGAGTCAAAGCGACAGAACATTAGATATTCCATATGTGAACTGCATGTTTGACAGACAACCATCTGTAAAAATATCTGACTTGGCCAAGCAAGCCTTTGTCCACTGTAAACTGCTTGTGCTTACATGGTGTTCATTACCTTTCCACGCCATTCCTTGCTGTCTGCCCTATGTATCATTCTGCTATCCCACTAAATAGAATGGCAGTGCTGCAGACAGGGATGCATGGTGCTCCTATACACTAATGCAAAAAGTGAAACACCAGTCCTGGTAGGAGCTGTTGAATGACATCACTTATCACAACTATATCCTACTTTAGTGATAATTTTGCTTTCAATTAACCTGGAGTCAGAATCCATGCGGTGCAAACCAAAGACAATTCCAATTTTTACATCATCTAAATTTTAAGCATGATTTAATTGTAAAACCAAATTTTGTCCACCTTCACACTTCATTGCTGAAGATCAGCATTTAACTTATAACACCCTGACTGCAAAAAATAAATACACAAACCAGGGAAAAACAAGAGTCAAGACAAGATTAACTTTCCCATTAGATCTAGTGACAGGAATACCTCTGACATTATTTAAATTTTAATTGCTATTTTCTTCCTGAACACATCTTACTACATGTATTCTTTCTTAGAGAGTGCTGCTTAATCAGAAAGTCTTAGCACATGACATGTGAAGGTATGGACTAAAAAAGCCAGGAAAAAGATAACTGTATATAATAACAATATGCTGTTAATTCTCTGACAAGCAGAAAGCCCACATACTGTAAAGAACTCATACCTGCCACTAGACTCATGGGACACAGATGACATATGCTACACCTGCACCATGAGAGAAGACCTTGAATGTGGAAGGAAGATGGGATGGTCCCCTAAATGTAAGACATTTCCCAGACACCTGAAATACTGGAATACCTGGCAACTTGCAGTATTCTAAACATGACAGAACTTCACTGGAGTATTGATCCAGGATGTTCAATACTAAAAGTTTCTTAAAACACTGTGCTGTGCACCAAGACTTTAAACAGTTAAGAAAAACAACATACACCACACGAAGTTCATATAAGCTTCTGCAGTCCAGTGCTTCATTAGGAATTTTAGTAAGAAAAATAGCCAGATACAGCACAAACTGAGTATTGCAGAACCTAAAATTTTAATAATAATAATAATAACCTTCTAAAAAAATCCTGACTGGAGAGCATGCAAGTCAAAAGAGCTCAAAGATGAAAGAAGAATACATCTCTACCAATTTCAATGTTTTCTACTCTTGAGGATTCTTTTATGTCACTTCTAAATTTTCCTTCCAGAAGGACTCATCTCAATTCTCTTCCCTACAGAACTCCTCAGGTTCCCTGCAAAAATATTTAGAGTCTCTTTTTTTTTGTCTTTAAGGTCAAAGAGCATATATATGTACATAAGTATGATTTAGAACTTAAAATACAATTCAGGAAACAAAAGCTATGAGACACAGCACATTATCTTCATTATTTTACATGATCTCATCCTCTTCAAAACAATGATAGCCTTCCGGCTGCACTGTAACCAGGACTGTGCACAGTACTCCAAACAGTTGGACAAGTGCTCTTTGCAGTAGCTGCACTGGAACTGAATAGTATCTTGTTTGACTTCCCTCCACTCCTTTTTTCAGCCTGGTTTCCTAAGGAAATCAGATTTATGCAATCACTTGGAGAGGGAGGGAAGCATATGCACATGTACATATGCACCGCTTGTGAATGTCTGTCCATCCATCTGCCTGACCTCACTAACACCTTTTGAGCCCATTGGTCAGTTTCAATCACATTCAAAAGAGGAGCAGAGAATATCAGACTTTTAAGATCTTGAAAGTTTCATGAGCGCGGGATGCAGAGTATGGAAAAGTGTTTCCACAGAGAGAGACTGCATGTCTTCTTAGACGTCAGTAAACTCACAGGGGAAAGAATAGTTCTGCTCCTTTCCTGCCTGCCGGAAAATCTTCAGTCAGAGGTCACAATCAGTGAAAGACGACCAAATTTATTGTGTTCAAGAGTTCATAAAATAGCTTAAGTTGAATTCACTACTGCTTTTAAAACCGTGTTTTGAACAAAGCTGATGTTTTCCACATCACCTTTTTCTTGGTCTAGCAAAGGAGTGAATTGCCGTACATGATACACATTCCCTGGCTCAGTTCCTTGCCCTCTAGACCACTTATTTTAAAACATCAGCATTGTACCACACTCATGGCAGCATTCTACCCCTCTCAAACACAAAGAAAATTAAAACTGGAAGAGCTTAGGATTCCCTTCAGGTCTCAAGACTAAACAAGTATGTGGCTCTGTAACATAATCAACTATTGAATAAAGTTTCAAAAAGACAGTGCAGCAAATATATAATCACCTTTATTCACCTCTACCCTGGAACACAAGTACTNAGCCCTAACACATGCTCCTGCACATTTTCCGGCGGGGCGCTGGAACTGAGGGCTCGCGGGGGGACACGGGCAGCCAGACCCCGGGAGGTTCCGGCCCGAAGCCCTGGCCGCTCCGAGGCCACCCCAGCCCCGGGGCGCCGGCCCGGCGGAGCGCGGTGTACNACAGGGGAAAGAATAGTTCTGCTCCTTTCCTGCCTGCCGGAAAATCTTCAGTCAGAGGTCACAATCAGTGAAAGACGACCAAATTTATTGTGTTCAAGAGTTCATAAAATAGCTTAAGTTGAATTCACTACTGCTTTTAAAACCGTGTTTTGAACAAAGCTGATGTTTTCCACATCACCTTTTTCTTGGTCTAGCAAAGGAGTGAATTGCCGTACATGATACACATTCCCTGGCTCAGTTCCTTGCCCTCTAGACCACTTATTTTAAAACATCAGCATTGTACCACACTCATGGCAGCATTCTACCCCTCTCAAACACAAAGAAAATTAAAACTGGAAGAGCTTAGGATTCCCTTCAGGTCTCAAGACTAAACAAGTATGTGGCTCTGTAACATAATCAACTATTGAATAAAGTTTCAAAAAGACAGTGCAGCAAATATATAATCACCTTTATTCACCTCTACCCTGGAACACAAGTACTACCACACTTGCAGGCTCTTGTGCTCAAGAGAGCTCTAAGCAATAAAACAGATAATGAGGTTTCAGTGGACATCTCTGTAGTTCTTCTCACTTCCACCCAGGGAACTCGCCACGGTTCACCTGTATCCAAAAAGCCACCTTTATCAAAGTATACCAAAGGATTAAAATTCAAGTCTAGGGATACCTTGAGGCATAGAGACACAAATTAAGGAGCTGTCACAAAAATAAAATATAACCACAGCTGACTGGAGTCACCCTAAGCATCAAAATACTAGAC
>VYXC01000743.1:1937308-2078376 GCA_013397175.1 Platysteira castanea
AAAAAAACCACGAGACTGAGTCCAAACTTTAGATTTACCTACAAACAAACCAACTTCATGTTGAATGCAAGCACCTTGTTTGATGTCTGATCACTGCTCAAGGGAAATATGTGCTTTTTTAGAACAATCCTTCATCCTTTTCACTTGAATTCCTCCTTCCTTCAGTTGTAGTGACTATCAAGCTACCTCCTGTGAGGAAGAGGACTTTTATTCCTGCCCTTCTGTTAAAAAAGTCAGACTTGATACTGTGGCTGTTGATAGTGAAATACAGTCATAAGCTTTCAGAGTTAACACCTTGATGAGACAAAAAGTGCAAAGAAATGCATACCTCTAGCAACCACGGATTATTTAATGTGTTTTCTAGAAAGTTTGGTTTCAAAACCATGACCTGTTTCTAGACAGAAACATACTTTTTCAGTCCTGAAAACTAGAAAGCTTGAATTTGAAAATGAAAGTTTGAACTCTTCAAGTTTGTTGTACAAACGTAACTGTCCCACGTGGGGTCTCAGACTGCTGTAACACGCATTCATTCAACACTACAACTGAGCTGATAAAATTGAGAAATGTTTATTATCTAAGTAACTTCTCTCCATCCCATCCTAACTTTAGGGACCAAGAAATTCAAACCAACTTATTTCTTTACAGCAACATACATGCACACACTATGAACATGTACCTGTTGTTTTTATATTCCACCCCAGGACACACTTGCTATCTTTATCTTGCCTGTTCTTCCCACTTCTCCCTCTATTTCTTTCTGGTTTTCTTTCTCCTTCTCTCTGTCCCTCCCACACAAACAATATTTCTCTAGCTGCAGAATCAACACAGCAATATAGATTTTCTTTATACCATATTTTAATGTCAGCATGTGAAACCCACCACAGAGAAGGCTGGGGTATTACTGCCATCATCCCAGAACAAACACTCTCACATATACAACCCTAGACCAATGCAGACCAGCTTGTTTGTTTCAGTATAATTCTTCTCTAGAAATAAGAGAAGAATTGTCATCTATTTTTATTCATTGTCTTTTATCTCTTTGATTACTTATTCCCCATTTTCTCCTTTGCCATCATCCAGTAGCTCCTGTTATTCCCATAGCTTCTTCTCTCTCCTGTATGATCCATCCTTCTCTCCAGTTTACTATTTCTCCCCATGCTGCCACATCTGCTACAACTCAGTAAATATATTTCAAGCTGGCAGCATCCCCATTCTCTCAGCTGCAACGAGCTCTTCACCTGCTTTCCCTTTACTACTTCCAAAGTCTTTCTCCAACAGAAGCACATCTTCCTGCCCTTCTGCTGTCCAGGTCCCACAAAAAGCTCTGGTCCTCAAAAGAGGAGGGAGATTCTTCCCAAGCCTTAGGTCTAAACAAAGGTTAGCTGTTAAAGTAGAAGAAGGGGAAGGATAGAGACTGCTTTTACTCTACCAGAAACCTGGGGCTGCCTGCGGAGGAGGCTTTAGGATGGTAGCAATGAAGCAGCGTTATCTTATCAGCTTGGCCACAGAGACAGGGAGTTTTTAATCTCTCCTGCTTGATATGGGTTCTCTGAATGACTGGGAGACTTGAGTACAGACCACAGAGTTCAAGCAGAACAAATAGAACACATCCTACCCCTATGATAACACAAGATCCACAGTCCAGCAATAAAATAGGCACAAATAATTTCTTTATGTGTTTTCCTTAGAAATAAAGTAAAATTAAATTCCATAGGTATAACTAACAGGAGTCCTGTTCAGGCTAGGAATCTTTGTATTCATGCTAGCTAAACAGTGCAGGAATTTTAAAAGATATTGATTGCTTTATTATTTAGAAAATAAATATGGAGCAGTATAATGCTATCATATTTTTGAGGAACAGACCTGAGTACCTACAAAATTTTGAAAAAAGTTTATTTGAAATTATCTGGTTTTTTCTTCTTTTTTGTTAATGTCCTGCACCTTTAGGACAAAATCAGAAGGGAAAGCACAGTGTAACCCACTTGAAGCAATCTCTACAGCGTCCTCAGCTCAGCTTTCTCTTGCTGGATACAGTCTGCAGAGATGTAAATGCTGAACCTTGGGTCTGATTATTTTCAAAGCAAAGGAACAATGTGGTTCTCACCAAACCCCATAACTCAGAATCCCTACACTGACAAAGCTTCTGGCAAGCCCCCTAGTTTCCCAGAGCAGAAAAACTAAATCACACAGCAGTCCCAACACTCAAGTCAATCAGACCATCTCTACATCTGATGTGGCTCATGCACACTCTGATATAATTATCTATCATTTCCTTTTTTTTTCCCCCAGTACAAAATGACATCCAGACAAAACAAGCCATTAACACAGGAGCAACTCTGGGTCTATTTCTGGAGGAAGGATTCCTCTGTGAGACTGCAAACCTCCCATTTAGCTAAAGCTCTATGTGAGGTTTTCACCTGTGGTTACTCTAACCTAAGTTGTGGTTTGACTGAGTGGAGCTTTGCTAAATAAAATCTGATTAATTTTATTGGAAAAGCAGAACTTTCTGCTGAAAATAGCTTTTTCTGCTTACCAGCACGTGCTCTGTACATGGCTTATCACAATACAAACTCAAAATTGAATACCATTTTTCTGACCTAAAAAACTGTAGGGGTTGATATTTTGACTATTTCAGCCCCATGGAGCTCTAAAATAACAGGATAACATTAATGCAACTGTAAACGATCTGTATAGCAGGGCTTTAAATGAAGGGGAAAGAGAGCCACAGGAACCTTTAAATGGGGTAGGAAAAAACATGAGACAGGCAAAATTTTTAAAATAGATCTTCCACATTTTTGACATTTGGTATTTAAAGGGAGTAGTCTTATCTTTCTCAGACCATTTTCCTTGACTAATTAAGGCACAATCTTTTATTCATAAGTTTTTTCATATAACAGTTCCCCTGTTTCCTGGTGGCCCACCTTACCAGCCCTTCACTATACCTCTTCCACTTGGAATTCACTTTTCCTCAGTGTAGGTGACTACAGTTGCAGACAGGCTCTTGCTAATGTTTTACAGACAGCTTAAACATTTGCCAGTTCTTTTGGAGACATTTTGCCTGATAGATCATGATCACAGCACTGGGTGGGTGGGAGGAGTCACTGTTGCCCAAGTCATTTTGTGATGAGCATAGCCATGAGGACTTTCTTTCTTCCTGCTTGTTTCCAGCTGATGAGCTCAAAGACAACATTCATATTCGTCCCTAGGTGAATGATATTGCACTTTGTACTGCTATGTTTCATTCTGCTTCCAGTCATACAGACTTCAGAGCTCTCTGAATCACACTAAAGCCTGCACAAGTTCCCGTTTGTGCAGAAAATGGCCTCTCAAATTTTATAACCATTAACTCTGCTAACACACCCTTACTTGCATGTAGGAAAGAAAGAATAAAACCAGTTCAGTCCCCAAACAAATTCTTGCTAAATTCAATTTGTAACTTTCCTTATGCCGGCAGAGCATTTGTCTTCCTTTTAGCTATAAACACTTCGTTCTCAGATGGTCCACAGCACCCAATATTTCTGCAGACTTCACAAATTGTCAGGACACTGCCTGACAGCTCTGCAAAACACGGAAGCACTATTCACTAATGCTGCCTTACAGAGGAAGAAACACAAAAGTTTAACCTTTTTTCCGCCTAAAGTTATGCAGGAAGTTTTAAAAAAGAGTTATAGAAGACCACTGGAAAAATGACACAGATGTACTCTGGTCCCCACTCTGTTCCTCTGCCTGCAGCCTCACCCTCTGTTTTCTCATCCATCGCACATAGGAGGACAGAGTCCAGGCTGGGGCTGGCTTCAGGCAGAGGCAAAGTAAGCAGATCCCAAAAGCCGCAGACTGCTGGAGGGCACCTGGCTGCCTGCTCTGCCTTTCCAGGAAGGCAGGCAGACGAGCTCTTCCAGCAGGGTAGTCACCCAAAGAGCACAACTCCAGCCCTGCCTAAAAAAGCCTCCTGCTGTCTCAGCCACCAAGAGCATGATCACAATGCATGGCTTGTCCTTAGTGCCTGCTGTCCTGCTTTTTAAAGTAAAACAAACTTCTGCTGTCCTTTGTTTTCCCTCTTCCCATGGCCATTTTTCTTTGTTATATGTGACACTAAACGGTTTTTAAAACAAACCGTCATATTCAACAGAAGTGTAATTTTTCAAAACCACACTCATGGCTGAGATCAAACCATCCCTCCTTGTCTATGAACTGCAAGTCTTCTGTGCAAGGCCACTCCACCAAGCATTAAATTACTATGTACATAAATGACTTCATTTAATCCGAGAAGACATTCAGAAACGTCAAGCAACAGCAATTGACCTGTTATTTGATTAAAAAAACCCAAACCAAAACAAAAAACTCCTCTGAATCCCCACCAACTTGTTGGTTTACTTTTTGCTCATAGTGAGATGTAGAAAAGCCCCCACCTCTCCAGTTATACCTACCTTCTTGTAAGGGAGAACTTGTTCTTTGTAATCAGATATCTGGCCCGGCCTGAGTGTAGAAGGAAGATTCCCACCTAGAGATTAGTGCATTGTTAATATTAACAGCTTTCATGAGATCACTGCATTACTCTGCCAAGTGAAAATATTTGATCCACGTGAACTGTGCTGAAGCCTAGCACACAGTTTGAGGTGCTTCTGAGGTTTTTCTTAAATTTTTCCAGTAGTTGGGTTCCAGGTAGCAATATAAACGTAACTGACACAGCAACAGCTGCAGCAGTCACTCTGGCCCATACTCTTTTTTGAGACACAAATTGCCTGACCCCAGCACGATTTATTACAGCTTCTACTTCTGTGTACTTTGTGTGTCAGATTCAGTTTTTCAAAAGACTTTTTGAAACTGATCTTGTTTTGAACAACAACAATGAAAAGTTAATTCACAGTACAACTCTTCCACGAAAATCAGCATAGCTGTGTTTCAGCAAGGGTATTTCTCCTTTAGAAAAGAAATATCAGTGTATACTATGTCCCCAAGTATTCTAAGGAAATGCAAGCATTCTAAGGAAATGCAAGAATAAATGTAGGAAGGAATGGAAAAGATCTAGAAATCTCAATGTATGAAAGCACAAAACAAAAAGGAAAAACAGCTGTGTTAATCTGATGGCATATTAAAATTCAGAAGGAAGGGAAATGTAGAGGAAGGTAATGGAAAAGTAAGTGCAGTCAAGTGGAGTCACCACCTTGGAGCTCTGGGGGAGCTTTTTGCCATTTAGCTAGTAGTTATCTCAAATTCTACCACACCCCTGAAGCAGTTTCAGGCACTCAGAAATATGTTTGTAAAATGGACCCTTCAAGTTCTTGCTTCCCAAACCATAAAACAGTCCTCTTGGTGAGAAATCCAAGCTAAACAATGCTAATTCACTCATTTACCCACATGAAAAATTGTGTCCTTGCTTTGCCTGACACCTTGCACCTGGCAGTTTTTCTGCTTTGTGCCAACATAAAGCCATGGACTTCAATGGGTTGGGTTATTTCTACGGTAACCAAAGAGAAGAGCCATACCACATGTTTTTGGCCTTTTCTTCCAGCCCTTGCCTTGTTTGATTGCCTTATTCTTGCTTCATAATTCTTCTATTTTTTCCCATTTCAAAACCTCTCCAGTTGCAGCTTACAGGGATCTGGCTGAGATGAAGTTCTCTTCCTTCCAAGTGCAAAAATTGCAAGAAGTTATGCAAGCCTCAAGCTGCAGGTGAGTACTTGTTGCAGTTACATGGGACAAGGAGTAGATCCATTTCTCTATGAGCACAGGAAATGGGGGAAGTCTAGGAATCCCCACACGGGTATCTGAATTGCATGAAATCAGCAGCAGCAAATAACTTCAAGCCCACCACTCCAATTAGATGAATCTACCAGATGGAAAATCACCTAAAAAGCTAACGAGACTGTCATATTTTGCTGATTCGTCAACATGTGCCTTCCAAGCGTGTTTGAAAACAAAACAAACCAAAAAAAATCCTCAGAAAGTCAGGGAAAGCAGAATTACAATTGGGGTTTTCATGCATGAGACCAAATCAAACTGCTCACATAATGTAGACAGAGTTTCTACTGGCTATTTAGATACAAGGTACTTTTTTCAAGCCCTGTATTAACTGCATAATGAAAGCGATTTCTTTGCAGTTTTTTACAATAAGTACAGTTTTAAAAGAAAAACATGTGGGACAAAAGGAATAGATGCTATATGAAAGGACCTTGCACTTAATACACCAGAGAAATTATTTGAAGTTCATTCCTCCTTGGTGTCACTGTCTGATTAGGCTACTTATCATAAGTTACTGTGGGAATAATTCTGACTTTGAAGAAAACTTCAAAACCATTATGTCCTGCTGTTTGTGAAATTCTGTGTTTACTTGAAAAATAGTTTTTCTGAATTTCTTTACTTTTGGCACAATTATTTACATTCTATTTCCCATAAAAGCCCAATGAAATGATCTTTTCAACTGCTTTGGTACACATTATTGATGATGGTTTTTTTAGAGTTTTGCATATTCCAAGCACAGGCATTGACTGAGCATCCTCAGCTGACAGGTCACTTCGGCCCATGTTTAATCCTTGGAACATTTTGTTCTTGTGTGTTTAAGGACTGTGTGAACACTGTGTTTGTACAAATGACTACTACACACACAGAACTAACTAAATAATTAACGCTGAATGCTGAGGTATACCTAAGCACTTGTGCATCTTGATGGTGCCTGGTTGTTTTCAGAAACTTGGGGAGCCAGGGTAGTGAAGTATAATTAATAACTAAAAAGGTTTGCTTCTTCTCCAGAAATGCTAAAACTGTATAACTGATAGAATATGCAATGTGTAACCATGCTGTATGAATCACTGCTATTTTAAAAATCAGCTAGCAAGGTTAAGCTTGAAATTAGAAAATAAGTTCACCTAAGTTTCAGAATTTAGGCTGGTAATTCAATGAATGAGGCTAGGAAAAATCCTCTCCCATGAGCAGTTTGTCCTACAGCTGACTTCACTGAGATTTCTTGCAATTCTTCCAAACTTTCTAAGAATGGACTCTCTCAAAGCAGGGCAAAACCACTAGACAGGCTTATCTGCAATGGCCTCTTCTATGTTCCTAGCAACCCTAACTTTGGGAAAAAATTGTTGAGGGAAAGAGGGATGCATGGTTCAACCAGAGCTTTTCACACGAAGAAGAAATTTGGCAGAACAGAAGACAAATAATGGCTTCAGAACAAAGCCCAACAAACAAAGTGCCTTCCCAAACTGGTAACTGGCTGAAAGAGTTGGTTTAACTTGTTCTGTGTGATAAAACAGTGCTTATGAGTAGGAAGCAATCTAAAAATACCAGTTTTGATATGTTAGCAAGAGTGTTTTTGTAAAACATTAAAATACAATGAGAAAGTAAAGCATGCAGCATAAAGCTAGTGGTTGCCAAATGTCTCTGCCCCATATTGTTAGAAACTCTGAAACATGCCTATCACAAATGCCTTCTGGACACTAATTTTCTGCCTTACTGTCGTGCTCCCTCCCCCAGCCTCAGTCATCAGTTTTCCTTTGCAGCTCCGTGAATCACAAAACTGAACGCACTCTGAATCACCCCAACACTCATCCAAAAGGTAATTCCCCAAGCAACAATTTGCTTGATGTGGTGATTGCAAACAACATATATGGGCCTGAGGGACAAGGAGCTGTGTGTTACCACCACGCAGTTTTGGTCACCAAGGCCAGCTGAGCTCAGCTGGGAAAAATACCCAACCTTTTAAAAAGTTTAGTTATTTTTCCCCTTGATTTTTTTTCCAAAATAAATGTGTTTGCAAAAACAAACAAGGAAAAAAAAGACAAAAACAAACAGTTATTTTAAAGCTGTCTGGAGTAATAAAATGTAAACATGAAACTAAAAGTGACATATGCATATGGACATGCAAAGAACCCCAAAATCTCTTGAAATATTAGATTTTCTTGACCCTATCTTTGTGTTCAAGAACCTGCACTTCATATTCACATTGGGAGATATTTTTTGGACAACTTGATACATCTAAACATAGATAGCATCTTTTTCTGATCTGTTCCACAAACTGAATCAGGCATAAAATGAGAAATAAAAGACAAAAAAAAAAAAATTACTTTCTCTCCCAGTAGAGCAGCCTCCCTCAGGGCTGGATGGACTAAGAAAGCATACTCAGAGGGCAGAGAGGGCACTCCTGGGCTGGGGATAGCACTCTGCTCCAAAATTAGGTCTCCCTCTGACAGCCCATCACCCACAGGACAGGAATTCCTCTCTACTGCCCATCCTCCTCACTCAGTCTCTCAGATGTTATATCCCGCCGGTACCCTGCTCTCTCATCCTGCTCTCTGCTAACAGGAGGACCGTAACATTTTAGCTAATTATCCCAACTGCTAGCAGTTTGGTCCTTTCCCCTCTCCCTTAATAAAGGCCTGCAATGATGAGGCAGAACTGGGACCCAAGTCTGCTCTGCCTACTCCTGATTCTTCATGCAGGCAGACAGGCACTGCCTCCACCAAGAAAGAGGAGCTACTCCTTAGCAACAGGTGATGAAAGTTCTTACACCTTCTTCTTATGTTGGAAATCTTTTAGGCATGTCTGCCCTCCATTTCTGTAGGTGTGAGCATTGCTGAGATCATTTTTATCTCTTTATCTTTCATGTCTTTGTACAAGGAGCTTTTCCTTCTTGTTTTTCTGAGCTGTCCCCTTGACAGATTTTGCATGTTTGAGTTACTAGGAGCTGGTACCTTGTTTCATTTTAACATCTTTATGACTGTGCATGAATCATGGCTGCAATGCTGAGTACAATGAAGGACTCTCCAGAAAGGTCTTAGATAAATCCTGTTCCCTGTACCTTTAAACAACATCATGCTTTCTCTCTGTGCTATCACTGCAACTCTAGAGCAAGGCCTTGGTTTCCAGGGATGTGAGGTAGGCTCTGGCCCCAGAAAGAGGATTCAGTCCCCTCCAGACTGAACTGAACATGTCCAGGGTGCCAAACTCCGCACCATCACCTGCATTCAGCCCCCAAGGGGACTCCCTGTGCTCTCCATTCCCCCACCTCTTAGCCAATGCCAAACTCCTTATGTTTACTTTCCAGGGTGCCTTTACAAGCAAATCCCCTTCCCTCTTGCCCATCCTCCTCCTCTTGCTGTCTCCATCTGCTCAGCCTGGCCCTCCCCCATCTCCATTCATTCCCTCTCTCCATCCCCTTTGTGTTCCCCTCACATGCCTGCTTGCAAGCTCTTTTCATGCTGACTGTGCCTGGATTTCTCTTCTTAAACCCCATCTGGCATGCATTCACTCTTTCTTTCTCCCACCTAATTCCCCTTCACAAAATTAACTTCAATGAAACTTAAACAGTGGCCTCTGCTAAGTACAGAAAAATGCCTTAAAACTTATTCATATTAATCTGGAAAACTCACTAGTATCAGTCATCTGAATAAGTTTTTCCAATAATCATGCCAGTCTTGCCTCCACTCCTCTTCTCCCCTCTTGCCTGTCACCTCCGTCCATGTTGCCCTTCTCTCTTGTTTGTTCTCCTTTTAACTTGGGCTGGAAGGTTTTCAGGGCATCTTTATCTCCATCACAAAGTGTTGTTCATGTTGATAAGAGGAAGGATTGAGATGAATGGAACCAAAATATCCTGTTAACTCCAGACACTACTGAAGATCCAACAGCTGAGCTGTGTTAGTAAACACCAGCCAGAAAGGGTGAGTTGAGAAATTATTGAAAACTGGTGTTTTGCTCTCCCAGCTAAATGCAACAGAATCTGCCAGGAACTTTGGGCAAGCAGAGAGGAAAGACACAGAGGCCCCGGACAAGAATGAAAGGCAGGGACAGCTCCTGACCAGCTGTGAATGGAGAAGGAACGAGAAGTCTTGTGGGAGAGACACAACCAACTCTCCTGCCTATTTCTTCAGCAGTCCCCGATGACAAATTGAAACCATACAAATAATGCATACCAGGTTGCATCAACATAGTGGTCTAGCATCAAACACAAAAAGCAGCACGGGTTTGCATGCTGGCAGTGCAGCACTGAATTAGCATTTTCAGTAACAATAAAGAAAGAGCAAAAAGATATCAAAGCAACTTCCTTTGCAGGGTAGAGCATCAAAATCAGTGCAATGGTACAAAACTAGAGTGGAATGGGTATCACAGGAGGCTGCTAACAGCAAGAGCATTTCACCTTGAGACTGCCCAGTTAACAACTGAGTTATTGCTGTCCTAAGACTCCATACAGCACACCTCACCCCTTAAGAAAAGGTTTCTCATTTCATGTGCAGGGAGACGTTTCTGTCAAGCACAGCTCCAACCTTTCTGTGAGCTCTGATGCTTTTCTGCCTGTAGGGAATTAATGGTTGCAAATCATTTCTATAAAAGGGAGGGCAACCACACTTTGAAAACACATTTTTGGGATGAAAAACTATTAACAAGCCTTCTTGGTAGTTTCAGTGGGAGAAACACTAGGCTAAATTGCTTGCAAATTCAACTCTCCTTTTTAATTTGTAAGAATCCTTCCAGCTAGAGCAGAAGAAAACATGACACTGCTTCTGAGACCAAATCTCAGTCCAGGCCTGCCACAAGCTATTGGTGAGAAGCAGATGGAGTTTCCACAGATGGGATGACTTCAGCATCCCAGAATAGACCCCCTGTAATCCAGGAGGATGTAGCTAGTGACCTGCTGAGCCATTTAGACACTCACAATTCTAAGAACGGACGGTATTCAGCCAAGGAAGATGACGAGAGAGCTCACTAAGCCGCTGTTTTGGACTTATTCATCATAAGTTCCTGGCTAATCAGGGAGGACTCAGACAACTGGAGCTGGCCAATGTGATGCCCATCTACAGGAAGGGCTGTAAGGAGGATCCAGGGAACTACAGGCCTCTCAGCCTGACCTCAGTGCCTGCCAAGCTTATGGAACAGATCATCTTGAATATGTTCACACGACACATACAGGACAAACGGAATCAGGCCCAGCCAGCACAGATGTGAGCAAGGCAGGTCCTGCCTGACCATGCAACCTAATCTCCTTTTATGAAAAGAGGACTCACCTAGAGGCTATGGATGTTGTCTTCTTGGACTTCAGAAGATTTTGATACTGTCTCCCATGGCACTCTCCTGGAAAACCTGGTAGCCCATGGCTTGGAAAGATTCACCCTTTGCTGGGTTAAGAACTGGCTGGACAGCCAGGCCCAGAGAGTGGAAGTGAACGGTGCCAGATGGTCATCAGTGGTGTTCTCCAGGGCTTAGTATTGGGGCCCAGTCTTCTTCAATATATTTATTAAATATCTGGACCAGGACATCAAGTACACCCCCAGTAGATTCTCAGTCAAAACCAAGTTGGGTGGGGTGTTGTTCTGCTGAAGGGTAAGTAGGATCTGCAGAGGGATCTGGACAGGCTGGATCACTGGGCTGATGCCAAAGGTATGAGGTTCAACAAGGCCAAGTGACAAGTCCTACACTTCGGCCACAACAATCCCATGCAGCACTACAGGCAGGGGACAGAGTGGTTGGAAAGGACCGGCAGAAAAGGACCTGGAACTGCTGGTCAACAGCCAGCTGAACATGATCCAGCATGTGCCCAGGTAGCCAAGAATGGCATCCTGGCCTGTATCAGCAATAGTGTGGCCAGCAGGAGCAGGGATGTGATTGTGCTCCTGTACTGGTGAGGTCACACCTCAAGTTCTGTGTCCAGTTCTGGGCCCCTCACTTTAGGAGGACATTGAGGTGCTGGAGCAGGCCCAGAGAAGGGCAGTGGAGCTGGTGAAGGGTCTAGAGAGTGAGTCATATAAGGAATGGCTGAGGGAGCTGGGGAGTTTAGCCTGGAGAAAAGGAGGCTCGGAGGGACCTTATCACTTTCTACAACTGCCTGAAAGGAGGGTGTCACCAGGGAGGGCTGGCATCTTCTCTCAGGCAACCAGTGACAGGATGAGAGTACAGAGGTCTCAAGCTGTGCCAGAGGAGGTTTAGGTTGGACATCAAGGGGAATTTCTTCATGGAAGTGGTTATTAAACATTGAAATGGACTGCCCAGTGAGGTCGTGGAGTCACCAACCCTGGAGGTGTTCAAGAAATAAATGAACGTGGCACTTAGTGCCATGGTCTAGTTCACAAGGTGATCTGTCAAAGGTTGGACTCTATGATCTTTTCCAACCTAAATGAAATGATTCTGTAATCTTATTGGCATTATCATGATCCAGATTTTCTATCACAAAAAGCAATCACAACCTCTCACCTGAAAATAAATTTAACTTTTGGGAGATTGATTATCACTAACTATTACTGTGAGAGTAATCTCAAGACTCCTTCTTCCAGTTTATTGACCTTCAGTTACTAACTGGTTGTCAAGAACGGCATTTTTTTCATGGAGAAGTTTTGAGAGGGTGTAATTAATCAAAGCATCTGACTGCAGGAAAGTGCTAATACCCACAAAAGCTATTTTTTAAGGATTTGTAAAGCCTCATGCAGCTTTCTAATAGTACTACAAAATCTATTTCATCAACAACTCTTCCCTGAGTTTTTATCTCTGCTAAACCAGCAGAATCCCAGGGACAGTCCTGGAGTCTGAGAGAGTGGTGAGAGCAGACTATGTTCAGCAACCACCATGGATTTCCTAAAAATCACCAGAATTCTACTAAATGTTTTACTCTCTTCCATTAAGAAGAGCATTGAGTTGTACCACTATGAAGTAGCAGTTCCCTGAATTTTTTTTTTTTTGACTTCATTTAGACTATGTATTTACCAATTTACTTGTCAGGGCTTTGAAGGCGGGACGATCTACTGTTCTGAATCCAAGCACTATGACAAACTAGCTCAACAGACCTCTGTTCTGGGTTAGTCCAAGGTAATTCTGTAAAAAAAAATAGCAAGTGGTCAGGGCAGGTCAGTACATGTTTTGAAAAAATATTTTCAACTGACTTTTCTTCACTGGAGTTTAGGAGCAACTTCTGCCCCATGTAAACAGTAGCGCAGTGGTCTCCTCCCAGTGTTTACAGTGCCATAGTGACAAGACCTTGGCACAAGCAATTTTCTTGTCAGAGAAATACTAGGCTGCTCACTGAGCCTCCATGCATGTACATGCAGTGTGTACTAATTTCAGGCAAGAGGAGAGATTAATGAAAAACTGACCTAAAACACCTTGCTACTTTACAATACCAGTCCAGAATGCTGTAGCCACAATGTTAAGATGTGGTTGATTTAGCCACTGCTGTGAAAGAGTAAGTTTTATTTTGGTGCTTTTTAATAAGCGGGAAGGAAATGCCTCACATTGCTCAGCAATGATTCCTTTGGGCAATTAGGAACGACATCAACAGGCTAGAGGGAGGTTTGCCCAGAAAAAAATGAAGGGCGCGGGCCAGAAAGCAACAACAGCAGACCCTTGGAGGTTTGAAAGTAACATGAAGGATACCCAGAGGCAAGACTGGGAACATCTTGAATCAGGGAAAACAGCAGTAGCTGCATAAAGCCCATGCTGTTTTCTGTTTTCAGGTTTACAAAAGCTTCTGCAAATGAGTAAGCCATGTGAAAACCTTAAAAGGTTACAGATAAGACATGGAGTAAACTCAGCTGTATCTGTGTCACAACCAGCAATATGCTGCATTCCTAACGAGAAGATCCTGGATACATTTTGGAAGGGACTCAAGCTGCCAGGCTCAAAGCCAACACAATCTGTGGGTGGGTGCTGGATGCTTGCCTTGAAATTCTCTCCTTGCCAGCAAACCTATGGAGTAACAATGGCATCAGTTTTGGAGGGAAATTTCACAGTGTTTAAAGCTAGAAGAGACCACAAGTTGATCTACTGCAGCCTCCTGCTGTTAAATTTCACTACTGCCCTTTCTATTGAGAATAAAGATTTTCATTATAATAAAGCAACTGATTCTTCAGTCAACCAAGCTGTCTGCATGCTACAAGAACACAAGCAGGAAGGGAAGACAGAATTCAAATTCTTGCAACCACAGGTGTGGTACAACCACACATTCCTTGTAGGTGATCCACACACCTATCCTAAGAGAAAATCAAGTTGATTTCCAGGTCTCAGCTGAGTGACCAGGAGAATCATTTTTTCCCCTGGAAGACCCAGATCTGATCAGCACTTTCACATGGGATATAAGATTATAAGACTCTAGACAGGTTATCTTAAAATAAGAACTCGCTCTACTGTCTACCCTATGAGGTCTCTCATCTACCCTTCCCTGTCCTTGAGGAGTCAAAAAAAGGTGAAAAGCACTCCCAGTATGCATAAATATCATTCCTAACCCCTGTGGGCAGCCAGATAAAGCCCTAGGGCATGAGACTTTATTTTAACATCAGGATGTCTTCCAGAAAGGAAATGGAGGAAAACAAAAGGATGGAAAGATGAAGTACAAAAATACACCACTGTCTCAACTGCAAATAAACCTGCCACCTTCTGCCTCCAGTACACCATGTGGGAAACTTACAGTGTAGGCATTTTTGAAGATCACGCTCAGAGGCAAAATCACATTATAAACTCCCAAGCTCTTCTAACCTTGCCCAACCTTCAAAAAGCAGCAGCAGAAGGAATTTCTATCAAAGAAGTTAAAAGAAGGTAGACTAAGTCCACTGAGATGATAGCATGAGAAATAAACGTAACAGAAACCTGAAAAATGAGAGAACAAAGTGGGCTCATTGAGAAATAACAAAGAAAGCATTAATTTGAAAGTGGAAGATTGAGCCAATTTATTCTGTATGTGAGGAAATAAATATTAACAATGAGACAACATTTTCAGGTGAACTAACCAGCGCAAGGAGCAGAAAAATAAGTCATGAAGGAGGGGTAAGCAAGCATATTTTAGGGACAGAGGGAGATGAAGTGCTATGTCAGCATGAGTTACCTACAGATGAAAGATGAAAAACATGACTCATTCATCATTTGTGGAAGTAGTTTCCAAGTATTTGGAAACAGACACCATAGTTCCAGCATTTAGCAAATAAAGATTCTAAAAGATAGGCTGACACTATCTTTCTAAAAGACTAACACCTACATTTTTTTAAACCCTCTGAGATATTTATGAGTAGCCAGGGCGTGCACTTGGGATTATGAAATTTAATTAGTGAGTCACTATAGAATTATGAAGCGTAAATCAGGTCAAGTTCATTTTTATGCATTAGTTGTTGGCCTTCATGCAGGTGAGGAACCAACAGATCTGACCTAACAGACCATCAAGGATCTTTGCTTTTTAATCAGGTTCCATGTGGACTGGATTGCCAAATAATTCACTTCGTTCATTAACAGCAGTTTTAAGAAATGAGCCTGATTCTGTAGCTGGCGTGTTAAAAAGCTCATCAGCTATCACCATTGGGAAGGCTTTTTATATAAAAAAATGGGAGCACAGAGGCAGGTACCTATATCTGGAGGGTTTGCACCCTGCCCTGGAGCTGGTGTGGAGCAGCCCAGCAACAGGGCTCTATCCTCACCATTCACTGATGATTTACATCAAATACTGCAACTTCACCATCCCCTGCACTGTAGTCTCCAGGCAAGGCTCCCCTGGCACTTTCCAAAGGCGGCTGTTACACACAGACAGCCAGAGCTGGGAAAGGCTTGGCCATCCATCTCAAGCCACACAGCACAAGTCTGGATTTGTGCCGGGGAAGCAGTCATGGTTTGCCAGTGGGAATGATGAGAATAAGCTATCAGTGGATTTCAAAGATGTGCTTGCTTCTTTCAAGTTCATGCTGAAATCTGTCGCTAGTATCATTCCTACTACTGTAGGGGCAGAATTTTTTCCTTAAATCCCTCCTCTGTTTCTAGCTCCTTCTATTGTGAAAAAAATCATGTGGTCATGCTCTCATCATCAGAAATACTCTGCGCTCATATTCCCTGTGCTCATCAATCTTTTCACCTCCCTCTACCGGTCTATCCCTGACCTGATGATTTTGGCAGGTTCTGTCTCCCATTCTCTGCTCAGAGCAGAACAGCATTAAGGAAGGCTAGCAGCTACTTGATCACAACAAGCATACCATGCTTTATAAACCCAAGCAATTGTGAGAGTAATGTGGAAGTAGCACCTAATGAAAGTGTGCTGTGGTTGTCTGGCATCAAAAATGGTGGTATATGAACTACCTGATCAAGGAAAGGATTATTTCAG
This sequence comes from Platysteira castanea, assembly GCA_013397175.1. NCBI lineage: Eukaryota > Metazoa > Chordata > Aves > Passeriformes > Platysteira > Platysteira castanea. The sequence goes on from VYXC01000743.1 coordinate 1,953,366, forward strand.
CTTTTCATATGTGTCCACCTGAAACTTTTGTACCAAGAACAGAAATGCAGAATGAAGTAACTGCTCTCAAAATCATAGCTATTCAGATTCTTCCTTTAATGGAGCAGGTAGTGATTTCTATATCCTTATGTATTCCTCTTTTTTCTTTTGTCCAAAAACACAGACAGAAAAATTCCTCTTAGAATGTTTTATTGTTTTAAAGCCATGGTAATAGTGCTTGAGCTGCAGTTTAAAGATTAATTACTCAAGTTTTAAAATCATGTTAAACTTTATGATCCAAAGGAATTTGTCAAAAGCATAAGGCAGGGACACTGGTATAAAAACTGAATAAAACTCTACCAAAACTAAAAACCATCCAAACCCAAGAAAATAGTGTTATTTTACACTAAGCTGTGAATAACTGAAGCTGATGTCTCTAGCTGAATAGCAGCAAGTATTTCTGCAAAACCTGGAGGTCAATATGGTGTGCACCAAGAAGGTACTTGCTGCAAGCAAAAGGCAAAATACCATCCTTGCGGATTTAGCAAATTTTGTGTAGTTCTACCACCCAGCCCAGCATAGTCTCTGGGTTATTTTGCATGGCAGAGTTTCTGTGATTATTCTTTCAAAGATGTTCTAGAAAACTTGGTTTTTTGTTGATGACTCATTTTACTTTCTGGCTACAAGTCATTAGCATGGGGCTCCTGAGTTTGGCTCCACAAGATTAAAGGAAACATTTTAAAGTTTTTGAACCTACTTTCTGGCCCTTGCCCCTGAAAATGAAGATTTGAAAATAGTTTGCCTCAGACTAGTTTTGAAATCCAAGGTTATACATTAAACTCAACAAGTAACTGCTAGGCCCCAGCTAAGCTGGTACTGTCATCTTAAGTCTTTGTAATCACTTCTCTCAAAAGAATGAGAAAGTTATAAGCAATAGTCTCAAATTAGAAGGTAAACTCCACACATTGCCAAAGGAACACCATTCAAAAGCAAATTCCACAAAGAATCCCCAAAGTATTTGCATGCGCAATCAGTAGGAGACATCAGAATCATCTCAAAACTATTAAAAAAATTTAAACAAATCACTTGAGAGTCTCTGTCTTTATTAAAGAGCTGTGGGGAGACTTCTATATTTTCAGTTTCTCTGAATATTTTTGTTGCCGTGAAAAGAACTAAAGGATGTATGTTGCTGCTCAGCCTGCAGCACACAAGCACATTTAAAGATGGTATTCCCAATGAGAAATGTAAAAGGTGCTTTACATTTCCCTAAGAAACTCTTCTTAGGGCTCATCCATATCGTCCTATTAAAAGTGGTGGGGAAAGATGCTACCCACCGGTTGACCAAATTCACAGGTGAAACAGCAGGTAGCAGCCTAGGTAAAGGCAACGTATTTTGAATTTGTAAAGGCACAAATGGTTGTCTTGTCTCCATCAGGGCACAGAAACTCAACAGTGAGCCAAAGCCAGCAACAAAAGCACCGACAATGATAAGGATACTGCTATACTGCCTTATACTGCAGACTTATGTTTTGTAGGAGCTGTGCGATCTAGATACGGTAAAGACAGGAGCAGCACATACATGACTGCCAGCTCTAGGCTTAGGGGAGGAAGGATGTCTTCCAGTTTTATTCCAGTGTGTATTTATTTGTCTAGTATTTCCAGTATTTCCAGTATTTTCCTGCATCATCATTAGAAGGTTTCCTCAGCTTTATCAGGTAGAGAAATCATGTTGTTAAGAGTGGCAGGTAGATAACTTTTTCATGAGCAATTCAGGTGAAAGTGGCTTCAAAGGCAGAGCACTGAGAAGACAGGTTTGATACCTCAGGCCTCAAACTGAATCCAGTTAATGGCTCTGCAAGAGACTTTCAGCATGATTTAATCCCTCTACTGACACCCTTTACAACCCAGCTAATGTAATCCTCAGCCTTGTGAGGACAATGTCAGAACTAAGCCTCTAGTGCTACTCAGATTAGGTGTTGATGGGGAGCTTTAGCAACTTCCATAATGAGTGACAGTGGGCAGTACAGTACATACTCTTATCTCTTCACTGGTATGATATTAATAAAAAGTAAAACAAAACTAACAGTTCCTTTCTATCAGTTCTGAATCTTAAATGATTGATTCTGGATTCCCATAATTTCAATATACAGAGTCTAAACATGTTCCATGCAGTTTAGTAGTTATAAAAGTATAATCATTAAACACCAGCAGCAAATACTACATCAAGGAGTGAGAAAAGAACCCTCAGAAATCTGAGCTTGCCCCTAAAAGTGGCAAACAGCCTACAACCCCCAACTGTTCCTCCTCTCCCCCTCCCCCACCCCAAGTCTGGAAACTTCTGGACGTTGTTGTCCTTTTCCAAAATGAATTAAATTGCAAGTGACCTGACTATTTTCTGTGCTCTTAACCTTTAACGTTATTTCCTCTTGGCTGGCAATACTCCGACCGCAGTCCCAGCAACGTATCCCATTAAAACAGACAAATCATGACACCACATCTCCTATTTTGTGAGGATGGTGAGGGCAGTGGGGTAACGGGGCTGCACACCCCAGTGCTCATCACTTCCCTGCTTCCTGGCACACAACAGATGCAGACGGCAGAATGCCATCTGCTGGGTCCCTGCAGCGCCAGCCCCTCCTGCTCCCTCCCCGAGGCACCAGCGTCTTGCAAGGAGCCAGTGCTTGCTCTTTTCATCACAGCTAGCTTTTACACCCAGCGAGCCTCCATTCACGGGCAACTCTGCTTTGGCTTAGTGTCTGGCTCAGAGGAATAGTTAGTTTGGGGACACTTGTTCGTTTTGGTTTTTTGAAACGAGTAACTATTTAGGGTAATGCACTGCCACATTTTCCAAACAATTAAATAAAAGTGAGAATTTTAAATATGGTGACTTACTACCTCACAGGACCACTTTAAAGAGAAGACAGTGACAATGTTGAGCTTTGAGAGCTTTGAGTCCTAGACTTTCAGTTACAGAAGAAAGTTAAATAGTGTCTGGTTCAATACATTTCTTTCACTCATAGTGATTGAATGTGCAGAAAGATTTTTAAGCATGTTTGGATCTTTTGTTGATGATTTGGAATGGCTGGAGCATTAAACAGTCATTTTCCCCAGTTTAAGAAAAGCTCCAAACAAAAACTCTGAAGACAGCCAACAAGACAGAAAGCAGTTTGTGGTGGTCCTCACTACCCAACACCTGACATTCGGAGGCAAGTTTGACCTGCCTGTGCACTCACGATTTGGGCAGCTCAAGGTGAAGGCTTTCTGAAACAAAGAACTTTCCCGCCAATCAAAATTGTAACTATAAAGAAGAATGACAGAAACAAGTCCTGTAAATTGAGAGATTTCCTTCTCCTTCCTTTGTTCAAAAGCTAAGTGAGCCTTATCTCCTCCCTAAAGCGGCTCCAGTATGGTTGGGCTTTTCTGGTTTTTTACATGTACCTCCAAGGGAAAGGAATATAAAAGCCTTTTAGGGGCAGATTTGTCCAAAGTTTCATAAAATTAGTGTTTTCAAACCATGTGAATCAGATGACAGAGCCATAAAAAAATAAGAAGCAGCTTATTTTCTCCATTTATTTTTGAAAACCTCTGTCATGTTACTACATGAATCTGAAGAAGTTCAAGTTTCTGAAGTCCCTGCCTATAGATAGGGTATCTTCGAGGATAGGAGAGGATCTCTGTGCTAGAGCCCGTATGTGTGACAGCCGCTCCAGAAGACACAGCCTGCTCAGGGACATCCATCCGAGTGCTGCTGCCACCTGGCACTGATTGTTGAGGAAGTACCTGGCAGGTATGGTGCTGCACAGCCCACCCGGGAAAAAGCAAGCACTGCATGGTATTTGTCACTGGGAGTTCTAGCCAGCATGGAGAAACGCAGTGTTATTACTGCTGCAGTATTCAAAATACAGATACTCATGACCTATGAACAAAGTTAACGCTATTCCAGGCAAAACCACTACAATTACCCTAGAAGGTGGGGAATGAACCACTGTCCTCATCTGAAGACAGGGAAGAAAGCAAATCCCCTGTGTAAATTTTTATTCATCTTCCCTACTTACTGCTTTCCACCTTGAGGATGCCTAGCTGACTCTAGATGACAATGTACATTACTCGTCACTTTAGTTTATAAACAAGCATTTTGTGTTGCTCCCCATATTTGGGTAAAAGCTTCCTATACACATCCCCATGTATCAATAGGCACTGGTCCTTCAGTAAAGCACCCTGGCACTAGAAATCATCTCTAACACCTACCCAGAACTGGACTGGTCAAATATACCATTGGCTGCTACCATGTCATCACTACTGGAACAAGGCCTCATGGAGGAGGCTGAAAACTCTCTCTGACTTTCAGTTCAATGAAGTTCATACTAAACTCACTTGCTATTTTTCTTTAAGTTTTTCAGAAGGCTTTTAATTGCTTCTGCTTGAGACATTGAGTCCTCAGTTCAGGAGAGTAAGATCATCTCTTTAAAACAGGGTACAAAACTTAGGTATCAAGGAGCTACGTCATTTAAGAAATTCAAAGAGTGGCATGAAGTAGAATTTTCTTTAGTGCTTGCCCATTACAATACTGAAGTCTACTTCATACTTATTTACTGCCCACTATGAGAACTACTGGTGAGTTCTAGATAATAATTCTGCAGATAAATTAGGCTACCACAGGGGCAGCATGCTAATTGGTTTCATACCCTCATAAACTGGAATAATTTCCCAGTAAAATCGTTCAAAACAAAACCAATGACAAGCCTTGCTCACAAAATATTAGTCTGGCTGCGGATTGAGTTACTTCCCTGATATTAGTCAAAATTCAGACAAACTTACAAACAAAAGAACTCTGTGAGAAAATAAACTATTCTTGATGAAGACAGTAAAGCGTGCAATTACTTTTTTCCCACTGATAGAACAAAATACAAATCAGCCCTGGGATCACCAGACCATCACATGGGTGAGCAGACCTCACTCACAGAGGCTGCAGTAGTGTCATACCAAAGGGAAACAGATGAACTTCAGTCTCTTTATTTCAATAGAAAGAAAGCAGATCTTAACCTGTGCGCGTGAGATTCCTGAGCCATTAAGCTGTAGTTCAAATAGGAAAAAGCCCCATGGTAACAGTAAACAGAAGTTTACAATTAAAAAGGCCAATTGCAAACCGTGCAGAAACTGCTTTTTCATAAGAAAGTACACAGAAATACAGTGCCAGGGGCCTGCAGCTGCATGCAATCCTGCAAACACCACGTATACAGCCACATTGCCCACTGCTTCCTCCAGAGATGGAATCAAAACATTTCTGTTATGATGTAGAGTTTTGCTGAAGTTTTAAAGCTGTTTCACACTTTGAAAATCTGGTTCTGTTGACCCCATAGGAAGCCAAACTAGAAAAGCACAGAAGTCTTTTGGCCTTCATCAGTTATGGATGACCCTTATGAGATAGGACGTTACTGTGTTTCAGCCACAAGGAACCATGACAATGCACTATGTACAACAAACTGGACTTACACTCCGGGAAACAGCCAAGGTCGTGTTCACCCTACATGCACACGGGTACCCTTAAAGTCAGCAGGAATGACCCCTGCGCTGAAAGTTGGACTTCTGCCTGAAAGACATGCTGAACTAGGATGTGGAGCCATAATAAACTTTTACATACCCATCTTTCATACATCATACAACAGCCAAAATGCACGTGCTTTCCACACATGGATTCACCACAGGCATGTTATATTAAGATGTGTCTACATTGCTGAATTTAGCAATTCCATTTGTTCTCTTCTATTAATTTTTTTCATATGAAAAAATATTTCCCATTTGGTCTCTAGATGCTGATCTCCCTTTGGAAAACTACATTTTATTGTTTATTAGATTTCCTCCATCAACAATAAAAAGCAAAACCATCATCTGCCTTCCGTCCTGCCCTAGGATGAGCCTCACAGAAAAACACAGATGCTGATAGAGCAGACTTTCTACAACAAGTGTTTCTGAAGGAAATTACAATTACAGGCAATCTTTAGTCATACATCACATATGTTAGTTTTGGGGAAATAAAAAGGAAGATTCATGAGAAGCTGCATTTTTATTAGTAATTCTACTTTACCACAGCCCCTAACTCAACCCAGGACTGTCCTACACAACCATAGCAGAGACAGTGTGGGAAGGGAGGGAACTGACTGTGCCACTTAGCATTGTATCATGTTAAGTTCTCCTTCCAAGGGCCTCTCCTAACTGGGGAGATGAAACTCTCAACTCACCTCTGCTCCTGCTAGTGAAACATCTTTGCCCAGTGGAGCCCTCCTTGCTGACTTGCCTTGCAAGGAAATTATAATTCACTGTGAAACAACAATCTTGGTGCCTTTTAGCACTGCTAACAACCACCTAAACAATAGATATTTGCTAATTGTCCACCTACAAGAGCGTATTATACGATGATTATACTATGAACACAAGCATCATGAATCACACACTATAAATCCTAGTCTCAAATTGGTTCCACAGCAGCATCATCTTTCCCCCACTCCAATTACTTCTTGCTCCTGCACACCATCCTTTGCTGTTACAATTCAGTGCTGTAGGCAGTATCTTCTACTGCTTGCATTTTGTGTGGGGAAGAAGGAGGAGATAGTGCAGAGAGTACAGAAGGGCAAGTTTTCTCTCCGCTAATTAAGTGCACGGGGTTTGCAGTAACAGTAAGGGATGGACGTGGGTGGAAGGTATGCACTGCCCTCATTTTCCAGATTCTTCCTTTTCTTTGGTTTTGGGTCAGCAATGCTGCATGTACATCAGCTTTTGATTTTTATGTCTTTGTGGCTTAGGGCCATCAGGGTTGCTATATACACACAAACATACAACATAGCTGTTTCACAACAAAGATTTTTGTGCATTAATGCTGCAAAGGATTTGCCATCAGAAAGTGTTACTGAAGATGAGAACACCAGTTCTAGAAACAGATTGATACAAAGAAGCGTGATGTAAAACACAAACAGAAGAAAGAACAGGAACATGAATACCAAATTTTTTTGTGGATATTTATTAAACAAAAGGACTGCTTAGATGTATTTGTCCAAATGTTTTCTGATGTAACTTCATAGGATTCAGAGGAGGAGTGAGAATGAAAGTACCTGCTCTTGAAAAGTCTCATCTGTTCACCAGACTCATGCAGGTGGTCAGGTTACCTTTAATATGATAAATTAGAAATTTTATAAAAAAGGAAACTGCTGGATGCAGCTCATTGAAGATCAGTTTGTCTACATCAATCTTACCTTCTCATAAATGAGTCACTAGAAACTGGACTAGAAACTAATTCCAAAAACTCAGGCATGCTTCTAAAAAACCCCATAAAGTTTATTTAAATAAGTCAGACTTATGCCTGCAACACAGGGCTGACCTTGCAAATGAGTTAACTTTCCTGTGATGTCACTTATCATAACAAACAGGAGTGACCAGAACTGGGGTGGGGGAACCAAAAAGTAGTGAACCGTCTCAAATGCACCACCATAGATGTCACCTCTTCTCATTTGCCTTCCTGAGAAAAGGTGCACTAATCACTAGATTGTGCTCATTTTTTCTTTCACAAAGGTTCTCTCCTGATTTCCTAGCCCTGAGAAACCTGACTGAGGCTCACTAAGGAGTATTCAGATGAACAAACAGGCAGTATAATGACTGTCACTACAAATTTGTATTTGCTCAAGAAGTCTGTCTTATAGACGGAAGACCACAGCAAACGTAACAACTTGGGCTACATAGCCGGAGATTTGGATCCCTTTTTATTTCGTTTCCACATTGCATGTGACAATGAAAGGTTGTGACACTCTAAGTGGTTCCAGACTCCATCAGGCTGTCCACGATGAATTAAAACACAATAAAATCCAGATGCTTTCTCAAGTAAACACTTCCTTTCTCAGCAAAGCAAACCAAATGCAAAGGATACTGCTGAAGGTTTTCTTCTAGCATGTTTATTTTATATAAAGGTATCTTATACTTCACTGGCACTTAAGTGTTCTCCTCCCAACACAGTAAGGCCCCTGGCAAACTTTTCCTGTGTTTCTGATGATGGAAGCCAAAGCCTAGAAGAAATATCTCAGTTACATCTATTATTTTAATTTGCTTGTAGAAATTTAATGAAGGCTACATCTAAAATAACACTGACAATTTAATTTGGCTCCTGGAACATAGGTTGCAATGAGCTGAAATAAAATAAAAATATTAATTCTTTAAAAAAAAATTAACTTTTAAAGCAAAGAATTTGTGTCGCAAACAAAGAACATGTAAATACTTACAAGTAAAAGAAAAACATATATTTTTATTAGCAGACTAAAAGAAACAAAAATTAATAAACTCACAAAAATTAAAAAATAAATTCATTGTGTTAAACCATTGTTGTCATCCTCTAAAACATTGTTCATAACACAGGTAAGGACTTTCAAATTATTAGTACTATCCCTGAGTAGGACTGTGTTCTTGACAAGCACTTCAAATATGAGATTCTAATTGTAGTGCCTTGCATTTTCCTTAAAAATCAAAACCAAACCAGTCACGTCCAGGTCATAGCCTGTGCATGAACAGAGCCCATAGATGCTACCTTTAGTCCTTTTCTGTTGTGAGGGTACTTCTATTTTCATTGCCCTTTCAGTTCTCCTGGGCTATAATGAAGAAAAGAAAAGATGGTGACTATTTGGACAGCCAGTCTCTTGCCATTAAAGCCCAGCAGCACAGCAGACAGACACATCTAGCCTTTGGTAGCAACAACAGGGAATCTGTTTGTCATGGGACAGTGGCTTCATTCCTCTTTGACATACTTGTGGCTTTCTATAGATCCATGTCTGGCCCTCTCTGAGCTTTGACAGTGGCAATATGGAAGGCAAGAACACTAGAGCAAATTTATTCTAAAATACAGTTCTTGTAAGGACTGTACAAGGCATTGCTTAATCCAGAAGAAGCTCTGAGACATTAAACAATTCTATAGCTACTCATCCTCCAATATAAGGATGTACTTTCAAGCTTAAAAGATTGCCAGGAAGTATTTTTTTTTTCTTTTTGATTCGGGATCTTTAGTTGATATAGATCAATCTGCCTAAGGGGAAAACCAACCTCCCCTCATGCCCCTACCAAATCCTATCCCTAGATCTTGTCATCTTGAAAGCAACAAGAGATTTCAAATATAAATTGATAAGAAGTATCCAACTGTTTTAATATAAAGCATGTACTTCAACAACACTCAGAGGATAATCCTGGAAATCAAGCAGAGATTTCTTTTTAATGGGACTTTTTTCCCCTTTGAAGAAAACAAAGGGGGAAAAAAAAAGAAAAACAGGAAAACATGAAAACCAGCCATAACAAACAAGTGGAACGAGGTAATCCTTGACAACAACTGAAATTGTGACTGTAGCCATTGCTTCATGCTTTAAGATGTTAGAAGAGCTGAAAATATTTTTGCATGCTAAAACCTGACATCGCAGTCCCATGCTTTTTTCTGATGCAGGTGCCATTGCTCCCACTAAAAGCTGATCACTTCCTCACATCCATCTTACTTTCTCTAGCTTTGCATAGCATTGAGACAGGTTCTCTCCTCCCTTCCATCTTTTGAAGTCCACAGTAACTCCACGAACACTGGTGCAAGGGTGCTGGATGTTTACCTCTCATGGAGGTAACAGTCCCACTATGTCTTTAGAGCAAGGAGATTTTCAGATTGTTTTAGCTGTTAGACCATCTTAGTTCGAGAAAAGGGGTTTGCAGTCTTGCAAACTGTTGAAAACACAGCCTCAACTTATCACAACTTCTGATAAAGTAATTTGGAAAGCCTTGAAAAAAAATCCTTGACAAGAAAAAAGGGGTGAAACATTCTTTAAAGACAGCTTAGATAGAAAGAATATAAATTTCTTCTGACCAGGCCACTTCACAGAGATTTACTTGATAAAAGCAACATGTTGATTTATTCAACTCCTTTCCCCTGCTACCCAAGCTGTGAAATGCAGGCAGATGATGCAATCCCTCCGAGAGAGAAGGAAAGGGGGGGGTGTGTGTGGAGGGGTGGAATAGAAGAAGAAAAAAGGGGAAAAAAAGCCAGCAAACAGTCAAGAGACTATTTCACAGTGTAGCATATTGCTGGCATGTCCGAAGTTACATAAGCTGTTCCTGAAGGGACCGCAGGAGCTCCCGAGCTCACCGCACTGCAGACAGAATTGGAACTAGGGTGTTCCAGACCCCTCTGTCCCAGAGCTCAGAGCCCACCCCGACAAGGCTTCCACCCTCCTTCAGCCCAGGCAGGAAAAGCATCCGGAAACAGACTGACAATCTTAAAAACCAAACAAAGCTGTCATCACCATTTGTGTTTATTAAAACTGGAATCAAAGCCAACACTGGTGATTTCTCCTAACTAAAGATTAGCAGAAAGTCTTTTGTTCCAATGTCTGAATGCATCAAACATGCTTGCCCTTTCAAAACAAAACACAACAAAACAAGCAGGGGCAGGAATCATAGTCTCTTCTCAAACTGTGTGTGCTCTTTACAATTTCTGTATAATATGTTTTCAGGATAAAATCACAGAAATTTACTTGAACTCAAGACCATTCTTTCTATTTATAAATGAGATATTAATTATACAGTGTTAATTTGCACACAAAATAACATGAAATTAAATTGACAAAATTAAAGCATTAAATGATTATATAACACGATGGGTTCATTTTTTCAGTGTAAGAAATAAATTTAATATAACATATGTATCTATTACCTACACATATGCGATATGAATTTCCCTGCAAAGTCTGGAAAGGCTTGTTTTATTTCAGTGTGGCTTTGAATTCAACAATATCTAGGGTATTGCTAAATTCCCCCACTTCTCCCATTCTCATTGTATTACAACATGAGTCTCATGATATTTAGCCTTTTGGAAAAAATCACTATGTTCTGCTTTGAAAGAAACAGCTTAGGACACTGGGTTTTCATTTGTATGACTTTAAATAAAAGCTACATTAGTTTTTTTATGACCAGAGATTTACTTAAAATGCATAGTAGTTGAATCCTTTAAAAACCAGAAGATAAACATGGAAAAAAAAAAAAATCCAACCTCCATTAAAAAAAAACACATGAAGTTCGCTGTAGTACAAGAATAATTAAGATCCAGATCATTTAGTTATTTCCAATTTCAAGACAAGTGCATTTATTTTAAAACTATAATGTCTTCCTACGTTTCATCTTGCCTGTCACAGCCAATTAGTCAAGGAAAATGATACACAAGGGCAGTGCATCATGAAAAATCAAGGGGTGGTTATAACAGTATATACACAGAAACACAGCAATATAGAGATACCAATTACTCCTTCTCGCAGCTTCATACACTCACACAATCTTCCCGCTCAGTGGATATCTGAGCTATACTGAGCAATGGTTAGAAGCACAATATGGCAGCTCTGCAGCAGGAAGTGAGAAAGAACTTGGTCAGATGAAAAAGCAAAGGAAAACAAGGTAGAGGGAACATAGTGCTCAGTGATATTTTTGCCCTAGAGCTTCATGCCAAAAGATCATGACCAAACACATAGGTATGTCCTAGGTCATCTGAAAATACAGTTAAATGCCAGCCATGGACAAACACTTTTTTTTAGCGTGTATCTTCTGAGAGAAGAGACAGCCCAGAACCCTCAAAGGTCAAATCAGCAGAGGAGGTGACTCAGGAGGGCACTGGTACAAGTGTTCAAATTTTACTGCCTGCTTTAGTCCTCTCCAAGTTTCCTCATCATAACTGCTTCTTAAAAATATTTATAATGCATGGCAAAAAGGTTGCACTGATGAAACACCAGCTGAAGTCATCAGATCTAACTTTTCTGAACTCATAGACACAGTGGGCTTCAGATCTGCTCTCTGAACAGACCGAATGACCAACATCAGGCTTTCTGATTAGAAGGTGGCCCACATATCTTGAGGAACACCATGTTGCACCCTTTTCGAGAGGATTCTTAACAACAAAGAAAGTAAATAATGGTTCCTCAAGAGAAAGCATGGTAGTGGCTGGACAAGGGGATTGTGACTGCTCTACCTGTATTTGATTTGGGCTCTCTATTCCACCAGCAGAGTTGTTCAGACATTTCTAACCCTTTTTGAAAATAGTACAACCAAAAAAACTAACCAGAACAGTCAGATCTGAAAGCCTACGCCTAGATTTCTGCAACACTTTTCAGATCTGGAAAGACCACCCCTGCTGAATCCATCTCCAGACACAGCATAAACACTGTAAATTGCTTGCTACCACCCTGTGACAGAAGCATTCATCATATCATCACTTGCAGCAATTCCAAAAGTCTTTGGCACTTTGGCACTTTGGCAGACACAACCTTAACTGACCCTGTACCGACCTCTGCTACCTCTGACAGCACCAAGAGTGAAATAGCGTGCACAACAGTGTTGGTGCACTGTCTGACTTGCAAACTTGAAGGAAGAGTTCTGTTCCTCTGCAAAACCAGAGAGCAGAAGGCACTGTGCGCCCAGCCCAAGCCCTCCAGCAATCAGGAAGCTGGTGACAGTGGCAAGAACCTTTGAAGATGAGACGTTGGCTACACACTTGCTTACCCTCTTCTTGGAGGATAACTAATCCCCTCTCCCTGTTACCTACATGTTTGAGCTAACTGTGTCAAAAACAGTGAGCAAACATCTCTGGGATGGACCATATTACTCAGAAGGAGCACTGCTACAAACCTGAGTATTTCAGGTTCTCCCCAAAACCATGTCAAAACTTAATACTGCCCAAATCAAATGCTTTGTGTTGTTCCCCCCCTTAGTTTAAGACCTTTTCTACTTCTCAATCATATTATGACCAATTCTGATTTAAGCCTCCCAAAACATCAACTGCAATCCAGACACCAGAGGGTAGCTTCAAGTCAGAATACGCTGCAGTTCTTGGGCAGTTCTGAGAACTTTACATCTTATTAGGCTGATGTCTACAGCTGTCCTCAGGAACCTCTGCATGCTCAGCAGGACAAATAAATCTGCCACTGATTGCTTTGCTGCCACCAGGGTGTCACTGACGAACAAACAGAAATTTGGCCCTAAATGTCCTGCCTCTCTCCCTCTCCTTACACCTTTCTAAAGCAGGATATGTAGGATACTTCCCACCTGTTATAGGATACGGTCTGAGGCTGTTAGTGAATGTTATTAATAATAGGAATAAGAAAAGAAAAAGGAATTAAAATAAAAGTGGTCAGAACAAAAGAGTTGCTTGATGTTGCACGCCAAACCAAATGAGAAGAAGGCAAATCCAGAATCACTTCTACTGTTCTTTTGCAGGCCTACCACTCTCAAAGGTATAAATCAAACAGCACTGCAGAATATTTAGCCTAAAAAAATAAAATAACCTTACAGGCCTGCAAAACACGGACCCATGCATTTCTCCATGTTTTTGAGACTCCCAGTCAAAGATTTAACCTTAAATCTTACTTAAATAAACAAAGGAGCAAATCTTTAACATTTCTATTTTGCAACAACAGCACCAGAAATATAGCTGGATCAGTGGTGGTGAATGGTGTGGCTGTGAGCCGCAGTATCCCAGTGTCTTGGAGACTGGGACACCCTTGAATAGGCACTGTTAGACGTGGACAAATTCCCAATACTGCCATGACACTCGCAGGTTCAAACCAACATGTCTCCACAGCTGAGAAAAACAGCTTATTGCCAAGGATTTACGTAACAGGTGTAAACAGCTGAGGAAATACTCGGGCAAGTCCACAGACTCAGCCAAAAACCCATCACCAAGACAATAAAAACAAAGAAAATAAATATGGAAAAAAAATCCAGCAATTCTACAAACACACTGACTGCAATGTTAAACAAACATCCCAAATTACTTTGTGAATTGCCAAGTCCTGTACCACTAGGTTTCCTCCTGCACAGTGTCAGTGCTGTGGCCTCAGGTCTGGTTAGGATCACTGCTGTGAAAAATAAAACTTGTGGGATAGGCCACACGGTTTCTTTGAACAATAAATCATCTTCGGATTGGTTTGAACAGTATTAAAAGTGCATACAAAATTCAACAGGGAAATTTATGCCTCTCTCAAAAGTCAATGAGGAAAATTTCATTTGTGTGAGCATCATCAGATTTTAACCATGACCTTACATTATGCTTGTTAAAATGTTAAAAATATGGATCTTGGATAAAGCAAGCAATACATGCATCAACTAGACATAAAACATCCTCAGTTTGGGAAAACTGTCCTTTGGAAACCGCAATATTTGTACATTGTAATGATGTTGTGCTCCATTCCCAACACTGACTTTGTACCAGTCATTGCAGTTTTCTACGTATCAGTGACCACAGCAGTAATAGGGAGGAAAAACTATCTCCACAAGCACTTTGTTTTTAAACCTCATCCAAACTGAGTGGAGAGGAAAAATTATATCCAGAGCTATAATATGATACTGTTAAGCATTGACACTGAGTTTAATGACCAGCAAAACTTTTCCACTTCCACTGAATTCTTTCTCTTTCTTTTTGTTTTACAACCTGCTGAAACAGTGATAGTCCACATCTGGTTAGTGTCTGGTTCAAGACAGACACCAAAGAGAAAAGCCCAAGTTTGGGATGAAAGAGGCAGGCATTAACAGCACAGGGCAGAAGAGCCATTTAATGCTTTTCTGCACAGCAGCAGTGGGGTGTGTGTGTGGGGTAGGAGAGGTGAGGGGAAGTGTGCTGCGATTTTGGGGACACTGTTCTGCTTTCTGAACCCCAAACAGTTCAAATTTCGTCTTCTTGATCCTTCTTTTCTCTGAACAGAGGCTGTGTTCAATGAAAACAATGAAATACACAATAAAGATCCAGCTGTTTCAAATGTTTCCAACAGCAAATGCATAATGTGCATACAGGTAAAGCATGAAATGAATTCTCCAGAGATAGCTTTATCATACATAACAGCCCAGAAGACTCCTCAGTGCCACTAACTAGAGATGGCAGGAAAACCAGCAGTGATATGTAGGCAGGGCACTGGCAAACAATGGAAATAACCATCACATAGGCATGCTATGATAGAGGGACATCCAGCAATGGGGAAGTAATGAATATACCAGTGGAAAAATAAACAGAGGTCAATGGAGGCTACAAATGAGGACAGAAACTATGCTTCCCATTAAAAACAGTGAGAAAAGCAATGTTAAGTGGTATTTCTAAAATGTCCATATCTCCTACATAATCAACACATGCTCCTTAAGCATCATCATGATAAGTTTACTTGTTGCAACAATAGATGAGTAATTACTTAATGCTGTAATGGATTAAATTCAATCTCTTTGAAATGTGATGAGTCTAACAGCAACCTGGCATGTAGAAAAAGCATTAAAAAATCCAACACAATTAGCCTGATTGTTTGAATGAGGCATCAGAAACAAAAGCAACCTCCTCCTTACACACGGGCACAAATTACCCCATGAACACAAGCACATGCTATATATGTGAAGGGGAAAAAGAGATCTTTCAGTGACTGTTCCTGTAAGAAGAGGATGTACAACCAAAAAAACTGAGAGAGAAAAAAAATAAACCAAACCAAAAACGAAACAAGCCAAAGCAAGCCCCAGAGAGGCAGACAAGCAGAGGGAGCACAGCATGACTAAGCACTGGGCTCACCTTCCCCACCCCTTCAAGCAGCATTTTGTTTTCTGAGTAAATAGCACCTATTTTGCGGGTTCTGTCCCACTCCCTCCCCTCCTTCTCTCTTCCACCCCCCCACCCCCNAATCCATTAGTGCAGCAATACAGGATTCTGCATATTCTTTGTTGACATACACATGCAGGGCAGTGGCACAGATACGCAACTCACGCCGTCATTTGCTTATCCTCATTAGCACAGCCTGCTGTGCCTTGAAATTTTGCTCAACTGTTTTGAGTCCAAGAAGAAAAACTATATTATTTGGTAACTGCAGAAGAGATGCTCAGCAATTTGAAAATTACAACCAATTGAAAATGTTTCGAAGCCATTATGTTAATGATTTGTTAGTGTCAGGGGCAACCTTTGATGTCGGAAATGCAGGTCCTGCATTAAAAACCAAATGTAGCTACATAATTCCTAATGTGCTTAGAAATGGAACTCATGATTTTAACACTTATACTGATACAATTTTCCCCTAGGATGTGATTACAGGCACTTGAAGAACAAATATGTGGTCTTAAGACAACATCTCTTAAACCTTTCTAGTGCTTTACAACAAAACACGTTGCACTGTATTCACAATTCTCCATTGTACCTGCTCACTGTGATCCTGTTAACGTCACCTTCCTCACAAAAAACAGACAATAAAATGAATTGCAGGAGCAAAAAAATCCTGTTACAAAAGAAGTGCATTTGTAAGAAAATTCAATATTCTGCCCATGAAGACAAGAACTGGGTCAGAGTTTCTCCCAAAGATATACTTGTCAAAGCCATGTTACAAATATACAGCTATAAAATGAATTAAGCAATCAAAAGAGACGAGATCTAAACTTTGTTATCCTTGTTTCACTCTACAATAGAGAGAATAATGAAGGAAGAGATAGATGCTATTGAATAAGGGACACGTCATCTTCTCCCACATTATTCTTCATCATGACATACCACGAGCACAGATTTAAATAGAAGCCCAGATAAGTTCAAATGATACAGCTATCAAACTCAGGTGTTTCTAATAGGCCCTTCACATGGGTACGTGGACTATTAAAAAGAGGTAATGCAAAGACTGTAAAATGGATGAGAGAAGAGAGACAAAGAAAAGGAGTTAATCTCAATCTCTCAACAGGAAACCACAGTGAAATGGGGACAAAAAGGAAGAGGCAACACTGTACTTAATTTTTTCTTCTCCTGGTCAGCAATGCACATAAAAACCAATTTATCTCTCCTTTATGTCAATGTAAATGATAAGGTACTCCACAGAAGACCATAAAGTTACACCAGTATAAATGAAAGGGATTTTAAGCGGTCTTAGATTACTTCAGATTGCCCAAATTACGTTCTTGCTAAAATGAAAAGGGCTTTTCTCCACAGGGGTGGAGAAAACTTGGCTTTATTAACACTCCTTTCCAGTCATGATCCAAGAGGCCTCCACACAATGAAGCAGGAGGAAAGCTGAACCACCACCTTATTGGTGCCTCTCCTGACAGCAACCATACCCTCCAAGTATAACCCTTACTAGACATCTGAGAACCCACCAAGATGCAGACCATGCCCAACCTTTCCCAAAGACACAAATCCACATGGAAGCAGTCTTCATTATTGCGAGGGCTGCTGCCTATGGACCTATGTGTCCTTTTAAAGGAGACGGTGTAGGAGCCCATCCAGGGCCACTGTTCTTCCTGTCCCAGTCACGCTTCATGATTGCTCACAGTCACAGGCAGCAAAATAAGGGGATACCTCTGAGATCCTGGACACCAGCAGCAAATTAACAACAGCCTGGTGTTTAATAGTAACCCTGATTTTAACTACAGCATACTGTTCCTTCCCTGTGAAATGGGATTTCTTTAGGATAGAGATTATAAAGTATTATGTTTGTTAAAGAATCACCACAGTCATATAAACAATAAGATAATACAATCAAGCAGTAAAGCTAATAGTGCCTTCTAGTCACAGATCTGAAGTTTAATGACTCAAACCTGACAGCACCCTGGGAGACTTGAAAAGAACAGGCTTTCCTAGCTGTTAGAAGAGGGAAAATGAGCATGCACAGGCTGATTAAATCATGATCCCTTCAAAGACAAGACAAGAATCTGTGGTTTAGTGGGTAAATTTTAGACCCATGGCTACATGCTGCCCTTCTCAGTAGAATCGTTTTACCAAGGAGACTGTATTACTGGGCATCTCTATCTGTGCCACCCAGAAAAGTCATAGAAACATAAAACAGAGAGCTGAGTTAGTTAGAGATACTCCACTAGGACTCCCGGACTAAAATGATACTTCTTAATTTACTTTAGTCATTCCTGAGAATAATAAGGACATATAAACTCTGTCAAATAGTCACCACTGGAATAAAGGCATTTATGCAAGGAATGATGTTTCTAACCATCCTGCTATAATTATGCAAGTATGACTGGCAAAATTTCCCTATATGAACAAGCTCCTACTGTCTCTGGTAATAGATGTAAGGGATTGAATAAATAGGAATTAAATCAATTTCCAGGCAAATTAACTTTTTAGCAAAGGGGCCCAAGTGTTAAATGTTTGCCACTGTTGTATTGATCTTCTTTGATAAGTATATAT
The DNA here is from genome assembly GCA_013397175.1 of Platysteira castanea. Lineage (NCBI taxonomy): Eukaryota > Metazoa > Chordata > Aves > Passeriformes > Platysteira > Platysteira castanea. The sequence continues at coordinate 1,971,532 of VYXC01000743.1, forward strand.
TATATATATGGTGCCAAAAGCCACCGACGCAACAAACTTTTACCCACACTTGCTGGGAGCCGAAGCAAGCTAAACTCATGGGGCGCTTTGCACTTGGGATTCAGTAACTGCTGTCATAAACTGAGCTACGCCGCAGTGAAATGACATTTCCAATCCTATTACACATACTAGGTCCATAATGCCTTGCTTCACCTGCAGCTCCTTTAAACTCTTCTATTTGTAGGCTCTAACTTGAGGTGCAGCAAGTCCATCACGTGCCGGGCCATCTGACAGGGAGTTTTTGTGCTTTCTGCATGTAGGAGGAAGACGTGGTAGGACATGCTACTAATAGTCTTATAGAATTATAGAATCATTTAGGTCTCAATGCATGTCACCACAATGAGCCAATTTCAACAAAAAGAAAAGAAGAAAAGACTTTTCTGAAGTTATTTACAGCTGATGCACTTATAGTGTCCCACGGCAGTTCAAAAACTGTGCATTTTACAGCACAAAAAAGGAAATGGTGAGGGGGGTTTCTGGGCTATCCCATGCCAATGGTGTAGGTTGGGGTTTGCAGGGCTGGATTAGATGCTTCCTCCTCCCTATTCAAAGCCACGGCAGTCTCACTGACAGTATGCAATGTCCAGGAGACAACTACAGGGACAGGAATCCCTAGGAACATTCAAGGTGTCAGGCTGGATGGGGCTGTGAGCACCCTGACCTAGCCTCACTGCAGGTGGGGTGGGACTAGAAGACCTTTAAAGGTCCCTTCTAACTCCAACTATTCTACAGAGGCCAGGGAGAACCTGCAGCTCCCTGTCATCATGGGGGGCAGAGCACAGCATGCCACACCACACTGCTGTCACAGATACTCACTCCACATGGCCTCACAACAGCTTCAAGGAAGAGCAGATGTGCTCTTGGGAAAAACCAGACCACAGTGAGCAAAGCCAGCAGCATCATGGGGTGCCCATTTTGTTCATGTCCTGCTACTTCCTTTTGAAATATCTCTGTCCAGTGGACTACAAGACAGGCAGAGCCTGACATTACTGGGGGACAGGAGGAGGCAAAATTTATAACATTTGTAGCAGTTTTTGGCTGTTAAGTATCCTTTATGCATAATGGCAGTATGTGCTGCAAAGAACTGCACATGGGCCCAACCATCACACTCACCTCAGCCATTTATTTGCAGGCCAAAGTCTCTTGTTGCTGGATTGAAACCATTTAAACCCCCCAATACCAAGGGACTCAGTGACAATTTACAGCGAAAAGCAAAATCAGATCTTAGAGAATCAATGCGAAGCATTGCAAGTACAAGAAATGCATCTCAGCAGATAATGTGAAACAAATTCTTGTGCTTCATTACCAAGCGGGAAGAGGTTTGGCGGGCTCCTACAGGCAGGACTTGGCTCACAGGCAGCTGGGCACAGCACCATGCCTCTGTACCATGCCTTGGGCCACCAAAGAGGTTTACACTCTGTCTCAGGGTGTTCCAGTCAGCAGGGAGGGAGGGTGTGTAGGGAAAGAGGAGTTACAAACTTGCCTTCATGGACCAGGAAGATGTAGTATGTGGGTCAACATGAGGCACAATTGGTTTCCTTTCTCTAAAGCAGATTTCTGCTTTCAAGTGCTAATGAAACACTAATAAGCAAAATACTGCATCTATAAGTACCCAGCAGCAGTATCACCCCTTCTGTGGATACAGCCCTGAGGGAAGGTGGCTGAGGGTCACTCTTAACCCAGAAAATCAGCTGGCATCACAGTCAGTCAGGCAACTGCTGAAGCCCGAGGGCCAGACTCAGTCTGCCTGCTCCCATTCCATTGCATCTTGCATCCCCTTTACTCAGAGATGATGCAGGAGACACCAGCTACCCGCTTGGCACCAGAGGAACTGATCTCAGGAGGCTGAATCCCACCACTTGGCACAGCTGCTCATGCCAGGAAGCTCAAGAGCTGATTTTGGTACGAGTGTGCACAGACCCCAGCACAGCCTACACACGAAGGATCAGGAATTTGAGCTGTGTGTGTTACCTGGCAGCTCAGTCTTCAGCAACTACATCTGCTGTCCACCTCAGAACACATGGGATGGTAAGGCAAGGACTGGGATTTCAGGAGTCCTGGGATTCTGACACAAGAGCTTTACCTTTGTCTTCACCACCCAAGCTCAGAGTCAACACAGTGGGAGGAACAACTACAAGGAAGATAGAACAAAGCTCACATCCAAATAGCTGCCAACAGGGACTTTGAAACAAAAAGACTCAATATATGAAAATGACTAAGAAAACACACCTGTAACCTCTGGCCTTTGTGAAATCAGAGATGAGTAATCATATAGACTGTTGACTACTAGTTACAGAGCCATAGCAGAAACTCATTAATGCAGTTAGAAAATTTCTATTCTTAGTCTGAATTTGGATGCTCCTCTCTTGTGCACATAGACTTGGTTGGGAAAGTTAAATAAAATCCATTTCCTTATATAGCAGAAACTATTTAGGCTACAAGCATCCTATGCCAGAAGGATTTTCAGCCTAAAAATTAAATTCTAATGATAATTCAGACATTAATTCTTTGTTTAAGCCGAGCGGATTGAGGAATTCCTAAACCACAATTATTTCAATAAAAATAATAATGAAAAATAAATCCGTGTATGTTTGGAAAAGAATTATGGAAAAGTCTCTCATTAGGAGGGAGAAAAGGACTTGAACAGACTCTACTGAGGACTTAGACTATCTTATAGTTTGTGTTGTATGTTTCTACTATTTCTCTTTAATATAATTGTAGAGAATAGTGGAGACTCTTTTCCCTACTAATGTGCATGGTTCAGAAAAGTCCATATATAGGTATACTTCGGTATATGAAAGCCCACTAAGAAAAAGAAACAAACAAGAGCTAGAATTCAAAAACAAACCCAATAAATTTTCTAGAGATGCAGCTGAGTGTGGAAGGTTATACTTTCTAAAATACCAGGAAACAGAGTTACAGTAATGTTCTTCTACAGGATGTACCTACTTAAGTTCAAGTGTCAGTAAACAAAGGTAGCAAACATCCTAATTAATCTGCAGGCCACAGTCCCCACCCATTACCCACCGACTAGTTAGTCAGAGTTCTTTTTCTCCCTGACATTGATATAACTGATGAAGAGTAACAGTCTGATAAGCAAAGGCTGAACTGGCAGAGCTGGTTAATCTGAAGAGGTGCTCTTTCCTTCTACAACACCTTTATCCAAAAAACAAAAGCTCCTTCCAGAAGCAACTTCTGCAGACTGTTTTAAAGAGGAGGAATCACAAAGAAACTGAAAGGTTAAACCAGCTGCTCACATTTTTACACTGAATGAGTAGCAACCTGAAGCTTCATGGTCTCTCTTCTAGTCACCATACTTGCTGGCTTACTCAGTATGCCAGGACTCTCCCAGATGACTTGTATGTTTGCATCAACAACAGCTCAACAGTGCACAAAAATGTAAAAAACAATTATAATCAAACTAAACATGAGCACAGGACTAGCATCTCCACACAGACAAATGCATCCTGCATTTAATTCTGAGCACAGGAAAGCAATCTTTAAACAGTTCTGCTAAAAATGTCAAATCCACACACACAGTTCCTGTGATAATCCTGACCCAGTGCTTACACAAACCTCTACAGCTCCATGCAATCACCACCAGTGTGCCTGTGGTTCTAAACACATTCATACTGGGAGTCCAGGCCCATGATGACCACAGGGCATAGACAAAGGTATTCTCTTCTGGCACGCCATCATAGTGGTCACAAAAGATGCAGAAAAATCCCTTGTTTGCAGGCTATCTTAGCAACTTTTTCCTGGTAGGGATCAACTACACAGCACCATGCTCTGTGATGAAGTTTCTCCAGTTGGCCCTGTTTAGGACAGGGTCTTCCCACATCAGGTATTTTTTGTGCCCAGGGGCATGCACAGAGAAGGCAGTAAAAAGATGTTGTCCACGCTTTACAGCAGAAGACACATAAAACTGATGTTGTGGTATTCGAGAAATTAATCCTAAAATCTCTTCCTAATGGTTTTAAGAGGCTGCAAATCCATAGCAAGAGACAAGGAGCCCTAGAGAACAAGGCAGGTGAGAGCACTGGAGCTGAAAGCACTGTTACATGCTAGCACTTGTCCACACAAGGGTGGAGAAAAATGGCAGGCAGGCACTGCTGTAAACCCTCCATGTCCGCCTGGCAACCACACAGGCAATCACTTTTTTATCACTGAGTATAAAAGTGGTGTAGCAGGCCCAGGAAATCATCCACAGAGTTTAAAGTTAAACCACCAACACTGGCCACCAACACAAGATGCTGAACAGAGCTCAGACTAAATGAAAACAGACTTCGGCCCCACAACCTTCTGTAATGCTTGAGGAAAGCACACTAGAATTTTAAAGGTAATTTAGGGGGGACTAAAATTATTTTTAGTAATTTTCATTTTAAAAACCCTGTAGTTAAAAATTAGGTGAGAAAGTTCAAACCCAACCCTGTAGTCATATCACAGTGTATGTTAAATATACAATAAAATAATCCAGCTAGTTCATTATCCGTAACAGCATCTGTGAGTTTCTAAAACTGACATTTCTGTCGACATCTGAATTGGTCACTGGAGGTGGTAAATAAAATGATTTGCCACAGATGCGAGGAACCGAATCCCAGAGCTGTGCAGAGAACAAATGAGAGCTCTGTTCGAGCCACAGCAGAGCCTTCTTTCCTCCCTGTTTGAGGCCAAACGCACCCACAAACAGCTGCAATAAAGCCATCGCATCAGTTACGGCCCTACCGCTGCTGGGGAACTGCACAAAGTTGCATTTACTTGTTAAAAATGATTGATTTTAGCTGCCTTCCATATCCACGCTCCACACAATTCCCCTGCACGCTATACCATCTGCTTAATTCTCCCAGGTCGGCTGTGGCATACCGTGACATACAAAAATCAATCAAAATCACTCGATACGTCAGCAGCCAAGGAAGAGGGGCTGCACGTCTGATCACACCACTTGTTTTGCGGAGCTGTACTTCTGCTGCCTGCCCAGCTAGCGTGGAGACAGTACGTTTCTCCCCCCTTTCCAACAATGTGATCTTATCTTAGGCAGCTGGCCTGCACTCTGCACTTTCATTTTTATTGTGTGGGTTCTCAAACTCTGATGCAAATAGTCTGCTGAACATCCTCCCTCCACGGCATGTAGAGGATTTTTTTCCCTCTTCAACCTCCTTCCACGCGGCGCGCTCCAGCGTCAGGCTGGCTCCAGCCAGCTCCCATTGTTCACATTGTTATTTTCATGTCAAGGGCGTGAGAGGAATTTTTTTTTTTTTTTTGCCAGAACAACCATTTAAAGCCTAGGCCTTGAAAATACACTTGCCATTTGCAGGAAAACAGTTACTGGATTCTCTGCAAGGCCAAAGGTGAGGGACAGAGCCACGTAGTTAAAAAAAGTGAACGCTGATACAAATGAAAAGCTGAACCAAAGAAGGAAGCCATTTGCAGAAGAAAATGAAAACACCTAAAGTTTAATTTGTTCTGCAGTGGCCTACATAGAAGGTGAACTGCCACAGCAGATTAGATGAGTGGTCCACTGGGGCTGCCGTGCCAGCACCGCCGTAGCTATCTCTAAAAGCGCGAGAGAAATGATGCGTGTGACCTGGAGTGGCAAACGGGAAGAGGTAAGTAGCCAGCTAATTGTGCACGGCTGTGCATGAGCTCTACAGGAGCCTCCTTCCCAATACCTGCTTGTGAGCAGTACCATCGCTTATTCCTTCAGGTACTACAATACAAATGCTGCACTGTGTCTGCCAGTGTTTCACTGGTAAGTCCACAGCGCTTATTCCATGTGCCTCCATCTCTTGCAACTGCAGGTTGCAGCAGCTGACAAGGTGATGGGAAAGGAAGTATATACTTTGATTAGCTCTACATTTACTATACTAACTTTACAGTAAGGAGTGTAAAGGGGCTTCATTCAAGAAGAAAACCAGAAAGGAAATGAAAACGTTTCACTATTCCCTTCACAGGTTTTGGGGTTTTTAAAATATTTTTAGATATGATCTCCTTCACAGTTCAGAAAGCCTCAGGCCTGCCTTCTGTAACCTTGCTTTTAAATCTCTCACACACTGATCCTGCCTCCTCCTGTGACCGCTTTTATCACATCTTTTCCAGCTGCTGCCACTGAAGGAGATGGCAGCCTTTCACATGACATTCCTGCCTGCCCTCAATTCTATGCCATGCAGGTTTACACCTTCTAGTTGAATTTTAATCTCCTCTTTAATATAACTGAGTATCCTAGCAACTCCGATGGCTACTGTGGTGTCCCTAAATACCCACATCAGGTTACTCATAAGAAACTGTAAGAGTCTGAAAGAAGGAAACCCATGAGAATTCATGGAAACCCCTGGACATCGGTAGGGTTTTCAGCTAATATGGAATCTCCTACTTCTCTCTGTACCTTCAGTGTTCTTCATGTTCAGATAACCAGCTCTCAGTTTACTTTCTACTCCCTCTTAGAAATCCTTCAAATCCTTACAATGCTCTTGGTTCAAGTAGCAGATTCTCCTAATTACAAGTTCCCTCTTAAGTTTTCTCTGCTCTGAGTTGCCACCAGTCATCATTTGTTTGTTCTGTGGCTTCAGAGCATGCCCCTTGTTTGGAATAGCACATAACTGCACTTCCAAATCTTACCTCATCAGTTCAGGATAGGCTCCTTGCCTAGTAGCTCTGTATCTGCTTACAAAGTTTTTATCAAAGAGGTACACTAAAAAGGTCTTAAAAGATAGAGGCACTTGGCCAGGAACTGGTTCTCCAGGACCCTACACTGGCCTTTCATCTCCCTAATTATGCTCTAAGTGACTCAGCAAGCAGTCAATAACAGGCACTACAACAACAACAACTTCCCCTCATCACAAACAGCTAGTTATAACTGGCTAAAATACAACAGTTATTCATAAAGCCGTCTGGTCCTTTAAAGAAACCAACAAGTCTATTTCTTACACACTTGGGATATCATCCTCCATCTGAAGAAGCATGCTGAGACCCCTCTGGATATCACCAGAATTGAGGTGAAGCCCATAATTCATTATTTTTGTGACACCGCACAATTTATTCAAAAAGCCTTAGAAGTTTACTGGTATCTTTTAGTCCTGGTAATTTTTTGAATTTCAGATTCTCAGCAGGCTTTAAATTTTCCCCCTTAGATACTTCAGTTTCTTTTAAAGAGACACAGATAAATAAAAAATGTATTTGCAAAAGTCAGTTTTCCCCTCCTGTACCAAGCAGCTACTGATATGGTTCTTGGAGTTTTAGCTCATTTTGAGCAACCTCAGGTTTCAATCATGCTCTTCTGCGTTATTTCTAGCCAGACTCCATCATGTCACTTTGGATGGTCATAGAAGGCCATACTATTGACCTTTCTCACCTCCGCTGGCAACACAGGCATCTAAACTACTCATCCCTTTCTAAAACAGAAGCTTTTTGCATGCTCTTCCCTCACCACATCCAGCAAACCTTCCTCTTCCACTCGTGTTGCATATATCCCCACACATGCTTCCTGGATGGCAGCCTACACCAGCCTATGGCAATGCTACAAGGGCTGGCAGCAGAAGTCAACACCAGCTCTGACAGGGTAGAAGGAGTAGACGGGTCCCAGCTGTGCTCATGGTGGCCACCTTAGGCAATCAGCCTTTATTTCACTCTTCCAGGGCTCAGCCCTTCCAGGTGCGAGGGAAAGGAATGCTAGGTACCTCCTCACGAGCACAGGGTTGGGAAGGTGAGTTTGGCACGACTGTTGGGTAAGCCAGATGTGAGGCAGACAACGACCATTCGTTCCTCAGGAGAGCTACCCACCGTCAGTGTGCAGCTACTGCTACAGTCATGTCTCTCAGGGAAGCTTCCCTGCCTACCCCATCCTCTCACCCCACAGAGAGCATATGGAAATTATGCCATGTGCCCCCAGAAGCATAAAGGAGTCAACACGTGTTCACAAGTGCATGTAGGAGTCCAACACGGAGCTACCAATGCTCTCTCCCAAAACCTTCCCTCATGCTGGGGAGAGGATGACCAAGAGACTGACTATAGGGGAGGAGCAGTAGATCTTGGCAAAGTGCTTTGCTACTGGCTGTTATTAAAAATAAGACCAACAACATTATACAGGAAATTGAATTCCCCCAAATTTGAAGAATTTATCTGATGTGGGAAGAGATCAGGTCATCTCCCTCAAGTAAGTATGTGCAACACAGCCTTTGAGTGAGATGTACTGAGACAGCTAGGGAGGCACCTCACTTTAGACAAAGACTATAAGCACACTGTTCTTACAGTCATCAGCCTTCTAAGCACTAATACTTCTGTCTTGGGCTTTGATTAGTAAACCATTGCTTTATTTCACTGCTAGGCCTGCCCAGCTCCGTGGAACAAGATGAATTACATTAGGAAAACAGGAAGGGGAGAAGACAGATACAGTGCTGAATAATGTGCAAACTGGAAGTATGCTGCAGGAGCTTGAGGGGCAGGTGGAGCAGGATGCTTACCCTCTGCTGTAAGAATACAAATCTCATCTAACCTGTGCCTCTTCTCCACGTTCTTCCAAAGCAGCAACTGGGGTACAGGCACAGAGCTCACAAGGGACACCTCCACACCCCTTCCTTCATGGCACTTGCCACAGCACTGGCAGAGGCAAGGCAGGACATCAGTTCATCTCCAAACCTTAAGGAGGAATAGATACATGTTGATAGGCATCAAATAAGCTGTCCTTCATGCACCTTGTCTAGGTGACACATTTCTCTGATGGATGTCAGGGACACCAGCTCTCCCCACACCCTGAACATGTCCAGAGGAGGAAAAGGACTCTCCCACCCTACTCATTTTAGTAAACTTTGCTGCTTCTCTTAGCTTTATCCTCTGCTGTGCTCATAAAATTCAGTTATGGCCCCTATTGAAGTGTTAGTAATTACTTAATAGTAATTAGCCATGCTAGCAATGGGTATAGGTCCCCAAAGAGTACTCTAATTTTTCTTCCTTTTGGACATTTTGGACACTCACTGAGTAAGAGTTATTTCTCAGTAAACCTGGAGCTAATCTTTCCTGCACTTTAACTCATGCCCCTGAATTTTGAGCATGCAGTTGATAAAACTGGAGGGAAAAAGCACCAAAAGAAACCAAACAGAAAAAAGGCTGAAAGGAATCAAAATAAACAGAAAAGAGCACTGGATTACATTTTCAAAACTAAATACTCCTTGGATTTGTCAGCACTCTAAAATAACTTGGGCTAAAAAATTTGCATTCTTTTTTTTCCACCAAGGAATTGTGCCCTTGACTACTCTCTTATGTATTTGTTGGGGGGGGAGGATTACATGAAGAATTAGACAAGTTTATGAACTACCCAGAGAACACAATCATTTACTCACAAGCAATATAAAGAACACATGCAATCAATCTGATACATTCACTGCAGACCTATTCCTGTCTAACTAGCTCTTGGGAGGCCTAATTGGCAAGGGTTCGTTCCCTCATGAGCTAGAAAGAGAGAAGACTGAGGACAGAGTGGGGAGCACTACCCCATGCTTTGGAGGCAACCACTCTACTTCCTTGAGGGACTGGGTTTCTGATCCTTAAAAGACATAAGAGAGGAGAATGTTAAGAAAAATGAAGAATGAGAGTGGACCTGACCTGTCAGATTAGGAATTTCCCATGGGAGGCCAACAAACTCCTTGCAGAGGATTTGTGATTTCTCCCTGTCTTCTCAGGTAACACAGTGCTACCAGAAGCATAGTCATGCCTCTCATTAATTTTCTTCTTCTTTGATACAGAAGACTTATATTCTCAACCTCTGCATTTTACTAGCTGCAGAGGACAAAGCATGTTTTGTGCTAAATAATGACTTGATTTGAAAGTGTTAAGTTTAACAGATGACAATATAACTCTTTAAAATCACATCCAATCCTTAATTGCTGGTAACAAAGACTATTTGCAGCACACAGAGTTGCCGGGAATACTCTTCTGCTTCAGTGTTGCTGGCAAGGAAAAGGCTTGTCAACAATGCTCATTTTTTTGTGGCACACTTTGGTTTGGCTGATGCTGCCAGGCCGGTAATACTGATGAGAGGGGCACACAAAATGCCTAGAAGGTAGCACAGAAGGCTGCCTAATCTAACTATAAAAATAACAAGACCGTGGCCGGAATAATCACCTTCAGACACTCCAGCCCCATGACATTGTGGGCTGAGGAAGGCATCTAAGCAAACTGCTTATTGCCACCTTTCACAAACCAGTTGCTAGTTAAGAGGGAGCTATGGAGACAGAGAGAGAAGGGTGAAGAAATGAGGGGAGGTATAATAAGCCATGCAGACCAGGTTGTTGGGGCTCTCTGAAGGTACCTACTGAGCAGCCCTGCCCTTGATTCCTGCAGCTTGGGCAGGGCAATGCAACACACCAGACCTGTTCCTCAGACCATACCACACTGATCAAACGCGCTATGCCATCATGAGGAGCAAAGGGAGGCAGCCGACTTCTCTGACTAGCAGGGCAACATCCAGGATGGACAGAGCAAGTGTGCCACGGCATCAGCACCCATCCAAGGCACCCATCTGGCAAGCACCCCTGTCTTCTGTGCCCCTATTACATACAAGGGCAGCTAGCCACTGAAAACCTGATCATTCTCATCTTCCCATATCCTTTTGGCTGAAAAGAGACATCTTACCCAAACAGCAACAGGAAATCTTGGGCAACATAGTCTCCCCACAGAATAAAGCAGCAGGTAAAAATAAAAATAAAAAAAAAATAAAATATAAAATCAATATTTTGGCAGCATTCATCTCTTGTAAAATTTTTTCTCACTGAGGAATTTTCCTGAGACACAGAGACATACACAGGAACCATCACTTTCCATCGGTCACCACCACTGTCCTTCAGTCCTGGTGCCACATACCCCAGCCCATACACACAGACACTTCTTTTCAGAGCAAGGTAATGTCTTGCTCCCAGGAGAGCACTCTGTATACTTGGAGCCTTTGGAAACAAGCATTAGTCACATTTATTTCCCCCGGACAATGCTTTGTCCTCTTACAGGGTTTTTCTTGCCCTTCCTTGCTCATAACCCTCATGGCCTTCACTTTCCCCTCCCACAGCTCACCAAAGAGCACCTTTACCCCATGTGAAGGCCTCCTGTATCCTACTACTGACCACGGGAACCTCCTAATCCTTTGCACTCAGTTTTGAGACCATTACAGATGCAATGCAGATTGAGGCCTCCCGAGGCATCACACTAAACACATCCTGTGACTTTCAGCTAACCTTCCACTGAGCAGCACTGTAATACTCACTTACAGATACTGTAAGTGCAGAAGCACTTTTTAATAGCTATAAAAATAATGTTCTTTTCACTCTGCTGAAAACATGGAAGATTTCCAGCAGCAAGTCAGGCAGTCAGCCTCCCCTCAACACCCACTCCTGCAGGCGTGCGTAGGGAAGAAGTTCACTTTCTGACATGGAAGCCTGTCATTCCTCCAACCCCTCTCTCTTCTCTGATGCCCACATACACACTCTTACACTTTTTTCCTGGATACCTGCCCTCCCTCAGAAATTGACTGAACCACCCAAGCAGATCACAGGCCTCTTGATTCAAGGTGCAGCTCAAAAAGTAAAAAGAGCATCCTTTTATAAGGCCACAGTAAAACACTAGGGTCTGGCTCAGCGAAAGAACGGCTCTGTCACCCTCTCCACACCACCATAAATTAACTTAAAGTGATAAAATTATTCATTCAGTCTTTACTACCTCCTTTGATGAAGACTGCATTGGGCAATTATTTCAAGGAATACCACATTACAAATGGGAGCTCATTCACTGAATTGTTTTATAGGCCAGCGTTCATCAATTTTGCATAGGCTGCTTTGTTTTTAGAGCTTATTTCTAATCCTAACTCACATCACAGACACACATCTCTGCTTGGATTAATTAAGATCTCAGAGAGAACCTTCTGCTCCATTACCCTCCGTTACTGATTTATAAAAGAGGCCATGAAGAAATGTTCTTAATGATAATGAGCAGGATATTTTATCCCTTAATTCCATTCCAGGTTCCTGTGCTTAAAATGCAGAGACATAGATATTTCAGGGAATAAGGAGAAAATCTTTACTAGCTGCATGGCATCCTTCACTGGCAGATGCAACCCTTAATTTTTCTCTTCATTACAAGCATTTTTGTTAGTGATCCTTCATCTTATCAAAGAGTGAAAGAAAAGAGGAGAGAGACCACCACCACCCAACACTAAGGGGACAAAGCATCAGGAGCAGGAACTCATTCTTAACGCTAATGAAGTGAAACAGCTCCGAACAGGACCAAAAGTAAAGGTCACAGGAAACTAGGGCCAGTACCAACAGATGGGAGACAGGAGGGCTATGCAAGCCTTAAGAGTAAGGACAAGAGGAGTGTGGAAAGCACTGAGGAAAGACACCAGGCTAAGTGAGTTCTCCTGCAGGCACTAACCGAGCTGCTCAGCTTCTTCAGACGAGAGAAACCACCTAGGTTTATTTTCACAACCGAAGTAAAATTGTCCACATCAGCTGTGTGCCACAGACCAATACAATTAAACAAGGTGGGTAACCTAAAATTGAGGATTTGCCCCTACTAAGCCTCCCACTGCTTGATAGGACAGAAATCCAGCTCCTGGCAGGAGAATGCACCAAAAGGAAGGTGGAAAAGCTGAGTTACAGCAACAGGACTGGATTACTGAAGTGACCAAAACATCCACAGTTCTTGCTCTTAGGACTTTGACTTTATTTGAGCTGAAATCAAAAACAATCTTATTCCCACTATGAATTTCCCATAAACAGGAAGCAGCAATGACATTGATAAAAATTGACAGCTTCACAGCACCATGGAGGGGAATCCCAGGATGTTCCTCTCACAGGCAGTCACTGCTCTGCAAATTCGGGAGAGCTGCAGACCTTGGGAGGACAGTCTGTATTTCCATGGGATGAGACCTTGGTAAAGAGATACACTTTTTCCCCAGCGTGTCCTTCATTGCCTGCTTCTCTGCACCTCCCAGCATCCGCCCATAGCTACTTTCACTTAGAAAATCAGACTATCAAAAAAGGTTATCTTCATTTTAAATGGTTTACCTAATCTCATCCAACCCTAATTTTAACGATGTTATTTTCGTAAAGCTGAACATAGTTGGCAAAACAAGTGTGTTTCTCTTTTACCTGTCTACAACATCGTCACACACAAAATACACTGCCAAAAGCATGTCTGCTTCCTTCCAAAAACAGCAAGCTAGGTGGGTAGCCCACAGGACCTGCTGGAGGACTTACCTGGACTTATCTCTGTAGCATCAAGGCACATCTGTCCCCGCATTTTATACTAATTGGGCAGAAATAGAAACCAGAAGTGATTTCCACTATATCACACAAAAAATTTAACAGAACAGAGAAGCCCTGACTCCTTCAGAACTTTTAAGTGACATCAAAGAGGTGAATGAGTCATACAGGTAGTTGTGTGTACCATCAGGCCTATTAAAACCATATCCCACTTGCCAGTTTGTACAAGTCTGATAAAAAAGGATGTTTATCTTAGAGTGAAAGCTGATATTTGGCATTTTTGAGAGATTTTTAACAAGACATTGTGTACCATGACTCTATTAATTCCCTTGTTTTCAGTCTCAGGGATAAGATGTTTTATGATTTTTGGATTAAAATACTTTCGGTGTACAGAGAAAACTATTCTGCACTGCTTCATTTTTTCCCACACTTTTTATTCCTTTATACCAGCTTAATTTTGGTAAGTCATGCTGAGAGGCACAAAGCATACATCATTTACATTAGTAGCTATAGAACAAGAAAGATATAATCCATGTTGTCCAGCATTTCTCCACAAAACTGAAGGCCAATTTTACTCTTGCTGACGCCCTAATCCTATCTGAATTCTTCAAAAGACAGGAAGAGTTGCTGTGTCTTGTACCATGCTGAAGACATACATATTCACAAGTAACTTGATAAACAAATTATTAAAACTTATTTTGCAATTAAGATGAGTTTGACAGATACAAACGGAATCAGACTAATTGTGTCTGATTGGGTTAAAATAGTACTCCATCTTGGCCGCTAAAAGAAAAAAGGAGAACCTGCTTGCATTTTACAGAGTACTGCCTGAAGGCCAGATTTCCTTCCCACCAGTACCAAGATGCAGAGCTCTGATTCTGTAGTGCAGAGCCAGACAGGACCTTTCCCTCAGCCTGCTCCCTCTGACACAGCTAATGAGAGCACCACTCTGCTACAGAGGCGACCAAAGATGATGGCCTTTATTCTATAGGACTGCTTCACTGACACTGAGGTCTGTGACTTCTGCAGCTGAGTAAAGACAACAAAGATATGTACTTGTAGAATACTGCTGGCATTCTTTTGTCCCCACACACTATTATTTCTTATCCATCCCATGTCCCTGCATCTTAGCCAGAACTTCTCAGTTCCCAACAGCCAGGTCTTTCCATCTGTTGCTAAGGGCAGTAACTCGTAAGAAAGCTGTTGAGTAACCAGGGGCCTCACAGCAAGGAGCGCTTGCAGGAAGCACCTGCAATATAAATATGTGCACACACACGAACAGGTAGATGGTGAATCACTGCATATGAAGCATCACATAGCAAACACTGAACTACCTCATCTGTGCATGGAAATCCTTTTCCAGCTTTAGGGAAATGCCTGGGCAATATGGGATGAGAGCTGATTCTGCACCAGCACCTCAAGCCTTTCCAGGACAGGAACGGCAAGGCCAGAACAACAGATTGGAGAAATTATCCCAAGGAATCTGACACAGCAGTTCAGTCACAGATCCACGAGCCGAACACCAATCAGATCCCACCCCGGCTACAGATTTCCAGAGACCTAAGGACTGCCCAGCTCCCTGGGCACAATAAACCCAGGGAGAGAACTGCATCTACCTTTCCCAGATTCACTGTAATGGCAATTTCTCACATTTACTCTGCTATGATAGCTTAAAAGCCATGCCACAGAGCAAGCAGAGCTGAAAACACCCTTCCTGGCTTTATTACTACATTGTAAACAATCACCTTTGCTTCCATTATATTCCTACCCAGACACTCAGAATTTTTTTTTGTTTTATTATTTTAGTAGAAAGAATGTACATGCTTTATTTTCCATTAAACTCTTTACATATGTATTTTCCAGAAGCTTCTGATGATCATCACTCAGATCTTCCTTCCCAAAGACAAGGTTATTAAAAAAAAAAAAAAAAGTCATTTACTCTCCCTATGTTTACCACATTTCTAAAGCCGACAGTTTTTTCTTCAGGACTGATTTGGGGTGAGGGAGGTAGGGAAGTTATTTGTTTGTTTTAAAATGAAAACAGGCAGACTTGGAGAACAGAAAGAATGAAATCCCAGAGGGCTCAAGCAGTCTTTAAAAAACTCCCCACAAGCAGTTTAATAGCACCAAAGGTTGATTCATGCAAGAAATGATGCATCAAAGGCATATAATTTTTACTGTTACACCAAGAGCTCAGTCTACATGTATGTCCTCATGCACAGTCAAGGCCTGCAACACAACTTAAAGCTGAGTCAGACTGCAAAAAGGCTTTTTCATTCTCTGACATGAAACATATGTTAAGAGCATGCTTTCTTTACAAATTTCAGCATAAATTTGGAGTACCTTGATTTAGATACCAACATGAATTATGATGTGAATTGAAGAAGATATCTCTATCTGAATCTTTAAACTTGTACTTTAGGTGGCTGCATCCCAGCAAAGCAAAAACAGGTAGCAGAGTCTAAATTCTAAGGCCAAAAGCTTAAAAGTATTTATTAGTTTTAGATGCTCCCTCTGAGATACTTTGGGTGTGCCAAAATGGTAACAAAATAAAAGCTCATAATTTTCTAAATGCCAAACTCTCTCCAAATTCAGATGTAAAAGCTTAGGTCCCTAGCCCTATATTTGGTCACATTCAAGTTTAAATACTGACAGGTTCAGCACATAGTAAGGAGATATACTCCTTCACGAGACTCTGCTTCCTATAGTCAATATAGTTTAGCACTTCAGTCTATGCAGCATGATGTCCTAGGTTTCATTTCAGTTGTATTTGCTCCCCATCTCTGAAAATCATACTATTTCTATTTAGGAGTCCTGACACAGATTTAAGTGCAGCATGGTATTTAAGAGCCACACAAGTCCTACTGTCCAGAGGTTTCAATAGTAATGAAGTTTCACAATCGTTTCACAGATGAGAAAAAGTGAGAAAGACATTTTATTGCAATGGAGATGGTCTTTAAAAGAGTTCTGCTTTAAATGGGAAACGTGCAGACTGCAGTATTACAGCCTTCTAGGAAGATAACACATTACAGACCCTTCAATAGCCAAACATGTCACTGAAGGTAGGCAAGAAGTTAGCCAGATACTCAGCAGAAGCAAGGCTTTCTTGGAAAACTAAGAAAACTGCAATTTCATAGCAAGAGATCTGAATGCTATCAACTAAAAGCAAAAAAAACCCCAAATGTTAAACAATTAACCTTCTGAAAAATATTCCTAACAGGGAATCCCCATAACAGAAAACGTGGCTCAAAGAAGTTGTGCACCACTTAAGTGGCTCATTTGGGAAATTTAATCCTTTGACAGTACTTGTGTGTAACACCAATTCCCTTAGTGGCTAAATTTTACTAAGTCCTATGCACTACCAAGGACTCTGACTTAAGAATCTAAGAAGAAATTAATAGTGGGGACTCCCTAGAGGTGGGCATTCTTCACCTCCAAGCAAGAACCCCTGTGACAGTCACGATTCAGAGAACAAATTTCCACTGTTGCATACAAAATAGCAGTCAAAGCAATATCTGTTTCAGATCTTACTTAAAGTTATGCTGAAACAGCCAAATACCAGTTCACTTACGTAGCTTGCTGATTTGCTTTCTGCATTTCCACATTTCCAGCTGAATGTGAAGATGTACTTTTCCCAATTTCTCTGCTGCTTCATCCTCTGCATAAAGGTAATGCTGGACAGCACATCACAGCAGCTGCATCCTTCTTCTTTTCAAACTCCAGGCCAAGGTTCTGTTTACACATGTTGATAAAAATTCTTTTGATAGGTATAATTTGCAATATTAAATGAATAGAAGCCTGACATCCTGATGAAAATTTGCAAACTATAAACTAACAGAACTTCACCAGAGAATCAAGGCTTAACAAACACGGCTTCAATAACAGTTCCATAAGAAGTTGTTTGTTTTGGTTGGAGTCTTTGGAAAGCAAACCCATGAATTTGAAAGTGGCATATTTTATGTACGTGTCAACAGTTTTCTGTTGCTTTTTGTTTTGTTACTGTTTTGTGTTATAAAGAATGATTTTTCAGGGAAAAGCTGAACTTTTGGTACAAAAGAGGTACCCAAGAGCATGTAGACTGCATAGGATGGGGAAATGCTTGTTTAACTTGTAACTATGTGGAGTGAGAGAGTAATGAGTGGTTCTTGTTTCTGTCAACCTCATTTCCTGCTGCATCACCATGCCAGTGCAGGGTGCCCTCATTCTTCATGTCTCCAAACAGCTCAGATCAGGAGTAAGTTTTTGCAGCAGGAACCCATCTCCCCACACAAATCAACATACTCAGCTGTTAATTTGACTATTTAAATCTAGACTAACTCTAGGGACCTCAGCAGACATACTGATTTACAAATATGAAGATAAGATCTCTTACTCTACAGAGGTGACCAATTTGTTAGAGAGAATGTAACAAACAACTAGACATGATGCCTTAACTGCATTTTTTTCCACACAGGTCTTCACCCTTCACACTAAATTTAGCCCTGACAACTGACTAAATACTTCTACTCTGGCACCCAGGTAGGTAGGTAGGTTGGTTGGTGGCTCACTGCGTGGCAAGCCCTCTGCCGTGTTTAAAGGCCTTTATAAATAACGTCAATATTCCACATAATTGTTTTTTCAACCTGGTCAGGTTTCTGTGCACTCTAATTGTTCTATATCAATGTGGTAAACACTTCCTGTAGACAATTTGTTAGGAAGTTTGGATTTTATATAACCCAGGAAATGAAGTCACCAGACCTGTGGGCTGCCTGTAGTGATTCAGCCCCCTGGTTCCTGCAATAAGAAGGCACTTCAGACACAAAAATCCAGAAGCAATGACAAGAAAGAAAAAGGGCACATACTAGTTTCTCCATTAATTCTGTTCATACTTAAAAGTTTAGAAAGTTGCAAAGAACTTCCACAGACTTTCAGCCATTTATTTTTATCCCTGGTGAGAAAATTATAAATAAATTCTGATACCTCTTCTCCTCTTGTCTTCTTTGCATTGGGGAACAGAACGGGACACGATGTGTAGGAGGGGATTGAAGTTTCTGTCTGCATCTTTTCACTAAGTGAGCAGTACTTTTTCTCCTTTACTTCATATTTCTATTGGTTACAAAATACACGTGTCACTTGCTATTAACTTCCCTGGTTTTGCATCATCAATCACTTATCAATGCTCTGGAAAAATGCTACATAGCTACAGCTAACGCAGCATTCCCTGAAATAGCCTAAGGGTTCTGAAAAGTTCATAGCTTTTAGTTCAAAATTAACTTGGATTTGGAGCTTTCTACTGGCTTTGATTGTTTCAGAAACCCTGTGAGGAAATTCAGGAAAACATAAGATCTAGACAGCAGAACAGGCTGCCCAAAGAAATTGTGGACTCCCCATCCCTGGAAGTGTTCAAGGCCAGGCTGGATGGTGCTTTGAGCAACCTCTTCTAGTGGTAGAAGGTGTCCCTGCTCATGGAAGGGGAATTGGAATGAGATGATCTTTACAGTCCTTTCCAATCCAAACCATTCTATGATGTAATCCTCTTCCTTGAAAGTTATTTTAGCAGTCTTTATGAAACGTACAATTTGTCTCCTTCACTGTGAGTGGACCTCCTGAGCCATGCTCTTCAGCACCCACGGAAGTTCTTGTCTAGCCTTCACCATCATACAGCTTTGGTGTGTGACCTCAACACAATCTTCCACTAAAGTCCTCTAACTACACAAGAGGAACCAAAATATTTGCTAAGCAGAATAACATTCCTTCCAATGGTCATAACAAATGTTGCAAAGAAGGAGGAAAAAGAGAGAGAAAAGAGAAAATATAAAAAGTCTAAAGGAATTTCACACTGCAGACAAAGAAATAATCCTTGGCTGCAAAATATCCTGGAAAATATTCCCCATTTAATAAAGTTTAAATCAGGAAATCTTTCAATCCATATATGTTCCAGTGGTAAGATCAAACCAGAAGGACTGACTCGCTTTGGGGACAGTTGCTGGAACATGAGGACTTCTGCATGTCTGAGCTTTCTACAGAGGAGCAATTACTCTGCAAATCACTGTCAGTTCCTCTTCCTATATGATCGTTATTGTTGATGTGGGTGGGCACACTTAGGTATCGTTTCCTTTATCCTTCCAACACATAGGCAGAGGGTTTAATTGGTACAGCTCCCACCACCAGCCATCCTGTTGCTGCTGTTATGCCCCTCTCCCACAAGTACACCACATCTGCAAATCTGTGTCTGTTGCTGGCATACACAGCTTAACAGCCTTACGTTACCCTCACACTGCTGCAAACATATCAGGGATTAGCACAAGCCAGTATTGACCTGTGAACTCTGACTGACTCCAAATTCAGCAAAATGTAGCCGTATCTGGCACATTTCTTTTCTGGCAGGGACCACAGAAAAGTCTGAGTTGGAGATGAGAAGGAGGAAAAATCTGAATGATCACACAGAGGCTAAACAACCAGAAAGGTAGCAAGCAGATGAGAAGAGGTAAGGAAAGGTCTGAGTCTCCCTTTGTGCACTTGAATACTGAGGGGTGAGATCAGGCTTTGTGCTATCCCCATTTCAACACTGCATAGGAAGGGAATGAGTTAGAAGACAACTACTTCTAAGTTTCTTGAAAAATACAAGTAAAAGCAAAGAGCAGAAAAAAACAGGTGAGCCAACCATATGTGGAGATAGAAAACAGGTAGTGAAAGACACAGCACCAAGAATCTCAGGGGAATAAGGAAAACAAGAGGATTTTGGCTCCCCCCATTACAGAACATAATCATCTACCATTAGGTGCCATTTAGATGTGCTTACCCTACTTTGATTAAATGCATGTTGCCACTTTCCTTTTACTGTCCTTGATATTTCAAAGCTACTAGATAAACTGCAGTATTTACTTTATTTTGTTCACTTTTACTCTCACTGAGGTCTTCTGTTTAGAGGTCACTTGATCCTGGAGCCAGCGATAAAATTCACCTTCAAAAGATGAGTGGAAATAAAATTTGAATTTAAAAATAAAATAAAATATCTCTGGAGACCATCCTGCTGACAGCCTGTCCCACTGAATTTAATATAAATACCCCTGGAAATGAATCAACCCTAGTTTATCCTTCCATTACCCTCAATACTGGCATTTATTAATTCCCAATAAATGTTTTTACCTATTATGTATGCACTCACACTGCTAAGTTCTTCACAGTTGGAAAAGAGATTCAGAGCTTCAAATGGGTAAGAGAGGCAACAGTCATAAGAAAATCCCAAGAGAGAAACAAAAGGACTTAATAGCAGGCTATTATTAAACTCTATTTGATAATAAAAAATCACAAGGAAGCCTGTCAAAAAAATTACCATGATCAAATAAATTGCAAGACAAAGCTGCCAGTCATATCTTCCGAACTGGTATGGCAGAGACATGAAAGGAAATAAAATGCCCAGAGCCCAACACAAAATCAGATTGGCACTGCCAAACACACTCCTGTCCTGCTTGTGGCCCCCATGCCTTCATCCAGCCTGCATCAGCTGCCCCCTTGGCACCTCATCCATTCCTGCCTGGTCATGCAGCGGCTAAAGGTGCTGCAGGGGCTCAGCACTGGGGCTGGGAGCCCCACTCCCACTTCATTCCTCCTCCTCCCCAGCGAAACTGTTCTTCTCCTCAGCTCCTTGTTATCTCCTGCCTACGCACACGCTCTATTCATATGTACTTTGCCACTTTGCAAAGTGCTCTTGGGATTACTTTGGTATTGCACCAACCCAAAGTTGCTCCATTTTACAGCACCACAGTCCTGGCTTCATAAAACTCAACCTCACACAGCAGAGAACTGCCAGAGAGATTAACTTCAAAATGTTCCCTTTAAAGAGCACAGTGTCAAAACTCGGCACAGTGGATCGCAATCAGGGCTTCTTCGATGCAAAAACCATTCCTCCTTCAAGAGGTTTGGTTGGTGAGGCACCTAAGGGGCAGACACAGGAGAAGCCAAGGCTGGATGGCAGCCTCTTCTCTCTCCTTTTCTCCTAGCTGTGCCAGTACTGCCCAGGTATAGCTGTATAACCTGAGTTTCTCTTTCTGCAGTCCTCTATACATGCCTTTCTCAGGGATAAGTGACTATGAGTTTAAAACAGTAGCAGTATTACAGCCTACTGGTATAGCAGGGCAAAATTTGGAGAAAGAATCAATACTTTTCCAGGTAAACTGAAAAAGCTGGAGAAAAAAGAAAAGCATCTGGGCACTAGGGGTCTTCTTCAGATTTTAGGAAGCTGAAGGCTGCACTAGGGGTTATTTGAGAGCTGAAATACATTTTTTATCTTCAGTATGTAATATCAGTGTAATCTTAAGTAATTTTCTCCTCTTCATTGCATTTACTAGACCTTTCATTTACATTTGGCAAGCTGAACATCTGAAACCCAACAAATCCCAGTCAAGAAAAAGCAGCCATAAGCCTGGGTGGCTTCACAAGGTATGTACTTGCACACCCTGGTGTCCCCATGCACTTCTTTAGTTATTACACTTAAATAGAAGTTTAGAATGCAAAAACATTGCTCTGCTTACATTTCCAGATGCTTCTCATTCCCTGCTTCCCCACTTCCACCGCCAAAAAAAACCCAACAAGCACTGCCTCAATTTAAGGGGCATCAAGACCTTCTGTTTGGTTGGGGTTTTTTCCGCCTTTAAACAGTTTAAAATCTTGATAATCTGTAGCCTAGCTATCAAATCTAGTATGCTTGAGTGAGAAAACCCACTGACATCAACAGAACTACTCACATTAATAGTTACAGCTTGGTTTTGCCTTAAGGCTTTAGATGTGTTTAAACCATTTAGATCAATTCTACACCTTGGACTGGTTTTGCAGTTTAAACCATTTAAAACAAGAAGCAGCCCAAAGGAGGCCACAAAGGCAGCATGGGAGAGAGAGCAGAGCTGCTACCGCTTTATTTACTATGGAATGTGGTCTGTGGCAGTCCAGGTGCAGTAACACTAGCTAAGGCTGTCTGTACCTGCCTTGAAAAACCCTTCTCCAAAGGCAAAAATTCTGACAAACTGCTTGAATGTGGCTCCTGGGCTGAAAAGCAATAGGGGACTTACACAGTGAAAGACAATCTGAATTTGAAAGTCTTTTTTCTTAGGTACCCTCCATGAAATTGCAGGGACATTGTAAATTATCCCCAAACCAAACACTGCAAAGCTGAGAAATGCTGAGTTATTACACTGTATGTTAACCTACTATTATGTAGATGTATTTGACAAATATATAGTAATAAAAGTGCAACGATATCACCCAGACTGTCCAAAGTAGGCCCTGAAATGATGCTAGGCAGAAAGTCTGGGGCAATGATGCGGACATCCTTGCATCAGTACAGGCCAGGTGACAGAGGGGAGTACTGTGATTACCTCAAAGAAAGTACAACAGCATTGGTTCAGTATTATCTTTGACTGGACCTATCTATCATCACAGAAGCCAGGCCATGAAGCTCTATTTTAATAAGGTCTCACTGAAAGGCATTCTTTTATCCACTTCCTCTTGTTTATTATTCTTTCAAATATCTGATAAGATACTTTTCAACTGTGGCTATTCACTTTCTGTTTGCGTAGGTCTTGGGTTCATCACAAGTTACAAGGTCAGCATTAATCTAAACAATGGTTGGTTATGGGTGATTTTGCCAAGTAGAAAACACTCTAAAGGCTAGATTGTTATCATCAATAGGGCAACGCACAGGCAGGAGAAACAAGCCCTACTTACACGCGTGTGGATTAAGCAGAGCTACTCAGATGCCAGGTCATGGGTGTAGCACATGCACCAGAAGCCACAGCTCCCGCCCAGGGCTTGTTAAGAAGGAAAAATAGGGAAGGAAGGAGGAGCTTCTCCTCCTTCTGCTCCAACATGTCAGCATGGCCAGCTGGCCAGGTACCTGTGAGGAGCATGGAGGAGCCACTCAAAAGGTGCAGAACGCTATCTTAAACCTGCAGCACATATTCAAGGCAAGGAAATAGCCTGCAAAGTGTGTCTTTCCAGCTGTGCTCTGTGCTGTCATCCAGCCCACAGCAACATCATTTACAAGCAGCATACTGACAAGGTGCCCTGCAGAAAATTCCAAAACAAAAAAACAAATTCAGTAAAACAAGGGAAATGGCAAGTCTTTGTGAAACCTTTAAAACTGATTTCTTTGAGGACTGCTGATTGATAACTGACACAAAAGAGTAAAGCTCCACTGGCTTGTAATACCAAAATACTTTAATTGTATTTACAGTTTGTCACTTGTAGAGCCAAAACCTTCCAAAATATACTCCCTGAACCTGGAACGCATGTGGCTTATCTCTTGGCCTTTATATTCCCTTCTTCAAAACACACCCCTTCCTGCACTCTCACCAACAGTGACTCACACCAACCTAATGAAAAAATTAAAACCCCAAGATTAAAAAAAAAAAAGAAGAAAACTACTAATCAAACCTTGCATATGCAAGCAATTTTATAACCCTGTTTTACACAAATATGTTTACTCTAGGTCTCTTGTTCATGAGGTACACTGTATTTTTCAGACTGGGAGTAGGCACGATGAAGACCATAGCACTAAAACCCATCTATTACCATTAATGGAACAACCTGCAAAGTGATATTTGTTCTCCATGTCCTGTTTGACCTTCAGATTGGCACATCAACCTTTCCGGAGCAAAAGCTCTTTGCAAAGGGAAGGTAGGTACAAGCACTGGCAATAGTCAGCCCAGCCAGAGTGTTAACCCTGACTCAGGAAAACAGCAGCTCAGGAGGATAAATCTCTACGGTAACGGAAATTGCTGGTCTCTCTAAGAATGGTAGCTAGCACTTTTCCAGGGCTGTTATTTTGTGATGAGAGCCAGAAATCAATTAAATCATTTCTTCCCTCTGCTAAGTATTCACGGTTTGCAAGAGCTGCTACCTTAAGCTAGATCTGATTTGGAGGCCTTCAAGGGAACCATTTCTTATTCTCTCATTAAACACCTCTGAGATATCCTGTTCTCTATATTACTTTTATAAACACGTGAAGTAAAAATATTTACATTATGACTTAACTATTCACTCTGATTGTGCAGTAACCTTGGGCTGACAATCCATATTGTGTTTTTTTAAATCCGATTTTGTTCAGCAATTGTTCAACACACAATGGTCTGATGGTCCAGCTGCAGCTAAGAAGCACACCACAAAGCTGAGGAAAAGTGCAGGCACCCAAAAACTGATTCTCTGGCCATCATCATGCCACGGCCAGTCATGCAAAGCCAGTTATCTGGTCCTTCTCAGTCAGACCAGCTGCCAAAATCTCCAAAAGGTCAAAAGATCTGCTGGGAATGGCAGGGCTGAAGGGAAGTCTTCATGAGTCCAGCCACCATGAAGAGTGGAAGTACAGCAGCTGTTGAGTTAAAGCTTTACAACCATGGAAAATTTTTACATGCTGAGATAAGCCTCCAAAGTAGCCAAGGATGAGAACTCACCTCTCGCAACATCAAAGCTGTTGTATCTGGGGTGATTCCTTTGAAATGGTGAACTTTGAGGGGGAAAAGGTGAAGGGCTAATTCAGTCTATATTACAAGTAGCTCACTGCTCTTCACTTCTGCAGCTATATGCATCTTCACATATTTCTAGTACACTCACAAAAGCATATTTCCTACAAGGATATTTAATACTGTTTATCAAGAACAAGGTCAATGAGAGAAGCAAGATTAGATATTTCAAAAGATATGTTCCCTTCTGTTGCCATAACAAAGAAAGGTACATTAAATCAACGCTGCTAAGCTGAATTCAGATTTAAGCAGCCCTCCTTGCCACAGAATCACACACACATACGCACACACACCCTCACCCCACAGTGCCTGTCTCGTTACCGGATGGGCTGTGGCAGTCAGGGTTACACCACAACTATACATGGCCTTCCCTTAGCAACCACCTTAACTTTATTGATTCTATAGTTTATTATTATGGCAACAAGCTCAATTTTGAATGCTTATAAACTTTTAAAAAGTCATCAAGAAAACAGAAATAAAAGATGTTCTTCCTGATTATTTTTGTGGCATGCAGACCCATGCAAGCTATTGGAAGAAAAACAAAAATGTAAAAGGAAGGAAAGACAAAATCCAAAAATCCCAAACTAAAAAAGGGAGGACATGTCTGTGGCTGTGGTGGGGTTACCTGTATTCTCTTCTCTGCTCTGACATAAGCTTTCTCAGTGACTTTGGATGCAAACTGGGTCTCCCAATAGCATGTATTCTTTGGAAAAACTCTCCAGTTCCAGTTCTGTGGACATGACCTTAAAATTTTTATTTTATAAGCTGTTTTGTTGTTGGGGTTTTATAATCCCAGGAAGAGGTCATGGCTAACTTCTTTTAAAAGAGTGAAAAGAGAAGAGAAAAAAGCATGAGCTTAATGTTTTTTAAAAGTGGACAGTTTGCAGGCAGATGGTTGCAGGATTTCATCATCAGCTGGCAAAGAAACCTCTCCCCTGCTCTGTAGCTCTGAAAATACCTGAGTTAAAAGTGCATGTCCAGTACTATGCCAAAAAGCAATGATATGGCTTTCTTCAGGTCTATTCCATAGCTCTGACCTGAAGCCTAGTACTAATTATAT
Source organism: Platysteira castanea (assembly GCA_013397175.1). Taxonomy (NCBI): domain Eukaryota; kingdom Metazoa; phylum Chordata; class Aves; order Passeriformes; genus Platysteira; species Platysteira castanea. The sequence continues at coordinate 1,997,367 of VYXC01000743.1, forward strand.
TGGGGAACTACCAGATCACACATAATATTCCTGTTCCAATCAGCCAAAGCTGATATTCCTGTAACAGTACTGCTGTATTACATCCTGGTCCCACCTACACACACAGAGTCCTTCTTAATCCCACAAGAAACACAACAGCAAGTTTGCAATGTAAGCAAAGCATAGACTATGTGGTGGCCAATTTCTCGTTCGGAGGTTTTTCTGGGAAGAATTCCAACTCATGTGATGCACAGGACCCTGTCTTATCATTAAAAGGAAATATCACTTAGCAATATTTTACATTTCAAGACAAGAAGCAGCTAACTAAATATCAACATCTTAAAATAAAGGAACAGCATTTCCACTGCTTTACCTGAGTTGGTCAAAGGTAGCTTCTATCCCTTGTGTTTTCATATAGAGTTCTCAGAAAATTTTTTGATACTATTTTAGAAATTAAAATAACAGATAGCTTTATACCATCATTTGAATGAGATCTGTGTGAGCAAACTACTGCATTTCCTGAACAGCACGAATATTATCCTTATGAATGAATCAACTATTTCCAAATATGGACTGGAAAATATTCAGCTACCAGATATTTGGAAAAGCAAGCACCAAAACAGGCCCAGAAGTCTGATACAGATGTCTAAGACTCAAGAAAGCATTCCATCCAATCAGTCGCTGGATTTAGAGTCAGTCATTTCTCTGAGTCACCCATTTCACTGCCATTCTTCACTTATTTTGGGTGTGGACTGAAAGCAGTTGCTCTTAGTTCCTGAAAACTCAGGGATGTGAAATTCTCACACCCCAAAGCAAAAGAAAAAAAGAAAAAAGAACACAGTTTCTGTCTGCAATGAGCCTGTGTCCTTTATGCAGCACCTTCTTTTCCAACTCCCCTTTTGCTGCTGATGTACGTGGCAAATGCCTGCTGCCAACCCATACTGCCCATCTCCCAAGCTTTCCAAACTCCTACTTCTCTGCTCCACTCAGCAAGAAATATTTGTTGCTAGGTTTTGTACTGATGCCTGCCACCATAGACTTTGAGGCTTTGCATCTGTTAGCCATGTTCTCTCATTAAGGTTCCCACAACAAACAAAAGCCTCAAAAGTCTCTTTTCTTCCTGTTATTTTCATAATGATGCCCTTCATTCTCTGTCCATCATAGCACAGACTTCATCCCCCTTATTTCCATTATAAATTCAAAATCTTAGATTTCCAAAACAGCTTCCAAACAAAAGACTCTCCAGATATGAATGCCATCTCAAGTCAATTATCAGGGCATTCTTCCCTCACAATAATATTCCTATTACATTCTCTTACTATTGAATTCAAAGATTACACTGCTGACATGCTTTTACAGTTTATGGAGGTGGTGATGGGGAAAGGAAAAACACCACTCTCATAGCTGGTCAAGTGAATCATGCTTTTCAAGTTCCTTAAAATGTAAATCCTGAGCAAGAGGAACAAGGAGCAGCTCTCCTGTTACATGTGTACACTGTACATAAAACAGAAGAAGCCGACACACCCGCAAGGTGTTGCCAGAGTGCAATCATCATCAGGCAAAATCAAATTCAGTGTTAGGAGAATGATATTTCCATTGGGGAAAATTAGAACTGCACCTGCATTTAGCCCTCTTTGAATCACATTACTCCAAAACAAATGGAGACCACAGAGAACACTTGCCTCTTAAGAAAAACAGCAGGTCCAACAAACCATCAGCAACCAAGCATTACTTATCATAATTAGCAGTTTTAAGATTCAGGGGTTTTTAAATTAAGGGGTGGATAGTCTCAGTTATAGAAAACTAACTAGAAAAGACAAGATAACTCTTCAGTGAAAGAGTCTAATAACTCTTTGTTTCAGGAATCTTCATTGAAGTATATTTTAACACTTTGATTATGCTTGAAAATATGTCCTATATGATAGATGTTTAAAGCGGCCAAGTGCAAGCATGAAACCATTTTTGCATCAGATTTAAAATAATCCATCCCCTGCTATAAAACACAAGCAAGATTATGCAATAGCTCAACAATACAGGTAACACTGTGCTGACAACTAAACCCAACTTGCCCTTTTCTAAATACCTTCAAAAATGTTTAACACATTCCAGGCTGTACAGTCATGCATGTCAACTAGGACTGGGTATACTAAACCCATAAAGAAATATATCCAGCCTCCAAAAACCACATGCTTCATGACTCATTCTCCCATATCAAACTTTATTTCATTTCTTGCCTCTTCCTACTGTTTCCTGCATCTTAAGCTAAAGCCCTTCACAACCAGGATTCTCCCTTTACTTCTTTTGCACTCCTGCTTCTAATAAAGTCCTTTGGCACCATATCAACACCAATAACTTGAAAACAAGTAATAAAAAGTACTGATTATAGGCATGTTTATCAGACCTCTGAGCGCAACATCCATTAACCACAGTCTTCTATGACACTGTCAGTATCTATTAGTAGGCAGCCAAAATGATATGACAGAGGTGCTGCAAAGACCATGCCACAAATCACTTTGCTAGTTCACATGGCTGATGTGTTTGGGAACACAGGAATGTAGCGTGAACCTACACTGAACCAGCTGACACGCAGCTCATGAAGCTAGTCTGTGTTAGAAAGGCCTCGTGGTTAGCACCTAGTAGTTAAGCATTGATTTATCCTAAGTCTGTGCTTTGGATGAAAAAGCAAGCCTTTAGGAAAGAACCATGGAGAATTTTCTGAACAGCACTTTACACTTCCCTTTTTAGCAGGGGACCATGCTTAGGTCATGTTGAGGAGGGGTGCATTGCTCCAAAATATGCTAACAAAAATACTTTTCTTTTTTTTTTTTTTTTTTTTTTTTTTTTTTTTTAACAGACTCTGTTATTCTTATTACATGGAAAAAATTATAAAGGAGCTGGAAGTATTCAAAATCTCCTTCTGAAATTTAACCTCTCAGGTGAACTCAGAAGCAACTTCAAATTTGCCACATGGTATGTCCTATACATTTCAGGTATTCAAACTTCACAGATGTTCTAGACTAGAAGAAAAATTATTAGGTAACCCAGCCCTCCTCGCTACCATAGTTTAACAAATAGTTTTAATATATTAACTTTATTCACTGTTATTTAATATTTAATCTGCTATTAACTTCTATAATTTAATGTGGTCTTTAACTCACATTTTCCATACCAGCCAATAAGATGTAGTTCTTCTATGCAAGTTATATTTTTATTCCTAACAAATTTTAATTTTTACTAAAAAAATTCCAGAGAAAAAACAACTTTCTATGAGAGTCAGATAGAATACTTTTTTTTCCCAAAAAGGAAGTTGTAAAAAGCAACAGCCATGGGCTATGGTATAAATAGTTTGAAAATTTTTCATGTGGTATCGTGAATGTTTTTTATATGGTATGATGGGCGTTATAGTCTATTGCAATTTCTATATTGAATGTTTACCACAAACTCCTCAGAAATTAAATCAGAACTTGATCCAATTCTTGATGAAGTAATACAGATTATTCTTGAGACAAGGCAGCTTTCTACACGCTTGAAGAGTTCAATGTATCCCCAACAGGCAATCTAAGTGGCAATGAGTTTAAATTTTAGCAAGAAAGATTTGGTCTTGACATTAAGAAAAACTCCAAAGCTTAGGCTAGTGAAACACCAGAGTAGATTGCCTGCAAAGGTCATTGGATATTTGTCACAGGAGGCACTGAAGACAAACCCCCAGCAGGATTCATTGTTCTCAGTGATCAGTTGCATTCAGAGGGCCCTGATGGCCTCCAGGAGCTCCTGTTGCTTTCTGCGAGCCAATCTGCCTGTGAAGCTATGACCCCAAGAAGCAGTTTTACATATAGAATTATTGCAACATATTATCTATGGATTTCTAACCTACAGCTCCAAATGCTTCCCTGCTCAGTTGACTCTCCCTCCTGTGTGCAAAGTGGCTTTCCTTGTCCACATGTTTCCCCCAACACTCCATGTCAGACTGGCCAAGTGACAGCGCATGCTTTGACCAGTCTGGAGCTACCTGTGCACACTGCTGCTGACCAGATGACCACTACCCCTGGGAAAACAGAAAGTGCATGATTATAACCTCCTTTGCACTGGAGGGATTCTTTTGACTCTCTATAGCTATTGTCTTCTTTATTTCTTTTTATGTCATCTCTATTTCTGCTAGCCATCCAATCAGATATGTGGGAAAAGGCTTAAAACAAATAGAAAAGTTATCTGTAGATAAGTGAAGGAACTGAAAGGCAAACATAAAGACAAATATTCCATTAGCCTTGTTAAAAATAGACTTTGGATTAATCCTCACTGGGAAGATTTTGTTAAAACCGTTGAGTCTTTTCAAGATAAAAATTAAAAAAAAAACCAACTCAACGAAACAACAAAAAACTCACAAAAACTCAAGGAAATTTTATGACACTATAGTTCCTTAGTGAAGTTTCTGTAAAACACAGAACCTTAAGTCATCACATGAATCACTGACAATTTAATCAGCTTCTGTGAGTTTGTCATCCTCATCAAGAGTTGAATTTAAGACCTTCAAAAAGTTCTTTCTCTCCATTTATGAACTGCTGCACCTACTGATTCAGCCACCCACACTACACTTTAGACTAGCAGAGATTCAGCTAAGAATCCAGAAAGCTAATATTCAACTTAGAGGCTAAATGAGATCCGACCTATGTAACCCTTAGGTCTCAAGACAGAAGAGCTTTAGGAAATCTTGCTCTGAAATGGAGCACTATCGGGCGAGAGCTCCTTTTGCCCAAGTGCAGCAAACCTCACAGAAATTTTTGAAAACCTTTATGTCAACAGCAGTGGGAGAACCCACACATTGCAGAGGCAGAGCAGGTATGAAATCCAGTGCTAGATTCATCTCATCTATCCTAGAGCTCTCCTGGAAAAAAACTTTAGCCTGTTAACATGCTCAGATCAGGAGCTATTTTTTAAGATAAAATTACTTTGCAAGAATGCATGTGGGACATAGTAGGGACAGCTGTTTAAAACTAAAGCTCTGGAGGCCACAATCTGCTCTTTTGCCAAGTTAAATGAATACTGCCATCAGTAGTAATTAACCCTACAAAGTTCAAAGTTCTTGGGATGAGAGATCTTCAAACTTTATTCCATTAAGATCTCAGATCCTCAAATGTGCGCAGTGCACTTCCTGATTTTTCTGCAGAATTAAATAATAGCACCAGCATTGTAGACACCCTGGTTTTAAGGCTTTTCATTACTTATGTAATTTATGATATATCAGACGATGTCATTGCAGAAAAGCCAATGTTGAGATTTCTTAGCATCTCTAGGTAAAGAATCCTACTGAAGTACAAAAAAGTGCAACAGTAAATAGCATGTTAGCTATTCTTTCTGGATTTTTGGAAGCAGTACTATATATCAGCTTGAAACAAATGGTGACCCTTTCAGGTGAAGAACGCTACAGTTGCACAACTTTTACAGTTCAGTTTTAGTCTGAAAATACCTTGAGACTTTTTCTAAGAAAAGGAAGGATTTGTCTGTCATTGAATAGACAAGGGCAAAATGTTCAGTACCCCATAATCTGAGTACCTGGTACAATGTCATTCATCTGCCTGAAAATTTCTGGATAACGATTGACATTTTTGAAAATGAGATCAACATATTTGCAATACCTCATCTTGTTTTCTGTTCCTTGACTTTTACTGACATCCAGTGGAGACACACTCAAAACCTCTTTCAGGGGCTAATACCGACTCCTTTCTTGTAAAACATCTCTAAGTTAAGTTACCAACAGAATGGAAAACCTGCCTTGAATGTATCTGGTATTTTCGGAAGGCTCTTCCATGTGATGTCCACAATACACATTCCTTTATAAATTCAATTCTTATAACTGTTTCATTTCAAACATTTCAAACACTACGTATTCCCAGTTCTGCCAAAACCATTTTCATGGTTTAGTCTCTGTTGCGCTGGTACAAATCCATATTCTCCTCCTCCTTCATCCTATCAACCTACAAACACAGGAAAACAGATCAGAGACAACGCCTGCTTCAAAGACTGTCCTCATCACTGTCAAATGAAGCCATGTCTGTGTTCTCATCATAATTTGAAAGAAGGCCAACATATTATTTTTGTATGTGTGAACTCTGCTTACTGACTGGAGGAATTTGTGAATACCATAATTAAACCTCACATAAGTACACACAAAACACAGATCTTGACAAGGGAGCATGTGGGATCCATTAACCAGAATCATCTTAAGAATAAATGGAAATTAAACGATGTTACCTGAGCTTTTTTCTTATACTTCTCAAATAACAGTAGCTCCTAGAATCCATACTTATTACTGACAATTTAAACCCCAGAAACCCAACAAAGTTCAGTGCAGTGGATTCAGTCATGGACGCTCAGCAGCAAAAAGCAAACCTAAAGCCCATACTTCCATACCCTATCCACACCACTGACTGCTACTCAAGAGTCACTCAAGAAAAGCAGAGGTGCTCTGAGATTGATATCACCCAAGATATCTACAACTCTTTCAAGAGAATGAACAGGGAATCATGTCCAGACTGGAGAACATATACTTGCTACAAACTAAAATATCCATATTTAAAGGTGCAGCATGCTCTTCCTGAATACATGCATGCAAATCTCACTTAAATTACAAGGGAGCTCTGGACAAGGAAGCTGGAAGCTAACGCAGCCTTATATGAAAAGTCTTAAACATCTAAGAGGGAAAAGCACAACAGAGATCATTACCCATAGTGAGTCACCTTTTACCATGGAGGTATGTTTTTTGCCTAGGCAATTGTTAATTAACAGCAAGAGTGGGAGACAATTTTCTTTCAAAACACTTTTTTTGTTGTCCAAATACATGAAATGTCTGCACATTGGAAACATAGGTTCAGCCCTGAATTTCTCGGGTAAGCATGTTTCACCTGGAAACCTAGGTTTCAAAACATTCATATAGCTTACAGTGCTGTATGAACTGTTGAAAATCTGGATCAAGTGGCTAGCAACAATGGACACGATAGCTCCCACAGTAGTGCCTGCAGAACAGGAAAGACATGAGCTCACACTGTGCGAGATACAGGTCTGGTAAATGAACAGAAATAGGAAAACTGCAATTGTCCTTACAGTGAAGTTATTGTAAGGCAAACTGACAAGAGTGGGTCCCCCATTCTCTCTCTCTTAAAAATATTAAAATATGGAACAAAAATAACAACACCAAAGATGGGCTGAACCAATTAAATAACTACTGATAATCTCCTCAAATTCAGGCAAAACTGATTTATGGTTATGTGTCCAATCTGTGAAGTTCAGTTGCCTCTGAAGAAAAAGTAATTCTACTAGATTCTCCTCATCTCAGTTCCAGCAAGGAAAAACAAGTGGGCAGTATAATTATTCTTGTGTGTGTCTGTGAACGCAAGAGCAAGAACATGTTCTCTGAAATACGTAATCACTCCCAAGACAGTGTCCTGGCACGTCTCAGATAATCCATATGACCTTCTGGCCTGTACCTCAAATAGGAACACCTTCTTCGTTTGTTTTCTTTGGCATGGCTCTCCCTCTTACTTCACCTCCAGTTTAAGCTTCCTGCTTTCAGAAACTATTTCTCTGACAGAGTGTGCTATCTAGCAAGGTTGAATGACAAATTTCTCTATGGGCAGAAAATAATACTTCCTGTAAAGCCCTGGGTTGCTAAACGAGATATCTCCACCCATCCTATTTTTCAACAGAGAAGAACTCCTTTCTGAAACAGTTTCAGTGGTTGTCAAATATCAGAAGTATCCTGATCTGTAGAAGTGCTATCTCATACCTATTAATATCAAAACAGCAGAAAGTGGCCCTGACAAGGACTGGTCATCTCTTTAGTAGTCACTAATCAGATCATTAGTAGTCTGCGCACACAGTCCTGTCAGCCTCCCCAGGGTGCTACAGCTTGCATTCCTCAAGGGAAGAGCTGATAGGAAGCAGGCCACCAGGACAAAATCCTGATGAATTCCAGTAATATCCAATTTTGGCTTTCTGTGGAACTGAGGAATGAGAAGCAAGCAGGAGATCATTTTTTTTTGCTGCACTGTGAGACATCCAGCAACACCTTTCCACAGACATGTCACCTAGGTGCATAATTAAGAGACACAGGTTTAGAATCCACGTTCAGTTTCTGCAATTCTCCTGCTCCTCCCGCTGCCTCACATCACAGCTACAGATCCAGCCACGGCCATCTCTCCAGCAAGAACCAAAGTGGCCCTCAGCTGGTTTTGCTTCAAGCCGGGTTGTGTTGTTATATGCTGCTCTATGGTGGAACACAACTTTTACACCACCTCATAGCTTGAGCAGCTTAAATGATGTTTTGGTTAACAACAGGTAAGGGTGTGATAGCGAAAGGAAAACCCAAGGAAATCTATACAAGGGTTTTGCCCAAAGCCTGTAGATTTAAACAGAATCTTATTGAAAGGCAACAGACTTTATTTTAAGGACTTCTACCACTGACTATATAACCTGTGATGTACTGAGTTAAAATTCTGAACAACTTTTAGGAGGAAAAACAACATCAGAAAGCAGTAGCATTTCTCTAGTTAAAATGCACAGAAGCAAACAGAAGCAATAACATTCAGGTTCCAACTTCAAGACTCCATTTTCCTACACTCTATGCAAATAATTCAGTCAACTCCACCCTTCTCATGCATTTCCAAGCCCTAACACGGATATACAGAGCGAGTAGTCAAGTTTTCTTTATAACAGAGATGTAAACAGTTCTGAAATGAAAGCCAGGAGACTATCACAGACAGAGAGAATTACATTGCTCTGATGTGTTTGTTTGCATACTAATCACATAAAACTGAAAACGGGTGACATTTGGTCATTTTTTGCTTTCAACTGCCAGTGACTAAGGTAGAAGATGGAGAAGTTTAAAAAAATCCCAACAAAACCAAAAAACCCAAAATAAAACAGGTAAGACCGTAGAACTGTCAGAAAGGACAAAACCAAATAGTTATTAAAATATTCATTTTACACACAAACTGCTTGAGTGTGTACCATACTTCTCAGTGTTTCAATGAATTTCACATGCCAGCTGTAAGCAGCATGTTAAATACATTGACAAAATGTCTCATTTCATGTAACATGCAGTTCTTTGTTTGTAAGTACATTCTTTAAGACTTTCAGCAATGTTCTCAGTGAGTTTCCATAAAGAAGCCTGCCCTTGCTGGAGAAGTTTCAGCGTGGCATAGCCTAAATCCATGAGTTTGTTATAAATGATTAATTAATAACACCTCTCTCTCCAGGCAGGCGTTCAACACAATGGAGTTGAAAGCAAATTGTTACTAAGTGCTCAGTGTACACTCTTTGAAATAAAAACTGACATTTGAATTACATTCTGTGCAACTCAAGAGCACAAATGGACTCAACCTTGTACTGGAGTTTAGACAGTGGAACATCACATGAATGTAATATTTTAATAATAATTGTTCTGTGCATGTTGGATTTGGGGGTCCCAATTTATGAACCACATTTAGAACAGAATCTGCCTACCTACCTACCCCATACCCCCTACCTACCTACCTACCTGAAAACTTCAGCTTGTCAGCTTGCCTGAGCATCACATTNGAAAACTTCAGCTTGCCAGCTTGCCAGCTTGCCTGAGCATCACATTCTTAAACGTTAGGTATGCAAATCAATGCAGACGCTTCAGTAAGCATACATTCGGATGCCCTGGACAACAATGTGCAAGTTAGACACTGCAGAAGGAATTCTGAACAACCAGTTCCCATCTGATCAACCCACAGGCTGATCGGGGATTTGGCAATACCTTATGCTTCAATACTAGAACGGTGTGTGTCAGGTGCACCACTACACCTTCATGTGAATTACAAACATCAAGATTTAAGACCAGATCCTTTCTTTAAAGAACATTACAACAACTGATCCTTAATTCTTGGTACATGCAAACTGTAGTGGGATGCACAAGGGGGCTAAAAGGAACTCACAATTGTTCCACATCCTTGGCAGGTAAGCTGAGGAGATATGAAACCAGGAAAGGACTACTAAAACATCTGCTCCTGGGATGGCATCCTAGGAGAGCAGACAAGGGAAGCCATAAGATCCACTTCACCACATGCCTGTTCTGGCTCCTCCTAAGAATGAGGCCAGAAGAGGAAGAGGAAACAAGCTGCCATATGAGACGACCAAGCTGCTACTAGGAGCTTATCTTCCTACAGACTCCTGTGGTAAACTTCTGCTGAATAGCATTCTTTTGACCTCTCTCACTTGACACTGCTTCAGACTGGGCTCAGGAATACCTTGGCATGGGTGGCACAGCAAGGGGTTTTTTTTATATAGGCAGCATAGGTCCCATGAGGTAAAACTCCCTCAAGTCTACTGAAAACTCTGGGCACAAGCAGCTTCCCCACAAAATTCTGCTTCATATCTATACCTCTGCAAATCACTTGTAGTGTCATGGCTAAGATGTAACTTACAACCATTAAAAACTTCTCATCCATTCTAAAGTAGCACAAATTATACTGAGCAATATATCTCATGATCAGGCTTTCTTAAAATAAACTAATTATACACACAAGATTATGAGTTCAGTAATACCTCAACACAATAGTGAAGTGTTGCAGATGACTTATCTATCACTCAGTGTCTGTTTTACTTGAGCTGTACATTATGAACCATATGTGCCATTAGTTATTAGCAAAAAAGCAGAATTTTACTCTCTCTTACAATGAAATTATAGACAAGAGCAGATTTCCCAGGAGGTTTAAGCATATTTGTGCTACCACTAGCAGAAGTGTGCAAGGAGTGCATGCATCATGTCTGATGCAGGTGCAGCCATGCCTCTCTTTGACACAGATTAGAGCTGACTTTATCCTTGACAGATTAACATCCTTATCTTAAAAGAAATTATTAGACTTCAAGAGAAGTTTTTAAAAGAAAACTAAATTGCTTTAATTCAAAAGTCAAAAGCCCCTCACTCTTTAGAGAATATTCTCATGCAGGATGTGTGGAAGCAAACCAAGTGATGCAGGAAATGCCTTCCTGACACCTAGAATGTATAAAAAATACAGAACTGCAAGTAGTAACCAAGAGCATGCAAATATAAAATGTAAAGTCTTTGTGTGCATCTGGAAAGCAGACAAAGAATGAATCTTCTGATGAGTCAATACAGACATCAACTGCAAGAAATTATATATGCAGTACAAGTCAGCCAAGGGCATGTCCTGCAGGTTTTGTAACATACACAAGCAATACCACTAAGATACATTTGCTTCAGATTCATATTTCACCAACCATGTGTATGAAACGCTCAACAGCAAAACCAGAAAAACTCTTTCCCCTTAACCCTTTTTCCAGAAATAAAAAGTAAATGCCGCTTTTAATTATCACAGATTAAAGAAAAGCCTATTAAATTATTTTTCCATTCAAAATAATAAAAAATAAAACCATTCAAAGCTAGGTCACAGCTGGTCTTTGCGCAAATATACAGTGGGTAGGAAACAGAAAAAATACAGGACTTTCTCCTAACCTACTGCAAGGAACATTTGATTTTAATTCCTGCTTTAAAGGACAGCAACATTTGCTCTACCCCAAAGCACACACAGGCATAAACACACCCCACCAGGAGTTCTGCATGTATGCAAGAGCAGGAGATGTTTCACCAGAAACACTGAGATGGTTCATGATGCTCAGAGTTCAAGCGGGACATCTTGGGCAGCAGAGAACCAGCCCTGAGCCTGAAAACTGAAGCCAGATGCAAATCGAAAATAAGGTGCAAACTCTAAACAGAGGAGACGATTAATCACTGGAATGAGCTACCAAGAGAAGCATCAGACTCTCCACTCCTTGAGATCCTTGAATCATGTCTGAGCACTTCTCTGGAAGATCTGCTTAGCCAAACAAATGTTTCTCGGTACAGGACAGCTGAGATGGGTAACATGAAACCACTCGTATTACAAAACAAACCACGCAAGGCGATCCAATGTCCCTTCTGGCCTTACATCCTGAATGATTCCATGAATCACACGTAAGCATCTCCATAGGCTCAGGACCTGCACGTTATTCACGAAAAGAGAAATGCTTTCTTATTTATTTGTAATACTCTACATGCATAAACATGAAATTTGTAAAAAATTTAATTTCCATGGCCATTATGGAAAAACATGGTTAACCTATTTAGTTTTTCTCTAAGAAGCATATTGGGGAAAAAAATATGGGTTTAGATAACTCAGGGAAAGATTAGTTTTCTCAATTCTACAATTTCAGTTAAAATTAATGATTTCTATTTACACATAACACTATTAAAAATTCATTTTACTACAAACCTTTAAATTACTTCAACTATTAAAAGCTACACAGATATTTCCATACCTCTGGTTTTGTAGTGCTTACATATCATACAATATTAAGCCTTCTACGCAAAACTCGATATATCTAAATTCTAAAGACTTGGCAAAACCTATCTTCCAACATTGGCCTTACAAACTGGGGCTTCCCATGGCCATTTTCAGCATAAAAAGCCTACCTAGCTTGTCTACCAAAAGGCTCCTCTCTTAAAAATGTTTAGATACTCCTACTATAGCAATCTTTTCTTTCTTTCCAGAGTTTAGTCAATAGTCATCTCCAGTCACTTCTCTTGGCAGGTTGGGCTTTTTTCATAATGTTACAATTAAGAACTTAATCCTGAATCCTTAAATTACTTGCTGAATAATAACAAAAATTTTTGTGCTTGGATTAAACCAACTTTCAAGTTTATTTATTTTTCGTGAGAGAGATAATGAAAGACAAGGAAGGTGCCAGTACAAGAAACCCTCTTTCTCATTTCTAGTCTGTCCTTGTATTAAAACAAAAAATATGCCACTCACACCTATGATGTGATTTGTTTTGAACCATTACAAGAGTGAAGGGGAATCAAGGGCTAGACTCACAGCTTGTGAGAAGTTGTTACCCATCTCTTCACTCAATATCAAACTGGCTTCAATCTCAATACCCGGTTCAAATTCTTTTTTACTTCCCAAAGGGAATGAAATGAATTAATTTTCTGTTTCAGAAAAAATGTCCAAGCCTCTAGTTATGGAATATCTATGAAAATGTCCCCTACTAGAGCTATTCTAAAAATTAAATACACACAGGAAAATGACCATATTATATCACTCAGGCAAGGGAGTTGGGATCTACAACTTTCAGACCTCTGTCAAACTAGGACAGGTTCTGCACAGGAGAGCGCATATCCCTCCTGAGCATCCTCCATTAGTTTGGAAAATACAAATTTTCAAACCTTTGCAGCAGAGAATGTAAGTCTCCCATTAGACTTAAAGAAAGAAAGGATATTCTTAATTAGTCCTGATCATTTTAACCCACCTCCTTCCCCTCTTCACTTCCAGTGAAAACCGAGTCCAGCATTTGACTCCAATTTTCAAGTTGTCTCAGGCCAAGAACTTGGAAGAAAGTAGCTTAATTTCACAGAGATGAATCTTTGAAGAAAAGAAGTCAGTGTATAAAAAGCAGAAGGAAAACCTCCCTTTGTCAATTTAAAAAACAGAGGTTTTTTTCAGCTTCAACACAGAATTGCTGAAAATATTGATATTTTTAAATACATTCATGTCTGGAACCTTCAAGGTTCTGATTTAGTTCTTGCTATCACCTGTCTCCTCCATTTTTTTCTCCAGATGCAGCTTGGACATCCTAATCCAACTCCCATTTCAGTAACATTTAAACTCATACTTACTTTGGGGCATGGGTTTTCAAACCCATTTGTCCAAACGGAGGGATTAAATTCTTTGAACTCCGGCTTAGCTGTACTGAAGCAGGAGCAGAAGTAAAGCTTCCTAACAAACTTTTTACATAAATAGTCAGCTTTACAGTTTCAGTCTGCAGACTGAAGGAGGGATGGATAAAAAGCAACAGGGAAGGAAAAAGAAAAAACCTTTAGGCTGAAGTTTATACTCTTATTTTAGACTTTTGGCAAAGTCAAGGATCAGGAAGAGCATAAAACAGACCTCATGAAAGGTGTACAAACTGTACTGGAACATGACAGGAAAGTCATTTGTCTCCACCAATATTTTTCTTTTTCACGTATAAATCATGCTAGTTCCTTTAGGACACTACAAATATCAAGTAATTGCATACGCCACCAATCCACACGTGCTTTAAAAGCCAAAGGCAAAATGCATTGTAGAAAAAAAAAAGCAAGAGAATAACATGTCTTGAATTTATCACAACAAATTCTGGAGAATGGAATATATCCCTACATAGTATACCTCAAAACATGGACAAGTTAGGTAAACATCTGTCTTTGAAGAGGCTGAAGAATTTAAAACAGACTAGTAATGATCCACAACAGTCGTGCAGCATATTACAAATATTTCTTTTAAATACTTCAAGATTTTGTAACAGAACAGCCACAAAAACCGGTATGTTCTTTTGTTTAAAGATTTGCTTCTAGATTGCTTCAAAAAGTTTAAATAACTTAATGGTGCACCATTGTGAACTGAAATCAGTATGATAAACACATAAATTTGCAGTAGTAGGAAAGAAAATACAAAAATACTTGTTTGTTTTCTTCAAAAGCCAAAAGAAATCCAAAATTTTAAAATTTTATTTACAACTTTTCAAAGAGGATTGCTGCCATGAAAAGTGCTTCATATTGTTGCCTTGTAGATTCAGTTTCCTTTTCTTTTACCTAACTGCAAAATATACTATTTAGAATAATTTTTAATTTTGTTCTTATTTTGTTCTTTCTTTATTTTGTTTATGCTATGCATAAATATGTATAGCATCCTTGATTTTGAGGAAAGGAGTCTAATTTAAAAGAGAAGATTTAACTTTCACTACCAGCCAGTGAGAAAAGTTAAAAGCCAAACAGATTAAAAGGAGATAAATAGCTAAAAGTACTGCAATTGGAAAGTAATTTTCCCCTGCTGGGGACAATAATCTGTATGTCTTAAACTTCTTAATGGAAGTAAGTTTTAAATAACCTGCTTTAATATCCTTTTCTCAAAGTATTGGTACACAGTGCTGCATTTTTATCATAGCTGTTATAACTTTATCATCAAGTCCCAGCTCTCAAAGTCAGGTGAGTCAGGTGATTGCATAAGATTGAATTGTGCCTTAAGAAAATAGTAATTTCTAGTTCCAGCAGTTGAAGAGAAAAAAAATTCCAGAAGTGTGGTTCTGTTACGTCCTAATGACTCAAAACTCAAAAATACGTTATCACACACACTGTGCTACTCTTAGGTCATTTTGAAGATCCCTCTACTTAGTTACAGGCTCTTGGACAATGGCAAACAGGCACATGGCCTCCAGCCTAATTCCTAAGTGTATCTCCCAAAACCCAGGAGATTATCGTAAACACACAAATGAAATTTCTGTAAAGGACAGAAACACTTATAAGTAATAATTTCTACTTATAAATTATAATCCTGTAATTTCTCTAGATGTTTATATAAATGTGCAGAAAAAAAATAGAAGAAAAAGGTCTTTGTGACTTGTAACAAATTGAACTGTTAGGATTACTACAACTACTTCTGACCGAAGTCATGCTCCTGAGAAATTCCTGTACCAGAACGGTTTGAAAATTAAGTGCATTCATCTTGCCTATTTCCCTGAACTTCTGGAAGAACTACTTTAGGTACTGGCTTCCCACCCACATACCAGATGTTTCTTCCTTTAGTTAGGGATTTGAAATCCAACAAGATTGGTATTTGACTCAAATGTGGTCACTGCATATTTTTAAAGTTACTTCATTGAACAATAACTGCATTAGGCAAAAAGAAAGTGACAGTAAAACATGTTTCAGTCCCTAAGTGTTAAATAAAGTTGGTTTCAGTGTGCATTACAGAGGTATTTATGTACTGAAAAATTACCACAGAAACTGACTCATAAGCCTCATTTACACAAGGGCAATCAAAGACAGTCCTTGATAGAAATTCCAGGGGAATTCCAGGGGGTTCCTGGCAAATCACTTGAGAAGTCAAGAAGAACATAATATCCAAACATAATTTGGGTGAATTCTTGGCTCTAACACGGATGCTGCACGTGAGAACGGCTCTAATTGATGGCCACATAGTGCACATTACCACAGAACTTGCCGGATCTCAAAGACCTGAACTGTCACAGCAAAAGAAGCACATTAAATTTTAAAAAAGCTAACTTGCAAAAGGCTGCTCACTGAAAGTAGTAATTCCTCCATTATGAAAGAGCTATATATATTTATTATCACAGAGGGTCTTAACAGCTGTGGTAAAAGTTAAAATTATGCAACAAAAGGGAAAGCTTTGCAGAGCACAGCTAAGTTGATTATTGTAATTCATATCTGGAAGTGAAAACACATTCTTAAAACCCCTCCATCTGGCCGAAAAGGTGACAGCCTGTTCAGAAATACAGATAACACTGAACATATCTTTATGCTCTCACTGAATTATTTAATCCCACCAGAGTGGTGACATTCAAAGACCTTCAGGGAATCTGGCCAAACAAATAATTGTTTGATCCAGACCCACGTCTGCCACCTACATATTACTGAAATACATAATTATCGGCCAATAAGGAAAAGACAAAAGATTGACCAGAAAAAGGCCTGAACACAATTCACTCTCAGAAGGCAAATCAATGAGCAACAAATTCTTGCTAATTTCCAGATACATGGGAGTCAGATTTATCTCTGCAAGATTTTAATTTCCTATAAATACCTCAAAGTAATGACACATTAATGTTTACATGTAAAACAGTGAATTAGTAACAACTGAACATGTTCATAGTCAAAAAGCTAACACTATGGGGAGTCCATCAGTTTCTTACCAGTATCAATCCAACTAAAAATTCCACACTTACTACCACAATCAGTAGGAAATATTACATGAGGTCTAATATAGATCTGCTGTCATCATCAGACAGGCTGATGAGCATACTTATAGTCTTAATTTTTGCCATTACAAGCTAATGCCTACACCTGCTTAAAATGGATAAGGTATATCATCTATAAGATTTCATAGACCAATGAGAAATGTAAATGTAATGCACATCTGAACTGAAATACAGTATTTTTTTATAGAAATGAAAAGAACATAAAAGTGAAAATGCCATATCTGAGATGGAAAGAAACCTAAGTGTGCTTGCTGCAATTTGCAAAGTAGGGAACAGGGAATCTGCATTTCAGAACACTAGAACACCTGACATAAGAAATTGAAAATCCAGAAGAATAAATTTTTAATACAAACAGTTCTTTCTATAGCAATTCCCTCTAGAATTCCCTTTATAGAAAGACATTGTACTTCATGTATCACTGGAGAACAACAAGCATAGTATCTGCATTTAAAAAAGAAAAACATGTGACAGAGGTCACTGTAAATTAAACTTAAGACCTAAAATACTACTAGCTCCTTCCCAGTAGTATAAAAATCTTTAAAACCAACATAACATACAATTAAATGCATAGACAAAAGGGGAATTAATACATTATCATTTATCAAAGGCAGGTAGTGTCAGAATAGCCTGTTTCTCTCAGAGGATAGCTAATTCTCTGAGAAATAAAATGGAGTAGATCAGATTTTAACAAAGCATTTGGTAGCACGCCATGAGAGGAAGTTGGTAAAATGGGGGAAGATAGTTATAGCAGATACCATGAAAGCCTTACTCCAAGCTGCAGAAGGTCTAATACAGTTCCTGCAGACTTAATCGAGACAGCAACATTTTTTTATAATGACTTTGGCATGAAAATATGCACAAGAGGATGAAATCTGCTTAAAAGACCAATACTGATGTGACTGAGATATCATTCAGGAAAAACTGAAGTGTTCAGAGGCAGTATGAAATGCAGTAACATGAAACCAAAGTAATAAACTTCAGAACTCAAAAGTAGAAATTTGTTCTTTAGAAACGACAGAGGAGAAGACAGAGAGGTTTAATCCCAGGATCTCTTTGGAGATAACAGTGAGCCAGCACAGATCAAGCAGCCTGAAAGAGGCAAATGTGATTTAGCAGTGTGCTAAACGAGACATCTGACACACATTTATTTATTATCTGCAATGTTGTGTGTAATTCTGGTTACTTGCATATAAGAAGGAAACAGTCAAACAGGAGAATGATGCTCTAAAAAGCAGAGGAACTGGAAAGTTTACATCCCAAGACGGGACTAAAGAGAGTTCAGCTTATTTAGCTCTGCAGAAAAGAAACAGATGGAATATAATTACAAAATCACAGGGTATGTTGAGTTGGAAAGGACCCACAAGAATCCTGGAGTCCAACTTCTGGCCCTGCACAGCCTCATCCCCAAGAGTCACACCATGTGCCCACGGGTATTGTCCAAACACTTCTTGAGCTCTGTCAGGCTGATGCTGTGACCACTTTCCTGGGGAGCCTGTTCCAGTGCCCAACCACCCTCTGGGTGAAGAAACTTTCCTAATATCCAACATAAACCTCCCCTGACAGAACTTCAGGCCATTCCCTCAGGTCCTGTCACTGTCACCACAGAGAAGAGATCGGTGCCTGCCCCTCCTCTTCCCCTCGTGAGGAAGTTGTAACTGCAATGAGGTCTCCCCTCAGTCGCCTCCAGACCAAGTGACCTCAGCTGCTCCTCATACGTGTTTGCCTGAAGGCCCTGTATCACCCTTGAGGCCGTCTTTTGGACACTCTTTAACAGTTTAATGTCTTTCTTATATGGTGGTGCCCAAAACTGCACACAATATTTGAGGTGAGGCCACCCCAGAGCAGAGCAGAGCAGGACAATCCCTCCCTTGCCTGGCTGGCGATGCTGTGCCTGATGCCCCCCGAGACACGCTTGGCCCTCCTGGCTGCCAGGACATTGCTGGCTCATGTTCAGCTTGTCATTGACCAGGACCCCCAGGCCTCCTCAGCACTGCTCCCCAGTATCTCATTCCATAACCTGTCCATACATCCAGAGTTGTACCGTCCCAGGTGCAGAATCCAGCACTTTCTCTTGTTGAATTTTGTAGCTGTTAAATGCCCATCTCTCTAATTTGTGCAGGTCTCTCTGCAGATTGTCCCACCCTTCGAGGGACTCAACAGCTCCTCCTCGTTTTGTATCATCTGTGAACTTCCTCTGTATCCCTTCCAGCCCTGTGTCAAAGTCATTTTTGAAGATGTTGAAGAGCACAGGCCCGAGGATGAAGCCCTGCAAAACGCTATCAGTGGCCCTGAATATATATTTTTAGGCAGCAACTTGGAAGGAGAGGAATAGTTTTCAAATCAAAGGAAAGCACATGTGAAGCAACTCCAAGATAATTCTGCTTAGTCCTCAGCTGGCAAATAATGCCCCTGATCTATCATGTTTAACATAAACTAAACTTATGGAAATCACCACGAGAGAGTGGAGGCCTATTTCAGGCCAGTGAATTCGTGCTGATTTTTTTCCTGGGCTAGAGTTAACTTTCTTCATAGTGGATGGTATGGGGCTGTGTTTTGGATTTGTGCTGAACACAGGGTTAATAACATTGAGATGTTTTTGTTATTGTTGAGCAGGGCTTACACACAGCCAAGGCTTTTTCTGCTTTTCCTACAGCCACGCTGGCAAAGAAATTGGGGATGAATGGGAGGTTGGGAGGAGACACATCCAGGACAGGTTGCTTTGGTCACAAACTGACCAAAGAGATATTCTAGACCATATGGTATCATGCTCAGCATATAAACTGAGGAGAAGAAGGAGGAAGGGGAGGACATTTGGAGAGATGGCATTTGCGATACGCAGTGCCAAGGAGCCACTGCACATGACAAGGCCCTGGAGATGGCTGAACACCTGCCTGCCCACAGGAAGCAGTGAATTAATTCCTTGTTTTGCTTTGCTTGTGTGCATGCTTTTTCTTTCCCTATTAAACTGTCTTTATCTCTACCCATAAGTTTTCCAGCTTTTACCCTTCTTATTCTCTCCTCAATCCTGCTGGTGGCAGAGTGAACGAGCAGCTAAGTGGGGCCTGGTAGCTGGCTGGGGTTAAACCACAACAGAAGTGAACTCTAGGCAGACCTTTGGGTATGCCTTCAGCTGACTTTGACTATTATAAGCACCTTCAGAGCAGACCCTTATGCTGCTGCAGTTCAGCCCATATGTTTGTGCAGAAACTGCTGAAGGAAGGAAGGAGCCTCAGCAGGGACTGCTGAACAAATGACTGCTGTGAGGTTAGAAAAAATGCACCTAAATAATTTAAATTTACCTCAGAAGAACAGAGTATTCAAAGATCCCATGAGGAACACTGCTCCAAGTCCTGCAGAAGCTCTGCTTTCACAGCACTCTGAGCTGCGGATAACAGAAAGCAAAAGAGTTTTAAAAATGTTTTACACAGCAGAGATGAGCTCAGAGTTAGGGACTGCTTGAGAATTGCAATTTACCACCTAATGCAGTTCTTGAAGGGCATTCAGATAGAAATTTGAATAGAATAAACTGTGCAATCTGAGAGTTAAGAATGAAATAAACTGGCAAAGCTTATTAGTGACAAAGTTGATAGGTTGTTAAAGTTCGGCTAAACTTTAAAGACATGATGAAGGTGGCTCAGGGGGAGTGTGTACCATTATGCAAAATTAAGCACAAAATTTCAAAGCCAGTAAGTCTGAGTGACAAGTTGGTTAAGTTAATTGCAAGCAAAAATGGAGCTCTAAAAATTACAGGGAGCATAAAACTACAGCATTGTTACTTCTAAAAAGAAAAATCAAAGGAATGTAATGATGGTACCTGAAGCGCACGAAGGAATAATGAAGCACAATAGCTAGGAATATTAAGACTAACAATAAGGGTTTTTTAAATATACTGGAAGCGTGAGAAATGCTAAAGAACATTTAGTTCCATAAATAAGGTGAGGGAGTAAGGAAATATTTGCTATTGGGAAAAATAATTACAGAATAATTAATTCCTTTTTTGTATTTGAATTTCACAAGCAGAATATTCTCAAATGTAAGACCTTAGAGAGCATACTGTGGTCATCAGAAATTCAGAAGCAGGGAAGAACCTAATACTCTTGTTTAATGTTAGTAAATATCTGAGATCTCACTTGACCTAAAATGTTGATTCTTAAGCTTGCCTTGCATTTTTTATTGCTTTGAAAAGGTGAAACTTCTTTCAGGAGAAAACGCTTCAGCATGGCTTGCGACAGAAACCTGAATCTAGACAGAAGCTCCTTTTATGTCCACAGCTGCTTGCTGCCACAATGAAAATTCATTCAGAAAGGAATCTATTAGGAGCAGTAGTAAATAACCATTTGTTGACCACAGCACTAAGCTCAGTGAACCTTGTGAAAGTCCTTAGTAAAATCTCTAGACATTCCCTCTTTATAAGCATGCATCATTCTCTGTATCATTCCCAATCAGTAACACAGGAATAAAATATAAGGACTGTATCATTCCCCGAATTATGATTATTTACATTTTCTTTATCAGAGTTAGGACAAAAAAACTAAGCCAAACAAAAATAAAAGAAGATAAGGCTCTGCTTCTTCCTGCTGTTTAACTTCCAGTGCCTCCTGGGTGCAGTCAGTCACCACCTGCTCTCAACCATAAACTCCTGGCTGGCTCCACACTGGCAGCACAGAGGCAGGGTGGGCTCCTGTGCAGGCAGGAGTGTGCCCAGGGATGGGAGATCCCTGCGAGGCAGGGGTGGGAAAACAGCATGTGTGCTCATTGACATGAAGGCTACTGTCAAGCACACAGATAGACACGATGGCAGAACTGAAGCTGCAAGAAGTATTCTCTCCTAAATTTTTTAATATTAACTATGCCTTTACCATCAAAGACCTTGATGGTTTGGGATTTTTTGGCTTTTCTTCCCTTTCCTTCTGTTTGACAATAAGAAACGCTTATGTGGAAGGAATACAGTGCATCTTCCCAAGAACTGCCTGGAAGACTGCAGAATGGAAACCTTTGTCATCACAGGGCTGAGCTGGACAAGAGAGACACTGCTTAGTCCAGGGGGAAAACTCATTCAAAAATTGCGAAATGCACAAGAATTGAACAAGGTCAAAGCTTTATGATTTCTTGCTAATGAGCAAGAACACAAGGTGGTAGAGTATGGTGAGTGACTCTTAGTTAAGAAGAATCAAATGGAAGAAATGCATTTAAAGTAGCAAATGGTTATATGAGTTGCAACAAGCTTTAGTCCATTCTTTTGTACTTGCTAATTTACTTTTGGAGAGACAGATGGATTAAGTTTCCCTTGATAATTTTCTTTTCTTTCTTTTTCCTGAGGGTGGATACAGCAATTAGTTTTGGTTTGGTTTTTCCTTGCATAAATAGCTAATGAAATAAACTAATATACTCTGAAAAAACAGAGTGAAAAAAACCAAACAACCTCAAACTCTAAAAAAGTAAGGGTGTGGGGTAAATACTGTTTGTGTTATTCCTCAGATACATGGCCCTTGGCTTGTTTCTTTCCCTATGCAACCTTGGGGCTTGTGGTATCAAAAAATAGCTATCTGAGCCATTAGCAGCCAAAACAAACACAAAGATAGCCAAAAACGGAGGAAATGGAGACACTGAGCCATAAACATTCCTACTTTAATGCAGCAATTCAAGTTGATCAAGGTTAGTATCCAGGATGTGAGTGATTCTCCACATGGCAAAGTATAGAACAAGTGCAGGATAGTTATGAAATCTACAAAGACATAGTCTTTATTACTTTCCTGCTACCTCTGGTCACAATATCCTTATAGTTTATCAGGGAGTATGTCATCAAACCCCATGACAAAATTACTCTAATGACCAAAACACTTGGTCATCTTCTCCTTGTTAGCTCAGCTACCATGTTAATGTCCTGCAGAACAAACACAATGTACTGTGCTGGTCACCTCCTCCTCCTCCTCCTCCAGCTTTTACTTCAGCTATCTACCCTAACACAGAATGGATAAACAGTTTTCTTGCCAAATAGTAGTGGATTAGCCACAGCAGTGGTGACGACAGCACAGTGTGTGGAAGGATAAGAGTTACAATAGATATTCCCAAAGCAGTAACGTGAGCTGGGATAAGATAGGAATGAAATGTCATCATCCAGATGAACATTTACTGTGGAAATGATGAACAGTATTTGGATTGAGCAGAAGGAGGAATTCAGTGTCACACCAACTCCCAAAAAACTTCATCTGATCAAGATCATATACACTGAAATTTAATCCCATAATCCAGTTCTCCATCTTGAATACAGGTTATGTTACTAAAATTTATTCTATATGGTAAAACAAATTATAAAAACTCTAATAGTCATACTATAATGGCTGTGATTGGAAATACTTTGGTTTTGATGTTCTTTCAACCTTGACCTGATCCTGAGACCTACTAAACATGTATTTCATATCTACCTGAAAGCCCTGCAAATTTTCATAGCCTCTCAGGACAGGAAAATTAATGTAATGTATAGTTAAGAAAAAATAATCAACAATAATAAATAAAACTCCCAAGATTTCAGGGTGCCTGGAACAGCTGAAGTGAAATCCACAATTTGCTATGCATGAAAAGGAAAAGCATTGTGACATTATATCCATGCTCTTTATGATTTTAAAATTAATGCAATATTTAGAAAATCAAACAGAATATTTTACGACCTGTTCAGTTCTGCTACTTCTGTATATACACATTAATGTAGTAAAATTGTTTACCACTTCGTGAGCTGGAGCATGTTCATTCCATTTTATACACAGTAAGAACAGAAGCAGAAACACTCGTAAGATCTTAAGATCTTAAACCTTCAAGCCCGTTTCCAGTCCCATCACAAATTTTCTATGAATTCAGATGGCAAGTCCAGTTTTCTATCAGAAGGCATGAAAAATGGGCACATTTTATGGAAAACTATACTCCAGACTGCAAGAAGCTCTGGCATTGATGGGATGGCAGTGGAAGAAGCCGCGAGAACTTTGTCCATGGTGTCAGAGAGATCTTCTGGAAGACATGAGACCACAAATATGTCAACAAGCATAAATCTTGTACCTTATTAGAGGAGAAAACTATTTCTTTCCCTGAAATGTCCATTTATTGATATAATCCCAATTATTTAGAAATTCTTTGGCGACTCTTTTGTCATAACATATTACACTATTGTTGAATTAATTGGCACATGGAACACTCTTGTTCACAAAACTTCTTGTGAGTCTGGAAAGTTTTATTAGGAAAAAATTTCTCAAAATGTTTTTGGGGCCCATTATTTACTTGCATTTTTCTGTATCATTTTCTACCTGTCTCATTATTGGACATCCTTCAGTTCTTTTCAGCACACCAATTATCCTCTCAGTCATTTTTGGTGCTTGTCCCTCCTCTCTTAGACTCCAGCAAGTCTGAAGCTCTCTCTGGTTCACTGCCTAGGTTATATTTCATTACGGCTGCCACATTATCTGCAACAACCATCATTAAAAAGGCTGCTGCATTATCCCTAGAAAGGGAGTAACATTTCAACAGCTTTGTGTGGCAAATGCACTCAGGGGGAGTTTCTGCCACTGTTTGCCAAGTTCCCATTGCTTCACTTTCCCCGCTGGTTCTCCTGCTTTGTAACTCAAGTTCTGAATTTGTCTCAGGTTCCCTCTGTTTTGCTCTCTTTAGGAAGGCATTTGGGCAGCGTTCTTTTCCCCTCATGATGGAGAATTTGTTCCAGGTCACTGCTGAGCTGTAGACATTGTCCTTGAACACGGAATCTGTGATAAATTAATTACTGCCCTGTGAGATACCAAACCTTTTCTGCAGGATTCCCCATCCCAACCTTCATGGCTGCCCACTTACCTGGACGGATTTAGAATAACAGGAGAAAGAGAAAAGTGAAAAGGAAAAACTGGAACTATTCCTTATCTCCCAATATATGTTTAGTAACGTATCTTGGGCACGCTTCCACTCACCGAAAGTGTTTGGACTCAGAAAGCTAAAGAACAGCTGTGTTATACACCCAGCTGCTGATGTTTTCTTATAGATACCAGCTATGTAAATATGCCTTAAGTTCTTAGCTATTAATCCAGTGGTTACTATTAAAGAAAAAAATCATAGAAGCACTCGATCTACCAAAAGTTACGATTATAACTCAGAGGTGTCACAGCTTAACTCACAGAAGAGGGATCTGTTTTAAAATAAACACCTGTTTCTAGCTCTCCCCATCTAAACCCATGCTGCTGGCCTCTTCTAAGCCCAAATCAAACTGCTGCAATCTTAAAAAGAGTGAATTTTCTCTCACATAGTACTTACTATGGATTAACAAGGGTGTAGTTTGAAAAGTAAAATCTTTCATGTCTAGAGTGCATCCTTCTGGAGAATTTCTGGTTGCACCATTAATAGCCCTTCTTGATCAGACAACCTGCAGAAAATCACCATAAGACAGCGTGAGAAACTGCAAACACTATGCACTGTGCTGTTTCAAATAATGTGAGGAGACATGATCAAGTAATATGGAGGACATCTCTTGGCTGGAGAGCTTCTTGGAAGAGGAAAGGGCAAGAAGTATTCCAAAAAGAGAAGCACTATTGCTGAATAAACACAAGTGACTGATTTAGGAAGGGCAGTTATTAGACTCTGTATGCTGTACATGTGAGAGGAAAATATACCCTAGAGGGCAATTCAGAGCAAGAGACTAAACTGGAGGAGTGCAGCCTCAGGATGGTGCCTAAACTGAGATGCAAGTCATCCACCATATTCTCCCTTTTGTAGTTCAACATCAATCACCACAATCCTTCATCATTCAGCAACCTCTCCGCAGTTCCTCTGAACCCTGACCTGAGTTGCTAGGACTAGAGCAAGGGAGCTGAATATGTAACCTATTGACCAATGTAGCTAAATGTTTTTTATCAGCACTTCTGTTATCATGGATGAAACTTTTGCTCTAACTTGTCTCTTCCTGGAGAACACACGTACTATGAACACTTCAAGACTCCATGCCAGCAGAGAAGCAAACTCCTTTGTAAATCTGCTTACCTCCATCAACTGACTACTGAAAAGAGCCCAATCAAGAAAGAGCTATTTCACAATTAGCTGTGCTCAATTTTGCTTTTTAATAATCACTACCTTTCAGAGATCTAAGCTTTGACAGTTCCATGGGCCCCCCAAAAGAAAGGAGGATCAAACATGCTGCAGCTGTTTCTCTGCAGCATTTCTCTCCTTCTAAAAGTGTTCTGAAGTTAATTTTGATGAGGTTTGAAAGGAGTAGGCTTGTGCTCCACGCTGAAAACGTTTTCAATTTGACAGCTCTGTCTGTGTGGGGGAGGGAGAAAGATCAGTGATATCTTTAAGTTACGCAATAAAAAGTTAGCTGTCTTCTTTGAATGCAGATTTCTATTGAAGTTTTAAATAGTCCTGTTCACTAAGGAAAGGACTGAAAAGGTGGTTAACATAAGTAAGCTGAAGCAGCCTGCTGCTGCTCCTGTGGATAAAGCTGACCTGGAGCAGTGGCAGAGGCTGTCGACCTTGTTTTTCTCCCTTGAACCAGCTACTGTGTATCCTTACACGAGTATCCTATTTCCGGGCAAACAGCCAACTTTCACGTATGGCAGTACAGAGTAGTACACAGCGCCAGCATTCACTAAAACGAAACCTGCTTGCTTTCTTAAAGACCTAAGAGGACTCGAGCTTATACTGAGCTTTGCACTGACCAAAACTTTCCCAAAGGATGGACAAAAGATTCCTGGGATCTACAAGGAAAAAAGCATCAAAGATTTTGCAACACATTCCAGAAATCTCAGGCCACAAAATATCTGATGCTGTAACTGTAGAAGCTTTGCTGTGAAAAGACATGTCTTTACCTTCTTTCATGTATTGTTATGCCTCTGTTTCAGAGTTGTAAGGAGAAGGGAAGGTATGCTTCCAACACATTAAAGAAAACCAGCCTATGAGAAGCCTAAAACGAAATTAGTTGTCTTTAACCTTTTCTCATCGTCCAGTAAATGATCTTCCATTTACAGTAAGGCACTAGTCCTTCAAGCAGTTTTCCTTCTCCCTCCCAAAGATTTAGAATATAGAGCCCATACTCCGCAAAGCAACGGGACTCTCACATGGATTTTGTCAACCCCATCAATGCCATATCAACACCTGAATCCTTCGCATGAATGATCTTTACCCATACTGTGCTTCAGTGAAGCAGGTATGTCTGTCACATTTCACATACAGAATTTCAAGATACCCAAGATTATGTGGTTTACCAAAATCACGGGTGAAGTTTGTGGCTGAGGTGCTGCACCTGACCTTCAAGTCCAAGCCTTCTCTTTCTAGCAATGTATATCTGAGACCTCATCTTCCTTTCTATTCTTCTCTACAGTCCACTGAGACGAACAGTCTCCTTTTCTTCCTTGCTAGAAAGAAGTCTAAACAGATAGTAATGACAGCTTCTTCTACTCCAGCAGGAACACTGCAGATCCAGGGAGGATTCTGGGCATTTTTCCCATCACATTTGCTTATCCCTCTCTATGACCAGAAAAAGGGAAGTCAAGGAACAGCTGGAGAAGCCTCAGGTTCTTACATCAGCTCTCACTTTCCAGGCTCCCTCAGAAGCAGTACAGACATATTGGAGGACCACTGCAAGCAAATCAGTGAGTTAGACTAATTGTCTGGGGCCAGTGCTTCCCATAGACAGGATTCCAAAGGAGCTGGTGAGAGCCTGTACCAGATAGCAATTCCAGCCCAGTGGTTGAGGAGAACAACACTCACAGCCTCAGCCCAAACATTCTGCCTTGGTAAACCCATGACAATACAGAAGTAGGTCCAAACATTTCTCACTGTGGTGATTACCCTGGATCTTTTCCAAAGCAGCCATTGCTATGAAAATAATCGGGATATTAATTGATAGACTTGTGGGAGGACATTTTACCCCCATCACATTTACTGCAGGTCTGGTAGGAAAAGAAAAGAGACATTTACAGGAGAATCAAATATTCTCTTTCATAACAAAGAGCAATTTTTAGGCTTTAAAAAATTATATTACTTCTACATGTCAATCTTTCAGATTTTTTTTCAGATATCTATTTCAAATGAAGTAATTTTATTTCAAAAACAATTGTATTGTGCAGTTACTTTTTTTTCTTACCTTCCTTTTCTTTTGGCCCTTTATCATGTAGTTAAATAATATGCTGCATGAACCACATTATAATAAGAGTTGAAGAGTACACATTTCTTTGTATTTCTTTCTTAAAATACTGTTCCTGTAACCTAAAGCTATAGCTTTCCTTCTCGCTTACTAATCAACACCTTTGATACTTTCTGTCTTCAGCATTATTATTACCCAAATTTCCAAAGTCTGTCAAATGACAGAAAAGCACTGAAGAACCTCCAGATGCATCAGAGCTCCAATACTAGAAATATTTGTCATTATTTGAAAGTTAACAATTTATAGTGCATTATTTTGTGAGTAAAACAAGCAGTGTTTTCTATGTGGAAATAATGATGCACAGAACTCTGAACAACACAACTTAATTTCCAAGTTCTGCCTTATTGAGTAGGGGTTGGACCAGCTGGACTTCAGGAGTCCTTTGATATTACAATTTCAATAATTAATATTTCATCTAAATAAGCAAATAATCACTGCATATTTTTCAGTTTTTCTCAGGTTTGTGTTGTGGGTTTGTTTTTTTGGTGGTTTTTTTTTTTTTTGCTACTTGGAAATTTATCTGGGCAGGCAGACTGTTTCCTTTAAAATGTTCAGTCTAATGGTCCTCTAACACCCACCTGTCTCCATGTCAGAAAACATTCAAACAGTTCACCAGTTTCTAGAAAGGAAGAATTATAATTCTTGAAAGCATCTGAGATACTTTTCATTCATTTATGCCTCTCCTAGGAAGTTCTGAAATACAGTGCAGTAGAGGTAGAGTTGTTTACAGTATGCCTTGCTTGCCTTGCCTTCATGGGACTGCCCTGCCAGCAAGTAACTTCAGTATATATATACATATATATAAAAATATATATCTATTTATCATATAAACCCATTGCTATAGTTTGATGTCTTCAGCTAAGTTTTTCAGACATCCAGGGAGATAAAATTTTAAAGGCTGTGCCCAATTATCCCACCACCTACAAAGTTTTGCAAAAGATTTCAGGGTATTTAAATGAGAAGTAAAGAACAGAGGCAACAAATGCAGGTTGGATGGAAAAAAAATGCACTGATTATTAACTGTAAGCAAACTAATCTCATGCTTTCACTGAATGCTAGCAATAATGATAAAACTGCCCTCAGAAAGGATAAGCCCCTTCTTATGGTCTAGATATAGTTAAAATTGACAATACCTAAGCTGTCAGTATTAGTGAAGGAAGAAGATACCAAAACCATCTGGAAACATACAAAGTTGGAATAATTAACTTGGACTGACAATGAGTAGAAGCTAAAGGAGAGAGAGTTAAAGTCTAGAGAGTTAAAAATTTAATTAAGACATAAGGTTTCTGTTCAGAAAGTATTTGCAGATGAAGTATCAAATTTTAAATTAGATATCGAAGTACATTTTATTTTCCTGTACCAGTCTGTTCCAATACAAAAACCTAAATAAAAGAAAACCAAAACCTGCTTTTCTGAAACCCTGTGCATTCATCTGCAACATGAGAGATAAATGATCTTTACTAACATTTTTTAGTCAAATCCACTTGATCTCATTTAGGTAAGCACCTTTTGTAGCTTTATTGTTCAATGGTCCAGAAAGTGACTGTAAAAATATTGTGTAAAATTACATCCTTTTCTTGCATATGTTCATACTCAAAATTAATCTGTTTTGCTGTCAGAAAGCAAGTTTCTTCCAACCTGTGATTCTACCCCAAGAAGACACAAAAAAGCATTTTTATTCTGTAATGTGCACTGAGAATAGCACCAACTAATAACACAACTATCTAATATAGAAAAAGGTCAATTACTTTCCATAATTCTGCTGAAGATGGGCAGGAAAACAGCAACAATTTTGTGTGTGCACATGTAACTATTAAGCTCCATGAAAGCAGAAAGAGAACAGCAACTCATATCCATATCTTTAATGTTGAATATGTCACATAACTAGAAAGTCTAGCTGGGAGGTGTTTCAAAGAGGAATATGCCTGCAAACATCAGGTGTAGCTCACAAATAATTTTTGGAGACAAATCCATATAGGAAAAATCACATATTTGATGAATACAATTCAAAGATGAACACCCGAAAAATATTTTTTCAGATTTATTAATACTTTAAAAGCATCAGCAAACTTTTCTTCATGACTTACAAAGTTAAATAAAAGAAAATGCATTTTAAAATCCAGAATTTGCATTTCCTTATGCCAAAGCATGCTATTAAACCACTTTTAGGGTACAATTTAATTGTGTGTTGATTTAATAATAAACTTTGGGATATTCAATTATACCTCCTACATACAGAAAATTGTGTTGCATAGGCAGTTTTATGCCAGAAATATATATTTAGAGTTGGTTCTGCAAATAAAACAAACTACAGAAAAAACAAATATTTACCTAACCAGGACTAAAATTTTCTTCATGTGGGAAAAAAAGCCTGCTGCTTAAACTCCTGTTCTAATGACAATTACAAAATAAAATCTGAGTAAAATGTACTCAGTGGCACATAAGCTCTGATGAGATAATATCACATCTCCAAATGTCATTCCTTTTAACATATTTGCAAAATGAGGTGGAATTTTGAGTTCTTTCTCAAAAGTTTAGCACCTTTGTTATAACCAAAAAAAATACCCCACAACTTTTATTAAGCCAGCGTAACTGAGCTATTTGATGTCGAAGGAACAAGATGGAATAAAGAATACTACTGAACATTACTTCCCCCATTTTCTGTTCAAAAGTCTTTATGATGTGATTACATAAAAGCTGTACTTTAGAAACTCAGAGAAGGGCTTTAATCAATCTCTTTATATCTCTGACAAACCTGAATTTATCTTTCCTCAACCATGCAGCCCCTTCAAATCAGCCTTCCAAGCAGATTTCTGCTGCCCACACTCTCCAACTAGGCCTCTACCAAAAATAGAAAAAACCAATATCTAGTGTTTCTGAGGTAAAAAGAAAAATAGAGAAGCAGAAATAAAGACAAAAACATGGCTTTTATACACCATGGAACAGCTCACTGATATTCTCAGTCCCTCAAAGTGAAAGCCCCACTTGCAGCTCCTTCT
Source organism: Platysteira castanea (assembly GCA_013397175.1). NCBI lineage: Eukaryota > Metazoa > Chordata > Aves > Passeriformes > Platysteira > Platysteira castanea. The sequence goes on from VYXC01000743.1 coordinate 2,028,345, forward strand.
GCCAATCACTATATGCTACAACTGCATCTACATCTGTTCCAGACTCAAAATCAAGATGGTTTGCATGCTTTCCAAGTGACTCCTCCAGATGTTTTTTTAATTTCCTACCTGCTCCTCTCCTGCAACCTGCTACAATGTCCATTCACATTTTCCCATTTCTCAAACGAAATGTTCAGATTTCAGAGCAATCTCCTGTCTAGGGAAGTTTACTGAAAAGTATTCCAAATATTTTCTAACTTCTTACATACCTATGATTAAAACAAGATATTTATGAAAACTTTCTTCTAATTCTTCTGAAACAGCAAAGAAGAATTTAATCAAGGAGTAACTAAGTCAGACTGAGACAAATGTTGTACTTTGTTATTTTGCAGAGAGACCATTCTTCACAAACAACTTTAGAAAACGGCTTTCCTTTGGAAAGAGCCAATAATTTCCTCTCAGCAGCATGTAACCAGACTGCTTCTACAAAACATTTAGTAAGCATTCATGAACCATCCGCTCCAGAGGTATTAGATGTGATGCTCAGTACCTAGGAATGCTCATCTATGTGGGTCCAGATCTGTTTAGGACATTGAAGACCACACCATAAATGGAGTTTCCAAAGACGTTCATGCTTGACAAAAAATGTCATACTTACAAAAGACAGCTCTGGAGAGTATAACGTTTTCATAGAGGGTGGGCAATAGATGAACAGGAACTTTTGCAAAAGTTACCCTTCTTCACATTGCATGTGGATGAGCCAGTTCACAGACACATTGTCTTAATACCTTTGGACAAAGGGCTGAGTGTTGATTACAGAACTCCCCTCCTAAAATTAAATATTATAGTCTGATATTATATATGTTTCTCGTATTATCTTCTCAGGTTATATAAATTCTCAGACTTTAATATCTTTTAATTTTTGAATTCTAGTCCCAGAGCCAAATGCCCCTGCACATTGCTTCAAAATTTGATATGAATTTGACGCTGAACTTTCGTTTGAGTTTCAGTCAGAATTATCAGATCTTTAAAGATATAAAAATTATGTTGTTATCAAAGTTCAAACAGTCATGGTATAAAATCCAGAAGAAAGACTAAATGCTTTTATTAACCTTACTGTCATCAAATTTCTCCTACTGAGCAATGAGTGGAGAAGGGCAATACGAGGACTGATACAGTACTTTTTTCCTACCATTAGGCATGGATTTCCTACCAATCAGATGGATTGGCTCTGCCATCTGATTTTCATAATTACTAAAGAAAGATGCTCCTAAATAATTCCACACCATCCATATTTTCTTTGCCTGACATTCACTATTAATCAGAATTTTCAGGCATTTGCTTCCTGCCCTTGCTACCTTTCCAGAAAAATATAGTAAGCATCTGAGACAGAGAAAACATATATACCAGAGAGTGAAAAATGATTGGAAAACCAGAGAAAAGAATTTTAGCTTACAAGTAAAGAATACCAACGAAACCCTACAAGCGTTAACTCATTTCATTCTCTGCTGCTTCTACCAAGCTTCAGGCACCTCTATGCACGTCCCAATAAAATCTAGAGCAAATGTGGCAGCATTTTATTCTCTCGGTGCAGGAGCTTTTCTTAGTAGGAAAATGAAGATTGAAACATTTTACAGTTACTTTGTTTGCATTTAGTGAAAATTAAATGCCTCATTCTAATAAACACAGAATTTTGAATTCATTACTCATTTCTTTTAGGTTTTAATATTATGAAATATTTCATGCAGCATTTTGTCAAAACAAAAGCCAGAGGAAAAAACAAGACAATACAAAACAGGGCACATTTCATCAGAATTTTCAAAATCACCTTATTTTCCACAGAAAATAGATATTTGGAATTAGCAAATTATCCTGCAAAGACCAACTGTATTTACAGAACTGAAAATTCAATCTTAGTCTTAAATTCTCACAGCAAAGACAGTTTTGCAGTACTAAGTCCTGCCAATACACGTGAAGGACCACATGATGACTGCAAGCCAGTTCTGAATGTCCTTCTGAAGAACTGCAGCAGCAGAAATGGAAGTTACTGACTTGGGTCAAGGGTCAGAAAATTCTGTCTTTGTCTTATTGCAAAAAATTGGATTAAACTATCTCCCCCTCCATTTAGCGTTAACAATGAGGGATGACAGTACAAACATTTCCCTGTATTTACAGATGAGTCACACATCGGCAGAAGAAATGCACAAAAACTCGTGAAGATTCCTAGCAGTAGTTTTGAACTGTGGTGCATGGATCCACAGGCCAATTTGAAGGAACCCACAAAAGCAAATCATGGAAAGGTTGGTTCAAATACCATGATAAAGGAATCTGAAGCTCTTCTTGAATATCCATAGAGGTTCAAAATAAAAAATATTTGAAAACCACTGACTACAGCTATAGTAATCAGATACACATTTCTCCATGAGACTGCATAACCCTCATGTTTTAATAGCTCAGAGATTTGGCATCCAGTACCAGGTTCAACAGGTCTGCACCCATATTATACCAATGCTGCAGCCACCCATTGTCTTCTAAAGAGCTACGTGGCTGTGTTGTGTTGTTCCCCAAGAGTTTTTCCAGGAGTGACTGATGCATTTTCACTAGAATACATAAATAGACTTTTTTATTTCCCCACTGTCCTGGGTTACAGTGTCTTCTATTACCATCCACATGAGCTGTTGAAACCAGGTATAGCAATGTTCCCTGCCTCCTCCCTCCAGACTATCTCCTGTTAATGGGCCCAACAATGCCTTGCCACATGACTCATGGATAACTCGCTCCTGGATTATCTCCTGTTAATGGTCCCATCAAGGCCTTGCCCCATGACTCACCATCCCATTGTGAGACACTCTGCCCAGGGGGAAGGAGCCAAGCATTCCCACCTGGATATAGCCTGAGGTTTGGCACGGTGCAGCAGCCTTACCTACTGGATTGCCAGAGGACAAGAGCTACACAAGCACCACTGGACTTCCTGAGGAGGACCAGACCTTTTCTACAAGATCACCATTTTCAACAGAACCACTTCAAAGAGAACTGCAGCTAACTGGACTGCTACCACCACCCTGCCCGGCAGGGTGCCAGGTCATACCCTGACTCTGTCAGGTTAAACCAGTGTTTCTGTATTATTGCTTTGTTATATGTAAATATTAGTAAAAGAACTGTTATTCCTATTCCCCATATCTTTGCCTGAAAGCCCCTTAATTTCAAAATTATAATAATCCGGAGGGAAAGGGGTTGCATCTTCCATTCCAAGGGAAGTTCCTGCCTTCCTTAGCAGACACCTGTCTTTCAAACCAAGACACCCACCCAGAAGAAAAAGCTGGCTTTGAACAAGATATCTGTACTGGCAACATCTTACCATGGGAACAAGTTGTCCAGAGGGGCTGTGCAGAGCCCAGAACAACCTGGTCTCATTTCAGAGCTGACCCTGCTTCGAACAGGAAGCTGGACTAGGGACGTACTGAAGTCCCTTCCCATATAAAGTATCCCATGATGCTACAAAAAGGCGTCAAAGACATGTAGCCAGTTTTTATTTCACTTCTTTCACTCCATTCAGCTACCTCTAGAATGCTTTGCTCTTTACTTTTCTTTCAACTTACAATGTGTTCTGAGGCTTTACAGAACATTCACATCATAGTTGCCTGTGTTTCTATATAAACATAAAGGTTTCCAAAAAGCTGTTTGGGTTTGGGGGGTTTTTTTGAGGGTTTTTTTTCTTTTTTTTTTTTTAAGAATGGGACAGAAAGCCTCATGGAAATTCTTGTTTCCAGGAAGTCTTCAGAAAAGCCAGTCTATCAAAAATCTTGAAGAAGAAACCTCTGCAGCAGGTAAAATATTCCTGCCAAGAAATCTAGAGGTAGGTTTTGTCTCATCCCTATGATTACATCTATACTGCTTTTCAGAAGAACGGGCTAAAACTTCCACCAAAAAATTGCTGGGAAATTTGTTTGCAAATTGATTTGAAAAGTTCAATGAAAACAAAAATAGAATAGCAGGCTTCGGTGTATTTATTCTCCCTGCTCTTTCCTACCTTTTCAATTTTCAGACTGAAAGAGCAAATTCTTAGTTATTAAAGAATTTGATATTGCTAAGGAAGGAACACTTACAACTGAAATATAGCATCAGAACCAGGCAACTACATAAACACTTACCAGAAAGCCTTGTACTTTAACTACCTCACCCTGCATTTAGAGGACAAAAGATTCAAGAAGCTATTCTGTTTGTTTGCCATCTATTAGAGAATGAATACAGCCTTCTCATAATGTTGGTGATTTGCTAAATGTCCCTGTGAAGCACAAAAGCCTGTGGTCCAGTTTGCATGCCCGGTGGAATAAGGCACAAGCTGCCATTTTGCAGCACTCAGATTTCAAAGCCTTCTCAGAAGTCTAAATTTCTTTGTGCTTTTTATCTACATAAGCTTTATTTGCTCTGTCCTTTCAGAGGCCACCGAAAGGTACCGTTTCATCATGATCATATACCCATATATTTCCTTCTGTGCTTATTTTGATTTAGTGGTCAAACAGCTTGCTGAACTGGTTTTGATGTGTAATATTCAGCCTTAATTGTTTATTTATTGCATTTCTATCCAAATTTCTCTGATCCATTGTAAGCAGGTCTGGTTACCTCACATATCTGAACTCTGGCTGCACAGCCCTACTGCTCTCTCGCTTGGTCTCAATTTGCATCTAAAGCTGCTGGAGAAGCACAGTCTGTATTGCTATTGCAGCACGCTCACCTTGCTTCTTTTGGACTGCTATGTAGCAATACTTTAGATTGCTGGTTGTTAAAGCAGGTTGTGCTTCACAGCATGGACTGTGTCTCACCTACTTCCTGCAGTATCCCATTTCTTGTTCTACTTGGTACTGGCATATATTTTTGCTATTTCTGCATTTCTGCTTTTTTGTGTTTTTTTAAATGTTAGCAGTGATGGAAGTGTTGGGTTGGCAGTTCTGAGAGAACTAAAGCAGTAACCAAGTACCATTTTCCTTCTACTGCTCCTTTCCAGCACCTTGTGGTTCCCTGAGCAGCTTCACTGGGGGAAGGATGAAGTGATTGCAGCTCCAGTTTCATCTCTCACCTCTCCTGTGGCTGAGATGGGCCAAGAGGACTCAAGGAGCCATTACACTTCTCCTTCTGAAGAGGGGCTCATCCTGACTGGATTAAGCAAGAAACACCTTGGATAGAAACTGCCAAAGCACCATGGTGTGACAGCAGTATTCAGTGACAATTTGCTAGGCCAGATTTAGAAAATTGAGCCATCTATGACTGGAGAAGCAGGAGTCAGAGATCAGCCCCCATGTTCCCTCACTGGCTCCAAAAGCTGTAAACCCTTCTCTTCTTCATAGTGCCACTTTGCCCACAGAAAAAAGAAAACCAAAGCTCTTCCCTCCCTCCCTTGCTTCATTAAAAATTGTCTTCTCCTCTCCAGGAAGCAACTTCAGCAAACTGAAGAGATTCAGGCAGTGGCAAAACCCTTGCTAAACATCTGGCCCTAACCCAAAGGAAACATACTGGGTTGCTGCAGGTCTCCTCTTATGACACTGGAAGTTGCTGACTGGCATTTTTACATTACAAGGTGCTATAATTTGAAGCTTTTTCCTTAGCTGATGTAACATCTTTTGTACCCTAGCCCCACATTTTTTCAAACACAGGACTAGCCCCCCAAAACCCCCTTTCCAAACAGTATTTTCTGTTCCCCTCAGAAGCCGAACGCAATTCCGGATCCATAGCTGGGCGACGAAGAAGGTTTCGGCTTACGTCTAAGCCTGCACTCCAGATTCATTCAAAGGTAGCTGGTGGCACTTGAACCGCATCTGTGGAAACCTGCCCGCTTAGGTGGCAACCTGAGACAGGGCAAGGACGCGTACGTGGGTCTGCCAATCGATGCTCGCTCTGCCAGCAGCTACGAGGCCGGGAGCTCGGGAGGGGAGGCGGCGGGAGCAGAGGAACCTCGCACAAACAAAAGGTGCGCGCTGACGTTAATCTCCGCTAACGAAGCCTGCTCAGAGCCCGTGCTCTGAGTCACCCGGCGCAGCGGCGAGCCGAGAGAAAGCTCATGAATCAAAGGGCCCTGCAGAAAGCTCATGAATCAAACCACCCTGCCGTAACGAGGGGAAGCAGTGCGGACAGGGGGAGGGGAGGAGAGCAGGACAGGGCTTGCGTCAGACCCGCAGCCGCTGCCTCCGCGCTGCCTCTGCCCCTGCCGGCCGGGCACCTGGACCCTGGGGCGTCCTCACCTGGCCCCCGAGGGCTGGCCGCAGGTCCTGCCGCACAGAACCGTGCCGGGGCGGCACACGGGCTGCGGGAGGGCCCCAAGGGCTGCTGTCCTGCCGCTGCAGGGCACGGCCCCGCCGTGCACACGGGCACCCCGCCGGAGAGGAACGCTCTTACACGGGGCAGCCTCTGGGCAGCGGGGAATGGGGAAAGCAGGCGCCCGGGGAGAGCACTGGGACTGTGCGGGCAGGTCTCCTTCGCCGTTTTGTTCAATTAGGTGCCCAGGTGTAAGGGAGGTCAGAGCAGAAGCAGCCAGCTAGGTAGAGCAGGCCAGAAAGATAATTTTTGCAGCTTCATCGGTGTGCAAAACACTAAATGGCACAAGTACGTACACTTTAACCCATTTACCGTGACAGCAGCACGTGGGCACAGAGACTCCCTTCCTCTCCAGTCGGTTGAATACTCAGAGGGGACAGGTGGACAACTGCTGAGGAATTGGCTCCAGTTCTTTTGTATAATCAAACCTGAGTTTACATAAAAAGCATGTCAAAGAAGAGAACCATAAACCATCCTTCTCCATAATATATACCAGGCAGCAAACCATATGTACCTGACCATAACCAAACAAGAGGTTTTTTCATAACTCTAACCTGCTTTTCTGTTGGCTGAATTCTCAACTCATATGCCTCAGTGGCTGGGCAGTGAGGGGTTTGATGTGGCAATTGCAGGTGCTCTGGAGCAATTACACACATCTTCACACACACAAAATCCTGGGTTATTGCAGGGTAGGCCAGCAATGAAAGCCAACAGCTTGCAACAAATGTTGCAGTCTTTCCAGGCTGGCAGGAGCAAAGGCCTCCATCTCAGAGGGCAAATACTCAGGTCCTTGAGGGGAAAAAACAGATTAAGCTGATGGAACATGCATTCAGGGCTCACATGGCTTGCAGAAGTGACATATAGTGCAGAGCAAACCTGCTTTCAATAAAGACTGCTGTCAGGCCTTTGGTTTTCCTTTATTTATTTCTTGGAGAGAAAAAAAAAATAGAAAAGCAGGCCCTTTTGCTGACTGATACAGAGGGCTAACTATATGAATGCCATAATGAAACACACAGTATGGCCATCAAAATCATGTGCCTTGGGAGCAGGAGTAACTACCAGCCTCTCCTAGCAGAGTCATCAAGAGGGAACAGGAGCTCTCCTGTGTGAATTCAGTACTTTGTTTAGTGCTCACCTGAAAGATGAGTGAGGTTTGTGGTGATAAACAAGCATAAAAACCGTGTCCAGGGGATGTTCATTTGATAGATACTAGTTTACTAGCACTTTCAAGAGAAACAAACAGGAAGGAAACAGACTGGCATAAAAAAACTCTGCAAGCTTTTGAATGTTGTTAAGACAGTGCAGAAGACAACAGTGTGCATCTGAGATCAAAGAGCTCTAGTGATTTTAAAAGGGTCTCTCTCAGGTGGCAGAGAAGTTAGAGTTGCTGAAGGAAAAGAATGACAGGTCCTATAAGCCAGATAAGGTTATCTCCTTAGAACACCAGGAACGTCAGGAACAGCTACGCACATATACCTTTTTTCTTAAAAGGTCTGGTCCCAGTACATAATTTCAAGTATTAAAATAAATTATATCATGTAGCCATCACTTGAAGTTCAATTTATTCTGCAGACAGACATCACTTCACTCTGCCTGGTCCTGAGTTTGCTAGAAGATGCTTGGTTCTGTTATTCTAATGTCAAACAGACAAACCATATGCCCTGCCTCCCAGGGGCATATGTGGGGGCATTAATTGGGGCTCAGTAGCTCAGTAATCACCACTATGCATCTCTCACTCAGAGCAAGCTCATTTCTGCCCCAGAGATTCTGCAAGACAAATGAGTCCTCTTCACTGTGGGTCTCACGATGGATAAGAGGAAGAATTGTGGGTGTCTGAAATTAGCTGGACCTTATGAATCAGCAGAGTTGATCTGGAGGGTGGATGCATGCCTCTAGGTCACGATAAATGAACATTAAGGAAATTTAGGCTGGACAGAAGGGAAAGGCAGATAGCCTCAAACCTGACAAAGATGCAATACAAAGAACGCAAAACTGACCACAATGGAAATTGATCTGTGCGGGATCCAAACTGTTTTCCACAAGTTTAACTTGTGACAGTTTGCCCAAGTTTCAACGCTCAGAGTCAGAGGCAAAGAGTAATTGAGCTGCACTAACTTAATAAGGGAATTAAGTATTCAGAAAGCAAAGGTAGTGAGTACCATCTTCCTGGGCTTGAAACTGTTACCAGCTTGAAGCTAATTCTGCTATTCCTCCTATGGCATCACAATTTTAACTTAGGAAATTCATGCTCTGTACCTAGTTCTGCACTGTGCTTTGAAACTGAAACGTCTACTCTTAAGGGCCAGAGAGGTCCTGCGGCTTTCAATCAGGCCAGTTTGTAGTCACCAGGTTTTGCCAGGTTTGGAGTGGAAAAAGCTGAGAGAGGAAACCAAAGCACAGTTGCCCAAATATGATTTCAGGAGCTTTCTTATTTTCTCAGTCTGAAAGTGTAACTGCAAATCAGGGGGAACAGGATGATTGGCTGAATTGCTGCTGCTAATTCCTTCTGAGCTTTTAGTTACAGTGTGTTTGGTAATTTCACACGAGCAGTTCATTAATAAACTGGCATCCCAGCACCACTGGAACAGCAAGGCACCCAGCAGACCACCAGATATAGCAAAATAACATTCCTCTCCAGCTTTTATTCTGATACCACTGTTAGCAGGATTGAGGTGGGCTTTTTCCTCCTCCCTGTGCAAAGAACAATTAAAAGATAGATATGGAAAGTGTCTCCCTGGCTGCAGCCTGGCTAGGAGGGGCCAGTTTTCTTTTGCCACCAATGGCAATGTGCAAGGAGAAGCGCCCACCTGGCAGAGTTTCACTAGCTGAAAAGGAGAGGCTACACACAGTAGTGTTAGCTCAGAACACAGGAGGCTTGCCAATACATTGACTTCATATCGCTGGCATTCAAGCAGTTAAACACAACTGCGAACTCTGGAAGATTTCCCACTCCTTGCTGAAGCTTCTCCCCAGTACACTGGTAACTGGTAAACAGATGGTACAACAGATACGGTGTCAGCTCCCTCCTTGGAAATGCAGCTATCCAACATTTAGTCAACCTGCCTGCAGTGAGAAATGACTGACTTAGAAGTAAAAACATGCTTCCATTTCCCTTTCAGTTTTAACTACTGCACATACACAGTCTGTGCCTTTTGTATCTCTAACAGAGTCCAAAATTCACTTTTCTCAAGGGAGTCTCTCTCTGTAACTCTCCCATCCTGGCTCTTGTGGCAAAAGGTAGTAAGAACTCCCTTTTTTCAGTCTCCTACAACCAGTCTAGGATAAACAGTCATTCCAATTGGCATCATTTTCCTTCTCCAAGCTGTGTCCAAGGAAGAATACAGACACTGCAAACAATGTCATGAACTCCAGCACTCACCAACCAGCAAGACTGCCAGAAGCATCTGGCACTATTTTGAGGAAAAGTTTTCAGTTTGTTTCTAGTTGGGCTTCCTCTGTGCCTCGCTGCCATCTCTGACTCCCTTCTAGCCCCTTGCTGCAGCTTCACCAAACTCTGCTTTTTGATAAATATTTCTTGCCCTCCACCAAATCCTTTGTTCTCTCCTATGACTCCCACATCACATTTCCCTAACTGCAGCCAGTTTCACTGGCCTCCCACCATCTTTCTGTCCTCTCATAGTGTCCTCTTATTTCTCTTCCCTCCATGTAAGGCTTTATTTCTATAATACCATGCTTCCCTTGTTGTCCACTTCCCCCAAAGCTCTGTCCCAAAGCCAAACAAAATCGCATCTTGTTCTGAATTCTGCACTTCTAGCAAAGCATACATTTTCTTTTGCAAATGCCTTGTATCGAGACATAACTATGATTTGGAACAACTTGCCAAGCAAATCTCTGTTTTCTTTATGTACCAAGCTCTTTAAAAGTCACTTGACATGGATAAAAAGCACAGGGTTTTAAACCGGCTCCATTACTTTTGCCAGAAATGGATACGGCAAGGTTTGGGGAATTTTATTGTGTGTGTTTTTAGTTCCAGGCTAGTCAGTATATTATGGAAAACAGACCTGCCTCCAGTTACCTAGAGACTGCATAACTGGGGGGGGTTCAAGTGACACTGTAAAACCACTCCATAGGAATACCATCCAATTGCTCAGTTCAGCAAACCCTGTTGGTGGATTTTCCTTCCTTACAAAAAATTGCACTTGCCTTTTCATTACTTCCCATATTGCATAAGAAAAAGAAAAGAAAAAGGAAGAAGTTTTATTAATTTATGGAGATTTACACCCTTACTAAGTCTGAGATTTAAACACACAATTAAGTCAGAAAAGTCAAAATTATATTTTTTCTACTTCCATTCCCTTATCTATTATTTCCCCATCATAAAGGTATGCTCTCTTTTCTGTGAGCTCTGACATCAAGCACATATGGACAAAAAGCTTTGTTATTTCCAAAATGCTGCTGCAGTGCCAACTTCAGCAGCTCAGCCTCACAGCTTTCTCCTGTCATACAGCAAAGTATTTATTGCTACTTTCACATGAGTGTTCTGTGCCCACCAAAAGAGTAGAGTTTTTCTTCTGTGCTTCTGTGCCTAAAGCTTGGCTCCTTTTCCAGAGAGGCCAAATGCCTGTAAACACCTTCCTTCTCAGGGAGCTGCACCTTTGCAAAGTAAACAGCGTTCATGTGGGTGCCTATCTTTAGGCACCTGAGCTTGGAAGTGTCGGTCTGAGTGAACAGGCCCTGCTTGTGGGATGAATCACTCTACAGAGCAAGATTAGGACAGAGGAATACCCAATTCTTAATTTAATTCTCTCAACCTTCTCGCTGCTTAAATGAGAAACCCAACTGGGAATCTTAGTTACAGTAATATACTCACCAAACATGCTGTATTCATTTATTTGAATTACTTTAGGAATAGAATCACCAGCTGGGAGAGCAAAAAGAATCCTGCACAAAATGGATAAAGGCTTCACAGCCTGGTGTAAAAGGAGTCCTCAGAACGCTCTACATTTGGATCCAAGGGCTTCCATGGGTTTCCTTAGCCACAGAGGTGCCAGAGCCCCAGCAGCAGGCAGCTGGCAACACCACATTGCCAAACTTACTTCCTTGCTGAGATTTTCTTAGCTAGCTTCTTTTCTACCTTCATTCAGATGACAAAGTATTTGAGCATGAATTATCACCATCATGGATATGTGATTTTATGCCCCCAGTCTCCATTCTCCTGCTGCACACAGGTCACCTGATCATCCACTTCAGCAAAGGAGGAGCTTGTCAAAGCTGACAGTCCATATCTTTCATCATCTCCTTTTTGGTATGATAGAGGGGGACATCTTTTAATCTTCTTCAGTTCCTGCCCTGCACCCAGTAGAATCAGACTGGGAGAAAATGGTATGTAAACTAGCAGAAACCCTTTGGAGAAAAACAATTACAGCAGAGGCAGGGCTGCTTTCAAGGTTAAGCTGCTCTGCACATCCTGGTGGCAGCCAGAGCCAGAAGTAAACATAAATAGCAGCCATCAGACAGGCTACAGGTAAGGATGCACCAGTTATAGAACAGACACATTTGCAAGGGAAAATACTGAGATCTGAAGTTAAGCCTAGTTTTGTTTTTTGAGTTTAACCTAGCAGCTTCCCAAGACCGCCTTTTGGGACACCAGCTTCCTTCTTCCCTTACAGCTGCAAAGGACAACCTCAGAAAAGAGAAGAGAAACATTTAGAAAATCTTTGCATAAAACCATTCCCAGACAGAGCTCTCTGTAGAGTCCAGAAGGACAGGCAATATCATCAGTTTGCCAGGTCTGACAAAGCAACACAACCACTTAGACGTGATTGTGTTTGTTTGTCTCACTGGTAGCACAACCCTGGAGCCTGCTGTCACATGCCTCTGAGCACTTCAGGCCAGGGAATGTCTCTCAAGATCTTTGGTAAATTCTTATCTGTATTACAGTTGCAGAGGTGACGCTTGCAGACGTAACCCTGAGCAAATCTGAGCCAGGCGGTAACCCTGGTAATTTGGAGGGGGATGGGGAGAACAGCAGCAGCCAGCTGGGAGCTTTTCAAGATGCCTCATGCACAACCATTTGCCTTCTACAGCTGCTAGGGCTCAAGCTAGGACCTGTACTCAGCAAGACAGGTTATGAACACACAAAAGAAAGGTGATTGCTGCCTGAAAATGCTTCTTGAATCCTTGATGCCACAAAATAATACTTCTTTTAGCTCTCTTTTCTTGATCTGCACTGCTCAGTGCTGCTGCAGTGGGACCTGATTTGTACTTAGAACTAGCTGACATTGAATGAAAAAGCACACTTGAAAAACACACCCTTTTGTGCTCATTTCAAAACCTGCTGATGTGTTGTCGTGGTGGCCTTTACTCACACAATACCTTAGGCCCCCGATGTGTTTCACCAATGAGAAGATCCTTCTCTCTGATCATTAGCACACAGTGATGTCAGCTGAGCGTGCTTGTCACAAACAGGAGGTAGAACCATTAGCACAGATCATCATCAAAAGACACTTAGAAAAATTTATCTCCCCTCGGGCTTGCCCCGAGCTACCAAATCAGTCGACTACTTTCTGCAGCTTGGTTCAGGTGCAATAACTCTTCCAGCTGTGGTAGCTCAGCGAGACACCTGAACCCAGCCAATATTCCACTGGGGTGAAATATTTCAGCCCTCTCACAATAAGCACAAAGCCCACATGACTAGTCTACATTTACTCCTCTTAACTAGTTTTGCTTTCCCCTGCCTACATACTGCTCCTTGTTCTCTAAAAATCTGAGGAGTGGAGGACACCATTGGGAAACATATAAAACTTACCTTAATTTAGCACTGGAGACAAAGTTTATAAAAGTAAAGGAAGGGTACAGCCACACCTGGCTTTTTTTTTTTTTTTTCTCCTTCTCATAAACAGCTAAAATTAGCCAAAAACTACAAGTTCAGGGGAAAGGGGGCTGACAAGGAGTGGGGGGAAAATGCAGAACTATTCCCATGTCAAGTCACATCTAATGAAAATGTTTGGTTGTTGCAGTCTGGTTCTGCAACCTTCCCAAGGACAGTGGTGCCAGTGGAAAGAATAAGGAAAGGTCTTTGCATAGATGTTTCAGAGATGTTTATTTCCAGCCTCACATGGCTCCAAGCCTGGGCACAAAAGACTCAAAGACCAGACTCAAGGGAAAACCTTTTCCTAAAGTAAAAGATTCTCGGGGCAGGGGGAACACAATGGCCAATGGGGTAACAGGACTTGGGTACATTAGCTTCAGCAGAGGGAAACCCCGTGTGTCCAGGGTCTGTTCCCACCCCCAGGGTCCCCTCTTCCCGGAGGATGGGGGGGCTCCACATTTGGTCAGGAAGAATAGGAAAATATTTTTTAAACACTGTAAGGTTTTACACTAACATTTTCTAACTGTAATCATTTCAGAAATGCTGATACGCCTCATTTCCACATTATTGCACATGTCAGTGTTTTACTATAACACAGAATTTTTTAACTGACTAAAAATTAAAATGAGGAGAAGAAGTTAAAATATTAAATAGATTGAAGACTGAATGATTCACATTTCTACAAAACATTTAGAATTCCCACTATGCCATTTTTATGATTTGACAACTAATCCAAGAAATCCTGGTTGTAGGAATGCCATAATTCATGCATCCAGTCTATTTACTGAAGTTCTAAATTGAAAATGCTCTCTTCTCTCCCTGAGGTAATGTCACCTCACCTTGAACAAAGCCATCAGAAAAACAAATTGTGGGGTGTCTACCAATTCACCCTGCGTGAATGCGTATTAACCCATTTTACTTATAGTGGTGTTGATGTTGGCACATGACGATAAAGTGTTCTCGATTCCAAGAGAAAACTTTTTTAGAGCACTGCTTTCTTCACGCATCTCTGGAGAACATCTGAGAAAGCTCCTCTGGGGTTTTCAACCAAGAGACAAAAGTACAGCATTTACTAACACTTTCCTGCTATGTCCGGGAAAAGGACTTTTCACCAGCTGAGATACACTAAGAATTATTACCATCAATTGTCTTCTCAAGGAATAGGCAGCTTAGAGACAAGAAAAATCTCCACTCCCTACCTAATCACCTATTCAGCTCTGCGCAAAGCAGGCAGTGGATAATATGAAATGAAACTGAGAACAGCTTTCATTTTCCTGAGCAGCTAAAGTGAAGTTTTAAATGTGTAATAGATATTTTGCCTTTACCCTTAGCAAGCAGAATACATAAAGTATGACTGCCTTGATACCTGCTGGGCACTTGAGCTTAGATTTTCATTAACTACCTCGTTAGCAATAAGAGATACACAGTGTGCTGCATTATGAAATTATCATAAACTTGTGCTTTTGGGAGCTACTGTATATCAGCTATATGTCTGTCTCTTGGAACTACAGTCCTACTCTAGGTAATCTAATCAAAATGCTAACAAACCTGTTTTCATATGATCACAGAAAAAACCCCTGCACATTATGAAACACAAGTGATAAGCAACAGGTACTCCTAATGTCCTTTCATGCCCATTAGAGTGATGCTGAAGGAGACATCTGTATTTTGCAAGGAGCAACAGGAAAATCAGGAGACATGACTGCAGTCAAGAAATCACAATCCAACACTCGCAGAGGCTGGAGTTAGTATCTCCAGTAGCTCAAGTTTTGGTTATCGATCAGCCCCACCTTCATCCCCACTTATTTTGAGCAGGTTCCTTACACCAAGCAGTGATGCACAAAGTTAAATATTAACAGTTGCTGAGCATCTAAAAATCTCTCAAAGTCAATGGTGAGAGTCTCATACTAAGAAGCATTAAAAAGTACGGAAGAGTAGAAAACATTCTCAGGGGGTGGGAACTCAAACCAAGTTGAGTTTGAGAGAGAGAAAAGCTGTTTTTTCACTCCTCATGTCTTACCATAAGTAGCTTCTCAATCCTATGGACCTCCTCAGCTAAGTCTCATTCTGAGGGACATTGGAGTAACCCAGAGAAAACTGCTGATATTGGACACTTGAAGAATACAAGGCCCATCAGCAATGTGCTTTCTGACAGCAGTTTGCAGCTTTCACTTCCTTGGTTGATTGCTTAGGGTTTGTTTTTTTTTTTTTAATACCTTCTAATCTGTCTTCCATATTTTTCTGTATCATGTATATTTTTCCTCTGGGTTCTTATATCTTCCTTGTTTTGTTCTCAGATCACCATTTGCCATCATTAAAATTTTATCCTGAAATTTAGGAAATAAGAGTTGCTGCAGGCCTTGAAGATTCAAATCCAAACATAATCACAGGAGGAGGTAAAGGGATGCATTTCTGTTTTGTTTGCAGACTTTAAAAAAAATGTTTCTAGCTGAAAAGTAGCTTAAGATCCTCATGTATATGTCACAAGTTTCCATTTTTAAACACCGTGCTCATAGGCCTGAGAATCAGAGGAATAAAAGCACTGAGACATTGTTTTTCCACCCTAACAACATGAAGAATAAAACGTTTCTCTGAATACATTTGGGGAAAAAAACAATGGTTCTTGGACAGGAATTTAATGTGCAAAGTTTAAATTCTCTGCAAATCAGGACTGCAGAATTGCCTACCTTTGAAATAGTAATTCATAACAAAAGTAATGTATCCTTAACTGGAACACTGAAAGTGATGCTGTTGGGAGAGAGACTGAATGCATGTAAATTAAAGACATACTGCAAGATTTGATCAGTCCTGTCCAGCATTTATGAGCGTTCTTAAAATAAGAGATCTGAGCAGACATCATCTATCTGAATAAGTTTGTTTAAAATTAAAGGTTGTTTATTAAATATTATTTATGCACTGTTAAACCTCAGGGAGAAATATTAAACATGTCTGGGATTCGCAGAGTACACAAAACAGGCACTAAAATTGTACAGTTTGATATATAACTTCCTATAGTGGATAAATCCACGAACATCTGCTAAATGTGTAGAAGACTTATTATATTTTCATATGGTTTACTTACGATGTAGATTTTCCAATTTGGCAAACAAAGCCTGACTATGGGAAATTTTATTTCATTATTTTAAACCCTTTTAATACAATCTTTGGAGGAGGCATGAATATTTCCTCACTGCCTTCCCTGTCACCTGATGGGGAGGAATAGTGCCTGAACTGTTAAACTGGCTTAAATAGAGAATTTGTCTCATGTCTTGTTTAGAGGATGGAATCTTGGTATTTCTCTTGGCAGTTCCCAGAACAAGGTACAATCCTGTCTATTATCTCTCTCCAGAATTTTGCTGATGGATTCAGAGAGTCAACAGAGATCCTAATACAGTGCAAGACCCTCCCAGCCCCTGTGGGAGAACTCAGCAGGTTCTCCTCCCAGGGCATAGTGAAGTCAGACATTTATTTTGGCATCCAGAAAACTCTTTTTGAAATATGCGAGAAACTTGGTAGGTTCCCATAGTCTGGGAAACTGATGGAATACTGTATTTTTTTTTCTTGCCACCAGGCAATAATGCTCTATGTCAGAAGTAGAAATGGAAAATTAGGGCACAGAGAAATCCTGTTTTTAGGAAGAAAGGGAAACCCAGTTGCCTTCCCCCCACTTCATGTCTGTAGCTCTTATTCATGTAAATGAACAGTTCAGCTTCATCAGCAACAGTGAAATCGATTTCCCTTGTTTTAGATGAACGCTTGAAAGTGGAAGAAGCTCAATTCAGAAACCAGGAAAAGCTCAGATTTTTCCCGTTCAGTGCCAGAGATGTGCATCTGCAGTACCTATCATGAACATGGCTGAAAGTACAAGAACAGAGGGCTACTCTCCAGAGGCCTAACTAGCAGTTGTAGTTTACTTTATCACATGAGCAATCAAGAGAGGTTTTTAGCCCAGGAATTATTATAAATAGGTAAAATATTTCTTAAAGGAAAAGATAATTTCCCTCCTAGCAAGCTCTCCATACATATCACTTATGATCTTGGGCTAATAAATGCTTTCCTTGAAATGGACGTACTTACATAAACAATCTTTTTTTCCTTTTTTCTGACCCTCACTACGTTCCTTTAAACTTTCTTAGAAAATGGGGCTCAGTTTTAAGGTGAATATTTGTTATCAAGAATTTGTAAATGGTTCTGGGAAGAATGTAGGAACAGGTGTATCTTGGAAGGAATCTAGCCATACGGGATAACATTCAACAGTTTAACTGAAATGCTGATTTATCAGTACAGACCTCCACTTCCACAGTTACTTCTTTCTGGAGAATTATTATAGGACAATACCTAACTCTAAATAGCTGTTCTCAATTGAATTCTTCTTTTATACCCCTTAAATCCAGCTTCATCCTAAACTCACAGCCATGATTTGATGTCATAACTCACCAAGGTCTCCAGGACAGAGAGACCTGTTTTCATCATTTTTTAAGATTTTACTGGGTTCTCTGTAGACTGACCAGTGTCAGAGATTGACAAACAAGTATATGTACTGACTAAATGGACAGTTTCCTGCTAACAGACTTAATATCTCAGCATCCTGGCTAAAAAAACATTAATTTGAATGTACTGATTCTGTTACTGTATTTATTATTTAACATTTGTGTGTTAGAACCACAGATGGGCAAGCAACAAGCAATAGCAATTGGGGAAAAACATTATTGCTCCTTGTACAAATACATCCCTAAGATAAGTTACAATATTCTCCTGCCAAAATGGAACAGATAATGATTTTCTTGCAGTCTGAGAAGTCCCAGATCACAGATGGCCAGCAGTGGCTCAAGTAATGCTAAGCAATGAACAGCTGCTAACAATAAGGAAATTGTGCTTATAAGGCCTGATTCAATGCCCGTTGAAGTCAATGAAAACCATATAAGCAGCCGTGAGTGCCCTACTGGCACTATTCTTTGGCAAGAAGCCAAAAATCAGATAACAAAATATTGCTAAATTCCTCCTACCAGAATACTCACTGCTTTCACAGGGAAACAAACTTTGATCTCCAGGCAAGCCTAGAAGCATCCCAGTGAATGCAGCTGCATTTAAAATGTTGAGGTATGTTAAAATAAAAGTATTATATATCTTACAGAGAATTGTTTTCATTTAGAATGACTAGACATTGAGGGATCTAGCTGATTTTCTCCCAGATCACAGGCACATTGCAGAAAAAACAATATCTAATTTTGAAAAACCACTACTTGTGGTGTGGTAATACCTGTAATCCTTTTTTTCATTACATGTTTATTAGGAAATTACACTAGTGGTGGTTAGAGCACCGCCACTGCTGTTCCTATGAACTTGCATCTATAAGGAATGTATAAGAGATCAAGTGTCTGCCTCAAGTGTTTTGTAGTCATTGCTTTATATGGATGAAGGTGGCTACCAACCAACAAGGAAGAAGGTCAGAGTGCTAGAGACAACTTGGTTTTTGGAACACCATACAAAATAAACCTCTTGTGAGTTTTCTTAAACCAACAAGTGTGAAGTGGCAGATATCCAATTTTTAAAGTGCTCAGAAGGAGCAGCACTAAACGCCTAAACATAACATTTACAAATTTCGTATCCCTGTCCTAACCAGAGTTCAGTGCCTGACAAGAGGATGGAGCAGATCCTCCTGGAAATGCCATATGCTAAGGCACATGAAAAATAATGAGGGATTGGTGACAACTACCATGGCTTCACTAAGGGCAAACCATGCCTGACAATACTGGTGGCCTTCTAGGATGGGGTTACAGCAATGACGGACAAGGAAGGGCCAACAGATGCCAACTACCGGGACTTGTGCAAAGCATTTGACACTGTCCTGCAAAATATCCTTGTCCCCAAACTGGAGAGGCACGGATTTCATGGATGGACCACTCAGTGGGTAGGGATTTGGCTGGATGGTTGCACTCAAGGAGTTGTGGTCAACAGCTCAATGCCCAAGAGAAGACCAGTGACAAGTGACATTCCTCAGGGGTTGGCACAGGAACTGGCACTGTTTAACATTTTTGTTGGCAACTCTTCTCCTTTCTGCTGCAGAATCTGTTTATGTTCCATAAATGCACAGGTGAATGCACGCCTGAAGTCAGGTCATATGAAGCAAGGAATCACTTCTGCTATTTGCATAGGCTGAAGGCAGGCATAGTGCAAATAACTCTTTGCAGCTGGATCAACATTCTCCAGTTTATATTTGCATTGTCCTGTTCTGAGGCTTCAGAAAGAGCTGGAAGATGTGGCTAATCACCAGATTTACTAATTATTGTTGTTACAAAAAATGTAAAAGAATGGACTGGGAGCACCAAGGGACTAGAGGAAGCCTCAGCAATGATGAGTGTCATGGAGCTCAGACTCCCCAAGGGAAATATATTAACCAGCATAAGATGGGTGCTAACACCAAGGGAGCCCTGATGGCATTTTTGACTGTCCCTGTCACTCACAGGATGCACCTGCCACTCCTGCCACCTGGGACTGACAATTTTGGTTCAGAGCCAACTTGAAAGGACACTTCTGTTGGGGAGCTCTTCCTCAGGGATAGCATTGTGTTCCTGCTGAGTGAAAGGTCTTCTGGCTGGTCTCACACTGCCAGGCAAGATCCCCAGACATCTCCCTGCCCAGCACAGACCTGGCTTGAAGCCCTGTTGCTACCACTACTGCACTATTATATTCTTTAGGGAGAGAAGGAGCTTTCCCAGAATGGAATATTCTTCCACAGTTGCTGATTTAGGCTGCCCTGGGCAAAAAAGACCAAGTGCATAAGACAGAAGCACTCCTGCTAAGGCTTCCATAGAGGAAAACACACCTTTTGTCATTTTGGCAGAAAGCTGGGCAGCTCTAGGCAACTCCGTTTTAATTTTTCAGTCTGCCATGATCTGTCAGCAGCCTGCCATGGTACACTGAGCTAATCGTGTCTGCCCCAGAGGCTGACATGCAACCTCTGGCCTATAGCATCCTAAGTGGTAATGTTTGTCAGGAAAAAGATAAAAAGAAAAAAAATAACCTCCAGAAACCAGTTATGGATGATGTAAACGGCACTGCAGGATGCAGGAGGATGAAGCCCCACACACTGGCCTCACCAAACGTCCAGACAAGGGTTCTCATGTGGGCAGAACAGTTCAGGTTTTCCACACTAGCACACACTCCTACCCACCCAGCCAGTGCCAAACAAAAACCAAGTAAAGGATTTCCCTCCCACCTAAGTGAGTTTGCTGAGACGGGCTTCACCTCCATTTGAGAGCACCAGACCAGAGGATAAGGACCCTCAATTACACTTTTAGGATAAGTCTGGGTATCCTGAACTCTGCCCAGGTTCCTGAGAGAGTTGATCCTCTCCCTGAGGGCCTTGGACCTAAAGCACCAAAAGATTAGTGTCCAACAGGACAGCAGTTGTCCCTAGCACAGCTAGGGATTAAATTTGGGTTTCCCAAATTATAGATGTACTTTGAGACTACTGGACCAGCCTCACTTGCTAATAATTAGAAGTTTAATGGCATTACTGAAATTACAACCAAATTTTACTCAGTTAGACTGATCAGTATCTAATTTTGAAAGTAGTTACATGTACTGACAGGATGATTACAGCTTTATTCACCCATTTTAGACTCAAATTTAAAATAAAATACACTGAGATTGTATCACATGATAAATTGCAGTCAGCTCTTAAGTCTAATTCTTTCAGATTTAATTCTAACATTGTGAAGCTGACAGCATCATGCAGCTCAAAAGAGGAGTATTATACACTCCTACAACAGAGGCTTGACAAAGGGACAGGTAACACTTGCTTTGAGGCCTGGAGATTCTCAAGCTACTGGCTCCAAAACCACAGTTTGGCTACTGATTCGCTTTAAAAATCTGTTGAAAACTCACATGCATGTACTTGGAAATTCTCACTTGTATTCTTAGCTGGGAGAGACTAGCATAACAATAACTGTATGTATGGCTTAGAAAAGTCTTTGGACTTAGTACCAGTGAATTTTCCAGTGATGCCATGCAACTGAGCCCTTGACAGCAGAAGTGCCCAGTCTGACATGAAGAGAACCAGGCAGGTAAGTGGTTCCAAACTGCCCTATCTTGTTTCTAAAGTGATCTTTCTACTAAACACAACCTACAGAAAAGAAATGCATTCTATACAGTGACTTTGGTTGTCACCAGTTCTGAATGACCTGCTTAACCCAAGTACGTTTCCATTCATATATAAAGCAATTCTCACGTATGTGCAGCAGCAACACACTGTTAATAAATCTCCTTGCATTTAAAAATAAACCCGTACACCTGCGTATCGTGCAAGTGCCCTTGACACAAGTTTTCATAACACAGCTGTACGCATCCCACGCATGAAGTTCTCATCTGCGCTCTCAAGCTGCTTCCACATTTACTTTCCCTTTGGTTTTCCAGTAAAGTTTCGTGTTTGCTTTTCTAAGCCTGCTTTGATTTGGACTTGTTTAAATGTTGGCCTTCACAGAGCCGGGGGAGAAGAGGCGACTGTCGGAGAGTTTGTGCCCTCTGGTGTTCAGCGCTGGATACTGGAGCCCCGAAAGGCCGCGGCTCGGTGCTACCGCAGCATCCTCCCCTCACCGAGCCTTGGCTGCCCCTGACGCACCTCGCTTCAACAGGCTAAAGTGCCTCCCCTACTCTGCTCCACTGTGGCATTCTCAGCAATGTACTGGGCAGAGACCAGAGCCTCCTTCTGAGATCATCTGCACACTTTGCAGGCAAGATTTTAGCTCTGGGGATGATTTCAGCAAGATCTGTATCAACTCAGCAGTTTCCAAAACTGATGAAAACTCTGAGTATGGCATGACTTTGTGTTTTCATTAGTTCAAATCAGCAAAAAAGTACAATGGGTAACTTCAGAAAAACAAATCGTTTATTGACCAAATTCCTTGAGTTCCAAAGCTAAGGATATACTCTTTAGCCTATACTAAAATACAGAAGTTCCCATCAGCATGGTTTTCAGATGGCTGGTTCACATTTCCTGTTACTATGGCTGTACTAAATTCTTCAAAATCCCAACTAAAATCAAATTTATGGGCGTAACATTAACACTTAGTTATGGCCACGAGCACTAAATCTTTGTCAGAGATTACTCAATTACCAATTTCATCAGACAAATTCTGAATAGAAAGCCGAGCTTACTCTCCTTCTGAAATCCACCCAGTTTCTACAGTTCATTCTAAAGACGGTCTGATGTAGAGTTGTTCACTGTGGCGAGACTGAAGGTAGTTTGCAAGGATTTAAATGATCACAGTCCTCAATCACCACCACTCCACTGTCTAAGCTAACACAACCTGCTGTGTTGCCATCGCTCAGGAGCTCTCATTTTGGAAGAACAGTTCACCTCAGCACCTACAACTGATAGGGATACCAGAGAAGTCTACCCCCTATCATCTGGAGCATCCAAACCCAAATAACAGTGAGAGAGTTTTTGGAGGAGTCCAGAGGCATCTGTGTCTACGACCTCTCAAACAGTCTCCTCTGCTCTGCTTGCATCCATGAACCTGCTACAACAGCTCCTCTCCGCTTTGCACTGGCTGCAGGCAATTTTAAACTCATATTCTGACTTAAATAAGCAAGGTCCTTTTATTTATCCTTTTGGAGGGACCATTTTCCTCCAATTCTCACAACCTTCCCAGTGTTGTGATGGAGCCATTTCTTCTCATGGTGATAAAGGAAAATACTGAAGAGTGCCGAAGATCTCATTTTACAAAGATGCCTGAATCTTAGCAAATGAATCTTGCATGATGACATTCAAAGAATAAGTTACCAGTTTTCACCACTGTAAGAAATTGCACCAGAAAAAGAAAAAAGCTCGTAGAAATGCAAAAAAACAGAAATTAAAAAAAAAAAATAAAAAGGAAAAAGGGCAAGAGTTAACAAAGGAGCTGAATTCAATAAACTGTTTCAATGGAAAGTTAGGAGCCTAAACACTGAATCTGAGCCTAATAGCCCTTTACTACAATTATATTCACTTGAATGTTGAGCACTGTGTCATTAGATGAGAGCATTCAGACAGCGCACTGCAGTAATAATTCACAAAGTGTTTACATTTCAACAAAGCCTTCTCTTGTGTGTTCTTCTAACCATAACAGCAAATTTAGACATTTTATAAACACAGTAGATTTGCTTTTAATTAAGGAATTTTGCAGCAGTGAACTCTGATCACTTAATATTTCAAATCTGAAAACATCACTATTACAGCATGTTAAGAGATTATTCTCTGTATACTTCATCCTCAGTATGAGTAACATTGCACCCCAAAAAGTGCCACAGTGCCAGCAGACATTGCACAAAGAGGGTGGCAACGTTGTCCCTCCCTGCAGCTCTGCAAGAAAGCTGTACCTGTGACTCAGGAGAATATGTGCAGACACTCTGCTTTCAGGAATGATCACGATGAGCTTCTGCATCCCTGAGAAACTCTGTTTCTTTTAAGCAAAGCATAGCTGAAATCAATACACGGCTGACAAGGAAAGTGGAGGGATTTTGCTTTAGTGCTGTGGGATTCATTTTCATGACTGTCAATCATACCACAATTTTCACAATTCCAGCACTGCAGCCTAACAAGTGCAATAATCTGTGGCCCAGACCTCTTGCCAAGCAGGAGTGAGTTAAGCCGAAAGATTAGGACACAAGAAAGGAGGAAAGGAGTGTATGTTTCACCTGATTTGACCAGTATGCAATTTACACTTGAAAGGAAAACTGGAGAAAGCTCGATCTGGTAGAAACAGTTGGCAGCAGGGCCTGTTTGCAGCTAAGAAGCCAAAAGAAGGATTGTATGGCAACAAGGCTTCTGGTTCCTGTATGAATTTCAAATCACAGCATTATGTTTAACCTCAAAACATCTGAAAGGAAACGATGAACAAGCATCCATCACCAATTAGTCATTATTTCTTGGACAGTCCATGGAAAACAAAGATGCTGGGTCAGATTAGAGTTTTGTAGCTTCTGTCAAAGCCACACAGCTTTCCTCAGCAGCCCCTGGCTTTTCTATTCCAGCTGGACATATCCAGGATGGCACATGAAGCCCACATGAAAGGTGGGAGGTCTTACCCTGGGCTGAACTTTCAAGTATCTCACATCAGCTGGGGCGCACATCCTCACCAGCAAGAGAGCTGCTTTCACTGCCTACCTGGCTACTAAGCCAGAAGGTTGTCATCGATCTCAGCATGCCCTCTGTCATTCTCGAACATTTTCTTCCCCAGTCCTGCGTTGTTACAATCAGGCTTGTTCAAGCAAGACTATGAAGTCTTTCCAGATATTCTAAAACCTGTGGAAAACAGGACAAAAGAAGGGAACTTCCCTGGACCAATTGCTCCACTGGTAACAGCAAATATGAAACAAGACAACCCCATGCAGTCTGTGAGCAACCTGCAGGCTGAAATTACAGAGACGGTGTACCATCTCTGTAACAGCTTCTGTCATTCTCCCTCAATTTCTGCTTGTTTAAAGGCTTTAATCATACTATTGGCAAAACCCCTCCATTTAAGCTCAAACTCATCCTTTAATAGCACAGATGGTTTACTTGACCTTTAGCATCTAATCTGGATTTCTGTGACTTAGTGTGTGTCCTCTATGAAGTCCTAGCACTGTGTGGAGCAGCACAATGCTGACCAGTGGTCAGGAACTCTTCGCTTTGCCTTCTGCAACTTAGGGGTAATTTAGTCCTTTCCCCTGTGAACCTCCCCAGGTCTGAACACTGCCTCTGACACTGATGATGAGGACTGCAGGAAGCATGGAAAACAGGATACCGCAGGAGCACACTGACAGCAAATATTTGTGTCACTGTTCAAAATAAGCATGTAATGCTTATTGTATTACAGAATTTAATAAGATATAATAAGCTGCAATCAGATATTTCAGGTTTAATATTAAGTAAATGCATTATAAATGCTGGAGAGTAGCTAGAATTTATTAAACTGGATGATGTTGTTAAATGATATTTACTGCTAAAAGCAAAGATTTTTGTTAACCAGGCCTGCAAAACTGACAATGTGTCTTCAGAATAGTTTTGTTTGCAGACAAAACCATATATTACCATCTTTTTTCATTGGTTAAAATGATGAAAATACACAACAGATCTTTTCTAAACTAATAAAAATTGCTAACAACTGAAAATATAGAATTGTCTAGCATGTAAACCACATGTGACTTGCCGTGGCATTACCTGACTGCCAAAGCTCATGAGATTTTCCATGTCCACTGTCATTCTGGCTGTGTTTGGACAGAAGCTGTTTCTGTAACACTTCAAACTAAATCTGTTCCAGGAAGAGTCTGCAAGAAGCAGTATACTGTACAGTTTCTTAATCACATATTTATTAACAAAAAAAACCCCAACAAAACAAAACCAAAAAAAAACCCCCACCACAGTAAACCACCAAGACAATCTGTTATTAGTTGCACTGGAACACAGCAAACCTGTAGCATGGGCAGTGAACCAAGATATAAAATTGCCTGATCTGCTCTTTCTACTTTTATATATGAAATACAGAAAATGTTTCCCATAGAACTCCATTGGCAAACTGTTATAACCGAAGAGCTTGCAAGCTAGCTGCTCCTACTCTGGCAAAACAACACGAGAGAAATAATATTGACAGAGGGTCCACATCATGAAGGCAAAAGCAGGTAACCTGCATTACTCCAGGGGGTAAATTATATTTGGTAATATACAGCAGATGCCTGTAGAGGATAAGATCTTTTTCTTACATCTAGCTGCAAAAATTGTCCCATGAACTAGTGAAGATTAACTTTTGGTCAATTTGTTTTCTTTACCCTTTGAACCTTTCTCACTCCCACAACAACATCAACCCCCCTAATATCTTGTGTATGAAAGATGACGTGTTGCAGACTTAGGTATTTGTTTACTGACTGGTCTGAACATGGGAGAACTGACCACCTGGAGGCTCTTGAATACAGTATCACATGGTTGAAGTTTGCCTACTTGTTTGGGTTTTTTTCTTTGGGAACCAATTTGGGTCTTTATCTTCCATCAGCATTGCAACGGAAAGCAACAAAACTAATTCTATTTTAAATTTCAATCCCTTTTCAAACTTTGACTAAATTTAGCCTGAGGGTTCAAAAGTCAGAGAGAGAAGAGGGAAAAGGAAAGGCAGAGGGAGGAGACCCAGACACACTGCAGCGCAGCTTCCATAAGAAACTAAGCTTAAGTGTGACGGGATTCTTCTGTGCCTGGTACGTATCACTGCTGCACAGGGCTATGCACTGTCCTCTCCCTCAGATAAGTGTCTCCAGGTGACTTCTAAAGGGCCTACCCATGCTCCACAATTTCTCAGCAGCCAAGTGCGTGCATCCGCACACTGGACTTTCACAGCGGGGCACAGCTGCTAATGACAGCCAGCAGTGAAGCCAGCCTCAGTTCAAACTGAAGAACAGTTCAGTTCTTCAGTGGAACTGAAGAACAAAGAGTTTATGCTGAGCATCTTGGCAAGTTTTGCTTCCTGGTGCTGTGCCCACAGGAAGGCAGGGAGGCGAGCACACAGTCGGCACGCAGAACACAACAGTGGAGGCAGAGAATGGGCACCATTGTCTCGTCAGCTGCTTGCAGAGTATGTGATGCACAGGCTAGGCTGTGAACTAATGAGGCTTAGCAAGAGCATCATTGAAAGAGATGCAATTTAGCTTATCAACAAATAAGCAAGCAAAGGTATAGTGACAGATCGTTATGCTAGCAAACAAGACAAAAAAGTCATCGATAAAGGAAAATGCAAAGAAAAATAAGGTTTTGGTGTTAGCTTTCCTCACGAGTTTTAGTTTTGTTTCTCAGTCTGTGCCTCCAGATACAAAAATAAAATAAAAGTGGAATTAATCAGGTCAACTGTACAGTTTGGGTTGTGCCTCAGAACGCAGATTGGTTATGCCTGCATGGGCAATGTTCCAGAGAAGTTTCTCAATCACAACAATAAAATAGGTGTAACATATCATAGATCTCTCCCCTCCTTATTCCCACCCACTTGATTCCTCTCCATTCTCAACTCCTCCCCTTTCAAGAGATATAGAGGTCTACGGCTCACCAAATGCTTTCCACCTGAGTGAAGCACCGGGGGAAAAAAAAAGGCGCAGGTGAATTTCATAATGAGGGTTCATGATGAAAGGTGTTAAGAGAAAGGTCTGCTTAACCAGCTCCTGGTACAAAGGAGGTTTACAAAGCCTTAGGAGGGCCTCCAAGAGTTTGCTCTGCAATATTTTTAGCTGGTAGATAGGAAGGCAATAGAGCTATGCTCTAGTCACCGAGCAGGCTAAAAGACACAGTAACTAATAAATAACAGAGGCATTTAGTAACTGTAACTGCTTTCCCAAGAAACAGTGGGACATACCCCCCTACCCCCAAACAGATTTCCAGGTAGACTGTCCTTAAATACGCTAAATAGCTGCAGAGCTTCTATTTTGCTAGCAAATTAGTGCATGCAAATAAGAAGCCTTTGTCTTTCATGACTAGCATGGTAGGACATGCCATAAAGACCACAGGACTCCTTTGAGGCTTTTCTTCACTGCATTGTGTATCTTCACCATGTTTCCAGTCCACAGACCACTGAAGTAAACAGGAGGAGTCCTACAGATTTTATTGAGTTTCACCACAGAGGCAGTTGGGGTTTTTTTTCAGTATTCATTTAAGCGAGCTACATAGCCTCTAACTGTGAAACCTCTCTTAATTCCAAAGGGACCTATAGAAAGGAGTGTGATAGCTGTCCTGTTCAAATATGAAATAACACAGACAAAACAAAATAAGAGATCTCTAAAACACTTGTGGAGATATATCCAAAAGGCATATTTCTACAAAAACCAACCAAACAAAAAAACCCAAACCAAACAAAACCCCCTCAAACCACATACTGTCTCTTCCTCATCCCTTCAGCTTTTAAACTGCTCAGAGATGCACACATAAATATTTAGTGAATGATTTCTTCATGACGCATGTATGCACATTTTCTGTGTTCTACAGATACCTAAATTATTTTTTCAAGTTTTTCAGTAAAATTCTCCCCTTGGGCATTGAAGTAAATGATAACAAAGAGTGAAGAATATTTATGCAGTCATCACTACAGTGGTGATGCAAAAAACAATGAGCAGCCTGCAGAAAGAAAAAAAATTATAGCACTCAGGTTCACTCATATTTTACTCTCCCAGAGCCAGAGGATCTGCAAGGGCATCTGTCTGGTGTTTTAAATGTGGTATTTCAGAATGTGAGCCTTGGACTGATTCCCCATTAAACCTTAATGTCAGCTGGTGATTTCAGTATAGCTGCACATTTCATTTCTATCATTATGATCTGAAATACATCCCGATATGACATGATTGCAATTGATGCAGCATTGTCTGAACATGGCTGAAGCGGCAGTCAAAGTGGCAGAATCTGCTTAGTTCTCAGATATGCTGATCTTTCTTTCTCAGCTTTTCCCAAAACTCAAATGTTTTTTCCCTGCCTTTCACAAAACCTCGGTCTCATACAATCTGGACAGATTTCATCCCTCTGCAGTGCCACAGTCCTCAGCTCTGCCATTAGGCAATAGCTATTCCTTAAACATACTTTCACTCTCAAAGTAATGGTTGGGGAAGGCCATTGAATGACCATTGAATGAAATGTTTGTGTGGCCCTGTTCCTTGCCAGATGAGACCAAAAGTAGCCAAGAATTCAGCAGCTAAGGAAGAAACAGCAAGGGCGTAGTTTTGGAGCACCATCTGAAAGCTTGGATCACCCTGCCAGCAGCCTCCAACTCTTTGAGGACCATCAGCTCCACCAGAAAGGGACTTTTTGTCTTGTCCAGCAGCAACTGGTGTTCCTTTTGGCTCAGACAATAGGTTAACACAGAGGAACTACTACCCAAGTAAAAGAGCCACAGCAAAAGTAAAGGTTCTTTAGAAAGAGTGTTTCTTGACCTGAACAGTCTTTGCTTTTGGGATAACCAAGTCCTTTGGGGGGGATTTGTTTAAATGCTAAGAAAAAGCCAGAAAAAGAACAAAGCTTTCTAGTAGCTAGTTTCCTCAGCTACTAGGTTTCCTAGTTTCCTCAAAAGAAATTGTGTTAACTGGCATATCTAGCTATACTTTGGCAGAAACTAACCCTGTAGTATGCCAAATGACTTTGTCTTAGAAAAGTAATTTCTTAATCTAATTTCAGAAGAGAACATACTGTTGACCAATTCCCAAGTAAGGGAGAAGAGTCCAGGAAGCAAAACCAACCAAACTACTATACAAGTGACCACAACACAATTCCTGTTTTCCCTGTGGAGAAATTCACAGCACTGTTAAGAAGTCTGAATGGGATTTTGTGCAAATGGAATTGTTAAAACTAGCAGGAAATAGCAAAATGAACATTGTTAGGCTCCAATTTCCATGCTGATGCAAATGGTACTCTTGGTTAAAGAAGATGCTGCACCTTTCAGCCCAAAGTTCATTAAGGTGTTCATACATACTCATACTACTTTTGGAAGGAGCTAAAACTAGACAGGTAAAACCCCATGCTGAATTCACTGCTACATGAGTTAGCATATCTCATTTAGGATATCATGACTAAATAGAGCTAATCCATTTATTTGTACATGACACTTGTGGGATACAGGACGTGAGAGCTATCTCATCTGCTGAATTAGAGTGAAAGACAAAGGTGAAGTACTCTGTCAATTCTCTTCTTCCATTTCAGAAAACAAAAACTTATTTTCAAAAAGAGAGGACAAAGGCGAGAAAGTGAGGAAATACCTAGCAAACTCTGATGAAACAATACTTTTCCCAACTAGCTGGCTTCACCTCCCTTCTTTTGTTATAGGGCAATATGTCACTTGATGTTGTTCATTATCTGCTCAGATTTTGCTGCCATTTCTACTTATGCATTTTGAATATCAGCCACTTCTAAAAAGCTGATTTAACATAGCTTCACAGATTGATTCCGTTCTAAGAAAGTAGTAAAACACAGTAAATTAAAAGGATGGGAAAGACAATGATGTAAATATCCCTTGTTTGAAAGAGACGCTTTGAATTTTCAGGGAAAGGTTGATTTTTTTTCAGCTCAGTATTTTTCAAACAGT
This sequence comes from Platysteira castanea, assembly GCA_013397175.1. NCBI lineage: Eukaryota > Metazoa > Chordata > Aves > Passeriformes > Platysteira > Platysteira castanea. The sequence goes on from VYXC01000743.1 coordinate 2,058,522, forward strand.
ATAAAAACACATAATACAGTTACAGAATGGTACAGACTTCCACAGTTCCAAAACCACCAGCACAACAACATCCTGATCCCATATGGAGCCCCTAGAGGCTTTCAGCATAAACCAATGCCCCCCTTTATATACAATACATATACTCAAATATTTCATGAGTCTGAAGTTCTTTCTGCTGGTTCTGTCATTTAAAGCTGCTCATATGAATACATGTAATATGGCTAATAGTTAAGTATACTTGTTGATGTGATGCTACAAATTTAAAAGTTAAAGAAGATGTTTCAATGGATTTAGAAGACCCTGCTATTAGCAGGAATGAATGAAAACTCATATCTGCAATAGCTTCAAGTCAGATCTGTTTGTACATTGCTAAAAATAGACATAAAAATCATGTCCCTTGTGACAGAAGACAATTCATAAAACTCTTTGCATCTATTAAACATAATTTCTAAAAAGAATGTGTTGCAAAACTCTTCTCAGTACTGCTTGGGATCAACCTGTTAGTCAAACCAGAAATTTACTGGCACCAAGCAGAAATCAACTTTTTTTTACAGTAGTTCCCATTCTGTAGGTGAATTGCGCGTAGATTTTTCATAGACAATGTACACGCATAAGTTCCTCAAACCATCAGAATCCACTGTGAATGTCTATGTTCCAGGTGTCCATAACTTCAAAAGAGATATAAGGAGAACCTGGGTGTTCATCCCTCCAGGACAGGATATAGAATTTGCCTGTTTAGCTATAGATTGCAGTCACAAAAAACCAGATGGGCAACACCTCTTCACAAGCCAGTTATTGTCCCAGAAGTCACCCTTGTTCCTAGTGCTCCTTTATTTTGCCTCTGTATAAGTGCCAGTGCTGGTTATTCACACTAACACAGGAGACAGGTTGATGGTTTGAACACATTGTAACTCAGCCAAAGTATCACATAATCCTAACAACTCGATGGGTAAATTGGGTGTTTTTGTTTTGGTTTTTTTTTTAGTATTTCCACATACCGTTACTATGAGATCTTTAGTACTCCAAAGACCTTTGTTGCAATTAATTGACCTTTCATGTGGACCATAAATTAAGAACTTAAATAGCTAAATTTATCCAGGTAGAAACAGAATTTTCTGAAAATTGAAATTGTGAAATTTAACTTTGCCCTTTTTATGTCCATTGTTTTTAGGAAAAATGCTACACAGCTACATAATCTCAGCTATAATTTTGTTATCCATCAGTGAGGTAAAAACAGCACAGAAGATCCAAAGGAGGAATATGGGTTGGGGAGCTGTCCCTCTCACCTACCTTTCTGTCTACAGATTTGCTACAATTTCTAATGCAAAGCTATTTGGCTGAAAACAGTGAAACTCAAAACAAACTCACAGTTCAAAAAGTGGGCCCATTCACCCTAAGACAAGATTATTTAGACACCAGGAAAATAAGATCAAATATATACTCTCAGTGATTTTTTTTTAGGAAAACAGTGACTCTTGCACACAAACACGTCCTGAACTGGAGACTGGCAATCTGCACTGCCAGGTATTTGAGCACTAGGGGAGCTCAGGCTGTCTTAAGTATCACAGTATGGCTGATGACCAAGCTGGAAAGGAAAAGATGAATGTCACTCTGGATTAATTTCAGGAAATACTAATTTCTTATTTTAATGGTTAGATATTTTTTAAATGAGAGAAAAATCTCTGAATGTCAAAATGAAGAGTTCTTAGCTCCTAAAGTACAGGTTTCTGAAAAACTGATGTGACTTATGCTTTTAACTGCCTACACAGAGCCCCTGCTTGGTGTAGAGTGTCACCAAAACCACTGATAATGGTGCAGAAAAGGGAACTCTTTTGCCAAAGCTGGTGTTCCCACCAATGTAACATCTTGATTGCAAAAGGAACATACAAGTTATAATTACTTGCAATTTCTATGGGTTTCTCACAAACCTTTATGTAGTACAAGCCTCTCTTGCTTAGCCACGATCAAAAAGTCTCAGACAAGCACCAGCACCTTTAGAGAGATTTGTAGATGAATGAGAAAATCTGGTAAAATTTAAGTCTTTCTTTGGCTGCGGCCACCACTGCTGCTGTACAGAATAAAGCAGCTCCTGTGAATGCTATCTTCCAAATTGAGGAGAGCATCAATTTTGCTTCATTTATAAGCCAAATCCAGGCAAAACCAGCAAACATTTATCAGATAGAAACTGTTGCAGGAAATAACTATCCTCTAACGCAGGAAAAGGGGGATCCCTGTTTTCTGATCCAGGTTGCAACACTCTCTGGACATCGTGGAAATAAATTTTTACTTTTGATACAGTAAATGACAGCACTTTGAACGGCCATGGAAACTGTTTGGGATTTCAAGTGGGCCACTTCCATACAATGCATGAATTGCTAACTATAAAGAAGCATCCTGGAGACCACTAGCAGGATCCCTTCTAACTGAGGACACCGCAGCTAGAACAGAAAGCCAGGACTAACTTCTAAACTTAATGCTTTGAACAGTTGGGAACACAGTGTCAAGTCTCCCTTTCCAGGAGTAGAGGAAAAAGGAAGAAATGGGGGAAGGGAAAGAGAGAAATGAAGTGCCATCAGAATTTAAGTAAAAGAAACTCCTACTTCCCTTGTATTTTGAGAAATGTACTCTTCTGCTGAAGGATTTCAGAGGACCACACAAGATGTTAAAATGGCAAGAGCATCAGGGTGTTCAGGAACTTATATGATGAAATATTGGCCAGACTGTGCATGCACTCCAAACATCTTTTTATTATCTAGATCTAACATAAACAAATATCCAGGCTTACAAGATAAGACAATAGTGATGGGGCAGCAGAGCTTTGCCCAGTATTCTTCCTCAGAGCAAAGCACACTCTCTTCAATTAGTGTTGAGGAGGACAAAGATGAATAGTGAGTTTCCTTTGTGTGGTTCACAGGATCAAGCCCTGCTGGAATGCAAGTATCAGCCTTTACAATGACAAACTCCAGCCAGCACGGCCATGAGGATAATCAGAAGCTGTGTCCCTCTCATCTTCCTGCCAAGGATAGCGGAATTCAGTTCGTTATGGCCATGGCAGACATCCTTCCAACGCCTTTGCATGAATGCACACAGACTATGGTTTTACACTCATGATCAAAACCACAGGAAGCAGACTTCCAAAAGGGAAGGGAAAGGGGGCATGAAAGAGGAACAAAGAAATACATAAGAGATCTGATTTTTCCCAGTGGGACAAGATGAGCTAGGACAAGGATTGCCTTTATATAAACTCTGAAATGATACATAAACAAGTGGGAAATGGGGAGTTCAAACAATGAAGACAGACTAAATCGCTTGAATTCAGAAAGCTTGCTTTTCAACTCTCTAATTTACTTTTAAATTGTCTTACTTTTTAGTACGTTAAGATCAATTGTTTGAGCTAAGAGTTCTTACTGAGCTTTAAAAGTAAGACAGAAGAAGATATACAGCGTAATGCTTCCAATTTACATTAAAGTCTATGCACTGTTATCTTCTTATTATCTTCTAAAGATTTTTCCAGGCATTTAATTAACATATGACAAGATACCCAAGTTAGCAAGAAAAAAGTCACTATTTAATGCACTATCTATAGCCTTTCAGAAGTTAGTTACCCATTGTTTTTTCTCCTAATGCACTACCTAGTGCACATCTATTATTCTATTTTAATAGCAAGGCTCTGTCACAGAAATAAAAAGAACAGAGTTCTCCAGGTACCCACATTACATTTGATAATTTGATTCCCGCACAGTGTCTTTCAAAGTCAATGAAACATAGGTAAAGTTCAGAAGTTTTCACCCAAGGACTCTGCTGTGGAAAAGGGTGCTGGTATTGGCCTGCCTGCCGGAGCTCTGGCCAGGACCTGGGGCCCAGAGAAACCCTGGAGAAGCATTAACGTTAAGTGAACACAACGCTAACAAACATCTTCAGAACATCTCTAGAAAGGTGGTGGAACGATTACTAGAGCCCCAGGAGGTGAGCAATGCCCATGGCAGCTGTCAGGGCAGGGTCTGCCCACCAGGGTCTGTCCCACCACCCCAGCCAGGTGCAGGTGGCCAGGGCTGGGCCCAGGTTGGGACAAGTTGGGGGGCTGAGGCTGGGCAGGGCTGTGGGGAGCTGGAGATGGGCCCTGCTGCAGCTGGAGCATCGCTGGGGCAGGGACCGATGGCTCTGGGGGCTGGGCAGGAGCAGCCAGGCCTGGTGGTACCCACTGACAATAAACACCCCACACTCCATTTTCAGGGATCCTCAGTCTTTCGCACACATGCCCTGGACACGGACCTTTAGCCTTTCCCACTTTCAGCCTATTCCAATTCAAACAAAAAAATTACCCCTGAACAAGTGGCAGGATATATTAGGATGCTTCACACTTATATTTTATGCATGCCCTTTCTACCAAACTCATGAAGCTCTCTGAGCTGCTGATCCAAGGGAGATCTGTGGGTTCTGCTTTACTAATGTGGCAGGAAAAGCCTGCAGCAAGTACAAAAAAGCAAGACGTGCTTTAGGATGAAAAGATGCTGTTTAAAGCCAATTCTCCCATCAAACAAGAGTATCTGTTTCTTAATAGTCCCACATCTAGTGTCTTCCAATGCATAAAATCCCTCACTTTTTTTTTTCTTCCTTGGAGAAAGGTAGTCTAGAAGCATTTTCCTGCTGCTCATCTCAGCAGTCACAGAATCTTGGTGGTGGGAAAGGACCTTTGGAGATAATCCAGTCCAACCCCCACTGCTCAAACAGGGTCAGCTACAGCAGGCTGCTCAGGGCTGCATCTAGAAGAGGTTTTTGTATCTCCAGGGATGGAGATTCCACAGTATCTCTGGACAACTTACACCATTGTTCAATCACCCTTAAGTCTAAAAAGTGTTTTTCTTATGTTTAAATGGTTCCTGTCTTTCAGTTTGTGCTCATTTCCTCTTATACTGTTGGTGAACATCACTGAGAAGAATCTGGCTATCTTTTTTACTCCACTCCATCAGGAATGTATAGAAATTAATCGGATAGCCCAAGACTTCTCTTTGGTAGACTCAACAGTCCCAGTGCTCTCGGCCTCCTCAGATGTCCAATGCCCCAAGCAAGGCCTTAACCACTTGTATGATCCTCTGCTGGACTCACCCCTGTCAGCAAATAAAAAATCCAACTCTGAGTCCGGGGCTACAAAGGAGGCTGCTATCACCTAAAGCTGCTTCAGGCCTTCTTGTTTTCTGGGTAGGGCTGCTCTAGTCTCTCTCTCTCTTCTGTGCTGTTGCATGCTTTCTCTGTAGTAGTCCTCTCCTGTGCTGCTTGCGTGCTTCCTCAGCAGTAGTCATCTCTCCCACAGGCTCCTCTCCCCTCTCTCATGAGGCACCTCAGAGGGAGACCCAAGGGTCCTGGCCCTTGGTAGAAACACCTGGTTCAACACAGCTGTAACTCATCAGGGTTAAGATTGCCTACAGCCCATCCCTGTGCTCCCACAATGTTTACTATTTTCTATAGGGCTTTTTGTAGACAAGAGAGCAAATATGGTAGAAGCACTTTTCACAGCGTCAAAATCCCAGATCCAGAATCTTAAATCTATACAGCACTAAAGATGGTTTGGCTGGGGCACACTATCACAGTTCAAATACATTGCAACACACCCCCAGCGTGTCCACACCTCTTGCCTCTGAGGCAAGATCAGAACTGTGCTTGGTTCTCCAGATGTGTCTCACCAGTGCTGAGTAGAGGGGCAGGATCACCTTCCCCTGTCTACTGATACTGCTTTCCCTGATGCAGCCCAGGAGGTTGTTGACTGACTTTGCCACGAGTGTGCCTTGCTGACTTCATGTCTATCTTGCTATTGGCCACAAAACACAGGTCTGTTTCTGCAAAGCCATTTTCTGACCAGTCAGCTCCCATCACGTGCTGATGCATGGGAGCTCTTCCAGGCTCAAGACCTTTGCATCTGCCTTTGTCAAGCTTCATGAGTCTCCTGTCAGCCTGTTTCTCCAGGCTATCTGACTTGCAGCACAACCATCAGATGCATCAACCACTCCTCCCAGTTCTGTGTCATTTGCAAGCTTCTTGAGGATACACTGTCCCATCAATCAGGTCATTAATGAAGATGTTAAATATTATTTGTCTTAGTGTCAATACCAGTGACTGAACTCCAGCTGGCCTTCATCCCACTGGTCACAACCCATCAGCTCAGGAAATCAGCCAGTTTTCAGCCCACCCCACTGTCCACTTATCTAGCTTGTACTTCATCAGCTTGTTCAATGAGGATGTTAGAAGAGACAGTTTCAAGAGCCTTGTTAAAATGAAGATAAGCCTCAACCACTTCTCTAACCACATCTACTGAGCCAGTCATCTCATCGTAGAAACTTATCCCGCTGGTCAAACATGATTTGCCTTTCATAAATCCATGCTAACTACTCCCAGTCACCCTCTCATCCTTTATATGCTTCAAAATGGTTTCCAGGGGAATTTGCTCCTGGAAAGCTTTTACCCATCTCTCTGCTTAGAGAGCTGGCACACCATCTCTGACGGCCTTGGGTCTTCTGCAGGACTGTTAACATTTAAAGCATCATCAGATCTTTGCTAGAACTAATATCAGTTCTATTCTCCATCCTTCTCTCCTAGAAGAACGGAGAGACCAAACCTTTTCCAGCCGTGTCATCCAACTTTCCATTGAGCTCAGAAGCAAAAAGTACCTGTAACAGTCCTCACTAGAGAATAATTATATTTTTAGTTCTCATTTCTTGGAGAAGGGGAAATCTGAATGCCTCCTACTTTGCAAAAAAACCTGAAACCCCTCACAATCTCTCATTCCTTGAAAAGGCAAGACGGAAAGAGCAATAAGAAAAACCTAGGTTACCAAGTAGTTTAAAGGGACAAATCTTATCACAAAATACCAATGTCAAGTAATGTAAACTTGGGAAGTAGAGCCAAGCAGTTCTACACTCAAACTTAGCCCCATTTCCTCACACTCTTAGGTCCAGTTCAACAAGATTTCTCTTTTCTGTACACAACTGAGTATATCTTCCCTAGGAAAGGCAACAAACTGCCACCTTCAATGCCTAAATAAAGAACAGTAGTATTTGTGCATTTTGGATTTTTTGTCAACCTCCAGAAATCTTTGATCTCACTTTTCATATATATATATATATATATGTATATGAAGTCATTCAGTGTGAGCCCATATTAATCCACCTATTTATTAGCCTCAAAATGCTTTAGTGGACTGGGGAGTGCTGACTGATTTATAAGATGACCCAGGGGTTATGAAGAGGTCCTCTGATCTCTGTAGTACGCAAGAAACCTCTGGAAGTCCTGTCCAGGCTGGTCCCAGCTATCAGGCTGAAGGCTGGACTCTCAGAAGATATAAAGAGGGACCAGGTGAGCAAAGGTAGAAAAGGAAGAGCCACTTCAGTTTTTCTCCAAGGCTTTTACTCTGTTTCAGATGATAAGTGCCACATACAACCGTGAAATGTTTTTATAAAGGAATATAGACACTACCTTTACAGCTGATCTGAAGGTCTGTCAGACTATGAAGGAAGACCTGAAGGAAGGTCAGACTATGCCGATTTATTGAAACCAAGGCCCTCCACAAGAAGGACCCAAACCATTCATCAGGAACATGTCTCAGATTCTGAACTTTATGGTTAAGTGCAATATGAAAAGGTTTCTCTTCTCTATCTTGCTTAAGAGCAGCCATCTAACTCTCACAGTTAACAGTCCTACAAGACAAAGATCCAGATGAGTGTCTGACATATCTGTTGGATCCTACACAATCAATGCAAGCTCGTGAGCCAGTAAGACACCAGCTAATCTAAAGCCCATCATTACCTTCTTTCTCTGTGTGTCACAAAAACTGGCTCTAGGTTTTCCTCATCACCGCAGATCAAACCAGTGTAAGAACCCAGCTCTCCTGATAAGCAGCCTTTGCATGAAGCTTCCTTCTCTGTAGCACTGCGAACAATTTTTTCAAGCATCTGACACTTGACAGCTCTTAAAGAAATTTTCAATGTAATAGCTAAGCAGTAAGGAGGAAAGGTATTTGAAATTTTTGTTCTTCCTTAAAGAAGAATTCCCAGTTAAAAAAAAACCAAACTTCAGATTTCCTTAGCGCCTTCAGTGGAAGTACCTAAAACCTTTCTTCATTCTTGCTGTGATATATAAGCCTTCCTTTTAATATCTGTGAGAAAGAGATGCACACTACACTGCTCAAACTAGCAAGAGGTGAAGATCGCTTGTGTTTTCTCCTCTCAAGACCTCTACAGGTTCCTTCATTCTGTATATTTAAACACTCCCCATTTATGTTACTCTATCATTTGTTTGTGTATGTGTGCCTTTCTCCGTGTACCACAGGATGGCAGCAAATGTTAGAATATAAAGAAAACAGCTAGGCCAGAGACAAAATAAGAGTATTACAGTAGATTTATGTATATTATTGTTACTTGAAACAAAAGGACTAGTTCCTAAATCCAAGTTCCCAAATGCACAGGCAAAAACACATGTTCTCAGGCACATAAAGACAGCAATGTGTGAATCAACACCATAGCAGGTCAAAGGCATTTACAAAAATACTGTTTAAGGGAAACAAATTATATGGGATGCCATTAGAAAAATTAACTCTGCAATTGACAGGATATTTTGTTTGATCCAAAGTAAATAATAATCAGCAAAATTGAGATGGAGTACAAATTCGTGTTGAATGACAGTAAGTTGCAATTGAGTAGGATTATATTGCTTAAATGTGTTAATATTGAAAAGGCATCCATAAAAACTGAGCCAGAGGAAACAAATTCAAAAATCATCTCAAGAGACAAGTACTCTTCGTGCTTCAGGTACATTAAAAATGCATGCAAAATGTTTTACATAGACGGTTTCATTTGATCGAGGGCACTTGCCACAGGCAAACTTTTTTAAAAATTAAGTAAATTGTGTATATATATTGCATGGAGCTCACAATTGGTGTCTCAGTAATGCCTTCTCAGTAATGAGGAGCTCAAAAAGAAGACAAGGAAAAAAGGACAATGTATATGAAAAAAAACACCAAATAATCTAATAGTGACATTTTCAACTTTTCATGTGAGCTGTAGACTTCAAAAGCTGCGATTTGAAAGTTTATATTTATCATTATTATAAAATTAAAGACTAAGAAACAATAAAGAAAACCTCAAAAGCCAATAAAATAATTTTTAGAATGCGCTACAGGGTAAGGTTTTAATATCATTTTTGTAGAACCACCTTTAATGGAAAATTATGAATTAGTTTGAGAGGAACTTGTTCGTACAGCTTCTAGTGATGAAAGGCTTGATAAAGGGATTCTACCACTATGCAAAGTGATTCTCTCTAACTCTTAAAGAAGTTTAAAAAGTTTTATAGTAAATTTAGATTAGATATTTATTTTTAATTCCTGCCACATCTGCTTCTGCTTATAATTTTTTCTGCTTTCTTCCCACCTTACCATTTTGCTTCTCTGTCTGATGCCAAACTAATCAAGAGACATGCTATGATAGTTGGTAAATCATCAATATTTTGAAGTTATAGGCTATGTCAATTGTTTGCAATGCACCTCTTCCCAAAAAGATCAATGAACCTAATTTGAGGAAGCCATAAACTGGCATGGCTCACTCTGATTTCAGGATTCCAGCTAATCAAACTTGTGATCTTTGCACTGTGACAGCTGGACTTGACACTCCCTCCTGGCTGTCTCTTTAGAAAAGAGTGATAAATTGTGTGATCACTGGACATAAAATCAGAGGGAGGGTGGGGTATGTGGCAAAATTGTTCCTAGGGGATTAGGAAGGATTGTGAAAAAGAAAAACTGGAAAAAAGACTTATGCCTTTGTCTCAGGCACAGAGCAATTTGTTTGGCAGACATTTTGGCTGGCCAAAGGAATTTTATACTCATATGTTTTAAACTTTTAAAAGAAATTTTTAAAAAATCATATCGGATGCATGGAGGGAAAGTGACTTCTGGATGTTACCTGCAGCTGTGCTTCTCTACTATATCTGCTTGTGTTATAGCAATGGCCTTTTCCCTCAAAAACTGTGGGATAACCATTGTACTTGACTGTTCTTTTTTAATCTGCTGCCAACTCCTGGCTGTACAATGAGGCAATTACAAGTGCACAGCTACTAGCCCAGTCTGTACAGCCTTTCCTCCCTTCAGGCCACTCTCACCCAACAAATATGAATAAGTTTCTGAAAAAATAAACATTTCCTGTAGTCTTCTGCAACCTTCTTGCTGTAAAAATAGATTGCAACCATGCTTATGTCACATTGTTGCTCAGCAACCTTCCCCCCCCCCCTCCAATCTCCCAGTTCTCTAATATCTTATTGGTCTTCACCCTGATCAGTCTGCAAACTACAACTCACTAGTCAGAAACAGCACTGCCTGATAAGCTTGCAGGACACTCTGCCCTTCAATGATTACACAGGCTTAGGGAGATATACCTTATAGAGTAACCAGAGACAGCATGTTGACCTAGGGGAAAAAACAGCTAATGGAAAACATGAGGGACAGGGAGAGAAGTCAAAGTGGGGAGAAAAACAAAAAAAAAGGTCCTCTCTCTTGACGAAGCTTACAAAAATAAAATAAAATTTAGATCTCTAATCCCTTCCCCTTCTGTCAAGGTCAGCAAAGAGGAATCAATGACCTTATCATAGTCTCTCATGTTCCCCAATGAGTTCTGGAGAAGGATCTTCCTTTGAAAGAATAAAGATTGTCAGGCAGAACAGGAAGGACTCACAGCTGAGCACTGGAAAAGCTTATTGTTTGAGAGGAAATGACTAGAAAATGAAGCTTGCAAGCACAGATTTCACACACACAGTCATTTGTGTGACTGGACTCAGCAGATGAATGTCCAACAGACATTTACCAATGGGTAAAGCCGAGATCCATAGAGCTATTTGGAGAGGAATTTGGTGCTTAAACTTAGGCATGTGTGAGCATTTTAGAAGTCATAAGTCTGGCTTTCAGCTGCTGCCCTAGAAGAGGATGGGTCTCCCATAAACCCCACATTTTAGCTGCCATCTCTTTGCTGATGTCTGGGGTACCACAGGAAATCTAAAACCATATTATATGCATGCCTGTCCTTTGGTTCCTGAATCACTCTTCAAACATCTGACTTCTGTTCAAATATTTTAAACTTTACTGGGTGTAATGAACAATGGAGGAAAAAATATCCCTCCTAGAATCTGTGTTTAACAGATGCAGATATCTGCGTTTATCTCTCTGCCAAAGGGTAATACATCTTGCAGCTGTGCTGTTCTTATTTTTGTTGCATCATGACTCCACCTTCCCAGGCAGTTCTGATCAGTGTCTGACAGAGAAATCTTAGCAGGCACCAGTAGACCAGGACATCTTCAGAGGCAGTAAGAAACCTAACATCTATTTCAAATCATCTCTTAGCGTTAGGCTATGAAAATACAACCAGATTCTGGGGTGAGATTTTCTAACTTCTTTGCAAAAGTTTAATCCATCTCAGTGGGCCTTGTGACTAATCTGTCATTTCATCTCTCCAACCTCACAACATCTCAGCCGACTCGAGTTTACAGCCAAGAGATTACCTGACAGCGCTTAGGTTAGTCAGCACCTTCCAGATCAGCAGCTGATGGGAGTGTTGCCAATATCAACCTTATAAGCAGAGTTAACACTGAGGTAAGTCCTGGAATACCTTTACCTTTCCAGACAAAGGATTCCTCAAACTTCAAGAGAAAAGTCGCCTGTTTAAGCTTTAGTTGTGGTTATTTTAGCACAGAGTGAAACACTGCAACAGTCCACATAAGCTTCTCAGTGTAGAGGAATCACCATCTACTTTCATTCATGTATTACTGATTCCTAGTTGAACCAGAATGAAGTGGCACTACATGGAAAATGTAATAGTTACATCAAGCATAGAAAATTTCAGCGAGCAGATGATCATGAGCTATTCTGGATTGCTTTCTTCCAGACTACATTAGAAGCTTAATTTCAGTATTTTACAGTGAAATAAAAACATATCACAGTAAAATGATAGATTTTGTTCAACAGCATTAGCAAGGAGTAATAATATTAACAACGATGAATATTTTTCTCATACAATTAAGGAGCTAAAGATGACAGATAGAATCAGCTACTCTAACCTCTTCAGCTATTCGATGCACTATGAAAAGCAAATTTAGATTTGCTTTCAGTGAGCAGTAAGGACATTATAGAAAATCTAAATATAGAATATGACCTTGAACAGAAGGAACACAAGAGGTCTCTGTTTAAAATTAACTTGAAATATAAAGAAAAACTCCACAACAGATTTCTACAATTAAAACAGATAGCTCATTTAAACTCTATTAGTAAAATCAGATGGCTCGAGGTTGTCAGGGACTTGAATGTGAAGTAAGTCTGGAACTTCTCCAAGTCAGACGTACCCAGGGCATAAATTCCAAATTTTTATTTTTAGTAATTATGAGGACTTGTGTTACGGGGGCATCAGATCTAGTGGATGAATAACTGCCTAGAGGTGGATACTAAGAGTAAGCAGAAAACCTACCAAGTAATGGAAAATAAGGTGAAATAGGTAAAGAATGAGATCTTCCTAACACTAGAGATCAAGAAGGCAAAGGCTAAGTGAAAATAATTTAAAAATCAAGCCAAGATATACTTTGCTATATAAACAAGAGAATGAAGACAGAATAAGAAGGGGCTCGTTGCAGTTGGCACAGTGCAAAAGCTAACACAAATATCATCTCAAGTGAATGCTTTGTCTGCATTACCAGTAACGTATGGAAACAAACTTTGCAAGCAAGTAATGTACCCACAGAGGCAGGGCACAGGTAAGCAGGCCAGGTTAAAAAAAATGGAAAAAAATATTGAAGAAATTCTGAAGACAGCACACAGCAAGTGTGTCTCCATTCATACTACCGTAAAAGGTTTCAATTCCCAGTTATTTATATGATTACAAAACAAAGCTACAGTTTACAGCTGGAGACTTTCAGAGTGATTCAAACTATGTAAAAGAATCAGGGGAAAAAAAAAAAATTCCTGAAGCTGACTGATGATTTAAGCCAACTGAAGTGCCATATACTTCATTAAAATTACCTTCACAGAATCTGGAACTATTTTAGGAGGCAGTGGAGTTTTTAAGTGTCTAAAGCATCTTGCTTTTTTTTCTTCTAAAGGTTTATTTCTATGAAGTATCTTGAGTTAAATATATGCCTTTCCCCTGACTGTTTCAGATTAAATAATAAAGTGCATTTATTAAGGAGGAAAAAAACCCTTTGGGGTGGGCGGGGGGTTGATATCTGAAGAGGCCTTTTTCCAACTGTCAACATTTTGAAGCTGAGTAATAACGCAGCCTTGGGGTTGCCATGGGAACGTGTTTCATTTCCTAGGTGACAGCAATTGTATGTCGTCACCAGTGAACCGCACTGACTCTGGAAATATGTCAAATTTCCTTCAGACGTTGGCATCCCAAGACTTCCTGCGCCTGCCGCAGGCCAGCACCTCTAACCTGCCACCTGACGTGGCTCCCACAGGACCCAACCACTCATCCTCTCCTGGGAAGAACAGCCTGGTGTGGCCAGGGCAGGAGTAGGGTCTGAGATACTCTGATTCGAAGACCCTAGCAAAGATTAAACTCACCTATCCCCTTGTCTTATGAACCTTCTACAGGCATCATTTCATTCTCACTTGAGCGCAGCTCCCATCTCCAACCCTTTGGCTCTGGATAAGCCCCACCAGCAAGGCTTCCAGTATTAAAAATCATCCAAATCTTTGCGTCATGTTAGTAACGGACACATTATTTAAGTCAACTGTTTTGGAATCACCTGTACTAATAACCAACCTTTAAAAAATACCCTTAGAGCTCAAAGACCTTCTGGGCTAAGATCGTTTTCTTAACCTGGAACTTCAGGCTATGTGACTGAAGACCCTTCTTGGCAGCAGTTATGTTCCCCAGCACAACTTCAAGGCTGCCAGCTGCACAGTATGACCAGCAGGATTCACTTGCCAGTGAACGCTAGGGAGGGCAAATATAGTAGAATAACTTCTTCCTAACAGCTCCTCAGTGCTCATGCACTAGTCCAAAATAAGCAGCTCTGATTCTGTAATAATTATTCTGCTCTGGAAGTAGGGTGATTATTTTATTCTGGGATAATTACTTCATTTCCAAAGTGAAATAATAGTTACAGAATAAAATCAGTTTTATTTTGGAATATTTCATCCACATGTGGGAGTTATTCTAGAACAGCTAAATTATACCCTCATAGTTACAAGGGAACAGTCCTGCCAATCAATTTTCCTCATATAGGCGAATCCTTAAATCATCATGCTTTTGAAAGGAACGGTGCAGAAGTTGTCATTGCACAACTGGAGACCCCTACTGTTTAATTTCAAGAAGAACCTGCATTCACCTGCAGTAACTCTGGCTAATAGTTCCCCTAAATCATTTAGAGAGGAGTCAATAAAGTAAATTACAAGTACATCAAGTGATTTTCAGAGCATGCTACAAATATTATTACTGGTGGATGAACCTCATCACATGATTTGAAAATAGTATCCATGGCACTGAATGCCTTCTCTCCACTCACATGGTCAGAAGTGGCTGCCAAGGATGGCCCCGGTCTACGCTCTGCCTGCTGAGGTAAACGTGCTTAGAGGGATGTGCCAGCAGCTGTAGCAGCACTTGATTTCTGAAGGAACTGGAGGCATACCCCAGACTGTGCAGCTATTGTGCTTTTTGTTCTAGGTAACTACCTTAGACAGACATTTAAATTTTAAATTGTTTACTTGAAAATACATTCAAAATCTGTTTTGACTTTGACCACTGCTTTCTAACATAAACAGCTCTCAGGAAATTAAGAAAGGAGTTCAATGCTAGCACCTCTTTTACACTGCAAATTTTTATAATTGGGCATTAAGCTAGGCAAAGAAGTCAGGAGGCTCAAAAGTTTAGGTTCCCACAGCAACAGTAATTCAGCAATATTCAAGATATAGAGCAAGCATAAATTAACAGTTATTGGAAATGCTGCATATGTGCAGTGTGGCCATGTTAACATTGCTATGGGAACCTTAACTTTTGAATAGATAAGCATACTACCAAAATAAAAATCATACTAAATAAATCATTACAGGTTTTGCTGGAAAATACTGCAGCCAATTCCTCATCTGAAATCAACAGATGAAATCTGTTGATGAAGAGCATAAAGACTCTAAACATTCAAAATTCCAAATAGATGAGAAAATAATCTCTAAGGACAGGGACACCATAGCAATAACTATCTCTGACACCAATGCTAGAACTTTAGTTTAAATTTGAATTTGCAGTCAAACACTATACAAAACCACTCCAAAATTACAACACTTGAAAAAATACAAGACCATGTACAGCTATCACCCTTCCCTCTTTTCCTCACAGATTTTTCATACATTAAATATTTTGGAAGAACAGAGTGGAATTTTGCTACTGGCTTTAGTCTTTTCCAACACATTTTAATTCAGGGAAAAAAAATAAAATTCTGGTATACATTTATTTAGTAGGTGCAAGTCTAGATTGACTCTCTCACATTATTCTAACAAAACTCAAATTGTTCATTTCAAAACAGCTTGTGAATAGCAGGTCTTTGGTGATGGAAGTTTTCATATTTTTAAAAGAACCTAGTGACAGTAGGCTGCTGCTGTGGCCTTCCTCTCTAGGAGACTGAATTTTGCTTCAGGGTAAAAAAACCAGTTCTACCACTCCATCCAATTCTCTATGAGGCATGATCTGGGGCAAGCCAGGCTTACTTCCCCAAGGTTCAGTTCCTTGAGCTGTGAAGCAGGGATAAGGACACTCACATTCCTTTTGATGCAGAGGTACAGTGCATTAAATAAGTGGCTTTTCTCACCTGTTTAAAACAACAAAATCTTCAAGGCAGTCTTTTTACAATATTTGAACAGAATTCCAGCAGCATCTAAAATAATGGCTCTGCCAACTTTTCATCAATGGAAAGAAAAACTAAAAGATCCTTTCTGCCACTCCAGCTTTTCGTTTCTTTGTGGCATATACAGTTAGTCCCATCCAAAATCCTGTTGAACAAGTTTCTTCCCCAGAGTGACTGCAAGATCACCAAATATTTTGTACAACAAACAGGGCAAGTTCCAGAGTCCTGGAACTGCAGATAAAAATAAATAAAATGTTTAAAGATAAATAGTGCTCTCCAATCCAAGTCAATGCAAAAGGCTTTCTTGCTGATATCCTGGCAAGCACCCCTGGAATTGTACTAACATCAGCAGGATTTCCTTGCTCATAGCAAAGGCAGGATATTGGCTTTGAAACAAGCCACACAGTTCAAAGAGACCCTAATCTAAATTATTTGAAGTGACTCTGATTTCTTGGCATTTATAGCATAGACTTAATGAAGATTACATGGGCCTATCACTTGAACATGTTTTCTGTGTATCATTAAGATTTTACTCAGGCCATGAACTTGAGTTTCCCTAGAGTGGTTTAGAAAAAAAAGAAAACAAACTAACACAGGTTAGAATAATGCTTTTACAAAAACAGAGATGTACATTTAAAATAGGTCGTGACATCCCTCACTAGTAAATGGGAGACGGACAGAAAATTTTGCCCAGTGTACTCATGACTGAATTTCTCACAGCAAACAGACACTGTATTATTTTGTCAAAATTAAAGAGCTTATACTCCTTTATATACACTGATTCCTTATGTTCCTCCTCCACCAGGCAGGGTACTGTATTTTCTAGACTGGAATAAACAAGACTTCTGTGAATGGAGCCTTAGAAACACGAAGTTTAGGTGGAAGAATTATTTTTTCAAACTGTACTTAAGATGTTGCGTGAGAAGGGCAGAAAGCACGGTTTACTTGAAGACCCTGCCATTTCAAGATGTTTGCAGCTATCCTTCAACAAACCGCCTAGTGCCTTAATAACCAGCTGCCTTTTGTGTTTAGTCACCTGTCATAAATGGTAACCTGCATATATTTCAACCTCCATACCGCTATATCCAGTACCCTGAAACCACTCCTTTGCTGCAGCCAGGACCCTCACCATCTCTGCTTGCTTTAAGGCTGATCAAGCCCGGCCTCACAGCATAAAGGACACCTTTGTCTGCATAAGCTCCATTAGTGTCCAAAACTCTGATTCCTCCCTGACATAGTTCCATTCCTAACTGCTCCTGCTATGTGGCTTCTCCAAGGTTCTCTGAAGCTCTACTGAATCCCAGTTCTTTTCCTTCAAAAATTATAGCAGCAGTGATGTAGTCCCATGTTTGTTCACTCAGTCCATGAAGTAAGAGAAAAGTTATCACGTGTTCTAGTGAAACTGGAAAGTTATCCTTAATTGTTTAACATATCTTCTGTTCATCAGTAGATGTTAAGTGAACTTTGTCAGGCATGCAGGTGGTAAATTTTTAAAAAAGTATTCCCCCATCTCATGAACTTAACTCTGATGGACTGAGGACGTTCCCAGCCTTACTGTCTCCCATTTATGACAGGCAGGAGTTACTTAGCTTGGTTTTTTTGGGACAGCAATGGGAGTCACCAAAAAAGATCATTCCATGTACTTTGTGTTCATTTGACAATAGCCATCAGCTTGTCACTGTTTTACCATCACAGTTCTATCTATAGAAACCATCTCTGCTGTTCAGCATATTTTTAGCCATTACCTGCCCTCCTGACGCCCCTCAGAGCCCTCCTGATTCGCTCTTAGAGGCATCTTCCAATCTCAGGATGTGTAGAGCACTTGTCTCTGCAGTCTGACATACCATGAAAAGTGTAGTGTAGTGAAACCATCTACTAGTCTACAAGTTCCCTACTCACTTCAGCATCCCCTGCTGGTATGACTTAAAAAATTGATAGTAATAAATCAAGATAAGCTCTTCCAGATTCCAGCATTAACCTCAGTCATATCTACAACATTGTAAGTTTTCGTAAAAATTATTCCCTATTAGCTCTTGCTACCTCTAATAGCCACCATACAGCATTCAAATATTTAAACTAGACAGAAAACATCACTTTTCCTCTTATCCTTAATTTCCTCTTTCCTTTTGACCCTATCCCTTGCCAAATGTAAGCTAAAAATAGCTCATGACTGATTCGAGCTATTCTCCCTCTCAATGGCATAACATGGTAAGGGCTAGAGCACTGACAGTGAGGGAGTCGGGTTATATAAGCAAACGTAGTGCATCCTGGCTAGATGCAGATGAGTTTCATTTATAACCTGATGCCTTGTCAAAAGATCCATATCCTGTATGCAAACCATTATGCTAATTTGTTTTTTTGAATATCCAAATTCATCACACTCTCAAATGTTAGCAAAAAAAGTTGTTTCTGAAATGTCAAGGAGATTAAGCTCTGCCTAGATGTTTCTGTTTAGAAAGTATTAAATGCACAGCGATACATATCTTAAATGTACACAAGTTCTAATGAACTGTGTGTATAAGGAAACTGGAAACATCTGCATGTCACTTTACAGCTGACTCAGTGCAGGTTTGCTTCTCTTCAAGGTCTCATTTCCTACTACTCCTTAGTGATCCAGTCATAAGAGCACATTGTTGTTCCAAAATACTTCAGAAAAAATAGCAAGGACTGTACAAAGTCCAGGTAAAGTTTCCATTCTATGTATCATTTTACTGTATGTCTCTTTTATCAATGAGATGTTGAATGTCCTTTTTCTTTACTACTGTGTTTGGTGCTTGTAACTGAAGAAGAGTAATTAAAGAGGACATGCACAAAATTACATGACTCAAAAGAGGATACCTCATTGTTGATTGAGGACTAGTCCTAAAATCTGCTACAAACGAAGTCGTGGTAGTTTGTCAGTCCATTATATTTATTAAAATCAAATTCTGCTTTTAAATGAACTATGCTGACTACTCTATCTCAGACAGTTATGCTTGTAGACCTGTATCTGTTACATATCCACTTGATGAGAAAAGGACCGGAAAAAAACCTCCAAACATGATGTTGCTCTTTACAAAGTCTTACACCATTTTTACTGCTGCTGAAGCCCTCAAGATAGGGCATTTTTCTTCGTGTGATAGCCCAATCCTCCTTTGTGTTTACAGCACCTCTCAAATTTCTGCCATCATTCATCATTTGGTCATTACTCCCAGCTTTTGGACCAGAGGTCAACATCAAAACATTACTTGCTGGAGGCCCAAGACCTCGTGGAATTTCACTACTAGGTCCTCACTCAGCAAGCCTGGGGCTCCCCTCTTCGTGTCTGCCTGCCACCCTCCCAATTTTAGATCATATATTTCCTGTTCTCATATCATATATTACCTGTTTTCTCATCATTCCTTCTATTCAACCAAACATTCTCTATGGGGCACTGTTCTAAAAGTTCAACTTTACTGTCTTTGGAGACAGCAGCAGTATTTTCCTTTCCATTTAGTGTGTACAGAGGTCCATCTAGCCAAGAAGAGAACAGCTATCAGTTGGGTGAGCAGATGAGGGAGAAGCATCCCCAGACAAGATACCCTGCCAAGTGCCACTCACTAGTGGCAGCTGTCACTTTCCTTCCACTCTCACCAAACCCATTTTTCCTGTCCTATATGAAAAGCTGCATGTTGCAGCAGCCCTCACTAAATGGGAGGTGTTGTGTGTGATCATTTTGCCCCTCTCCTTCCCCAAAAACCCAGAATCCAAACCCTCAAAGCATCAGAGAGTTGTCCCTGTTGAGTATGAAATGACACTACCTCCAGGCACGATCCTGTTAACAGCAGAAAGTCAGATACCAATAAAACAAAAAACCATCTAACCTAAAAAGAGCTGATCCTGCCCAACCTGTCAGTAAACAGGGGCTTTGGGCACAAGGCAGGATCAAGTCCCCCAAACTGCAATGTGAAAGCAGTCAGACAGTTAGTTTTAATTATTTACCCATTCTAGTCCTGTTCATTTTAACAGTTAATTAAAA